>OX457052.1:37203867-37618867 GCA_949752735.1 Lumbricus terrestris
CTGTAACCAGCCGATGCTTTTAAGGATGAGATCTGATTACGAGGCAGGTGCTTGACCAGAAGAAGTGATAGGTCCCAAAAGCAATAAAGCGAGTCCAAGAAAAGTTACTAATAAGGCATACATCAAATTTCATGATTTCCTCTTTCAACTCAAGACATTTCAACTCAAGACATTTTATTGACACCAATATCAACAGAGCATCACAGCATCAATAGATTAAAGCAGTTTTATAGAAATAAAAATAAACAAACAGACAAACACAGTGTCTACCCGCAAGCTTTCTTCTCGGTGTCAAAGGGTCATCCCTAAAGGAGCAACAATGCTCCGCTGCCAGGGAACCCAATTTGAAATTTCACTAAATTTAAGTAGGTAGCAACGATGAACAAGCAGCAACCAAAATATCTTCAAAGTTATATCAATATCTGTCAAAAATGTCTTCATTTCAACCCAATTAGATGCCGTTTAAATTCTCTTTTAAATATTCCTACAGTAGGCAAATTAGTCAAAGAAACAGGTAAAGAATTCCACACACAGGGTCCACGATATGAGATACAAAACTGCCTAGTTTTAGTACGTGCAAAATCTTTATGGTATTTATTACAGGATCTGGTGTAGTGACTGTGAACATCCATATTACAGTGGAAGTATTTAGTAAACGATTCCGGTAATAACTTATGTTTAAATCTATACATAAATGTCCCAATCTGCAACTCATTTATATTTGACAATGACAATATTCTAAGTTTTCTAAAGTATGTAGAGGTACTCTCATTATATTTAAGACCACAAATAATCCGAACAATACGCTTCTGAAGTAGAATTAGTCTGGTCAAGTGAGAATGATAGTTTGAGGCCAAGATAATATTGCAATAGGAGAAGTTAGGAAGAATAAGAGTGTTATACAGGTTGATCAGGATAGGTCTCTGTAACACATGTCGAATCCGGTAGATGATCCCAACGTTTTTAGCAACTTTTTAGCTATTATTGAAACATGGTCATTGAAAGTCAAGTGTTCATCAACATAGACACCTAGAAATTTTGTAGTAGCGACTTGGGTAATTTCTTTGCTATCAATTTTGATACCAGTATTAAGGATCGGGAGAATTTTATTTTTGGAACGAAATATAATGTAATTAGTTTTAGATAAGTTTAGGGATAATTTATTGGCCTTAAACCATTCAGAAAGACAATCTAATTCCTTGCCCGCTCTGGCATACAACAATTCAAGAGATTTATCAGATAGAAATGCATTGGTATCATCTGCAAAAATTATGAAACGAAAGTTTGATGAAGAATTTGTAATGTCATTTATGTATATCAGAAATAGCAGTGGTCCTAATATCGACCCTTGTGGCACTCCACATCTGATACTCAATTGCTCCGAGAGATGATTATCATATGAGACATATTGTTTTCTGTTATGAAGATAGTCACAGAACCATGCAAGTGCAATCCCTCTGACACCATAGTGCTCAAGTTTACCAATCAGAATCTTATGATCGACAGTGTCGAAGGCTTTGGATAAGTCAAAAAATATCCCGATCGAGAGTAGCTTATTATCAATAGCCTCTGTAATTTTTGTATGCATTTCTAATAGCGCCATGAATGTGGAGTGACCTGTTCTGAAACCATATTGGCTGTTAGTTATCGTCTTTTTTGATTCCAGGTAATTTGTTAGTCTCATATGCATTATTTTTTCAAAATATTTGGAAAAATAGGGTAATTCTGATATAGGCCTATAATTACTAAGTTTATTGGACTCTCCGGTCTTAAAAATGGGTATCACCTTTGCAATTTTTAGTTTATTTGGAACACTACCTGTTAAAATGGAGCAATTAATAATACGTGCAAGAGGAATTGAGATTTCATCAATAGTAAACTTGGCAACATGTGAATCAATTCCATCCTCACCGGAAGAGTGAGTGTCTTTAATTGTACTGGCAAGCGAGATCACTTCGGTTGGTGTGGTTAATTGTATGCCCATTGAGTTATGAGAAGATTCCGTGAGAAAGTCCTTATAATTACACTTACTGTTCCCAATTTCTGTGGCTAATTTAGGACCAATTTCTGTGAAATAATCATTAAAGCTTGCTGCAATTAATTTTTTGTCCTTAATCTCAAGACCATCTATGGTAAATGAGTCAGGGCTTTGGAATGTTTCATTTTTATTTATTAGATTTTTTATTGTTGCCCACGTTTTCCTTAGATTATTTTCACAAGCCAAAAATTTGTTTGTATAATAAAGCCTCTCAGCTGCCTTCCTTGTTTGCTTGAATTTGTTCCTGTAAACAGTAAAATTAGTTTTGTTAGCAGCAGTGTGATTTTTAAGATAATTTCGATAAAGCCTGGATTTCTTATGACAAGACTTGAGTAGGGCAGGAGTCATCCATGGTTGTTTATAGTTTCTACCCTTCTTCCCATCTGGACGTATAGGCCTAATGGGGAATGCTAGGTCATATAAACTTTTGTATTTATCCAAAAACAAGTTGTATGCCAAGGAGGGATCATTTTCATCACAGGCCCTAGAGGCTGGGGTCCAGTTAACTGATCCTAAATCTTTCTTGAACTTGCATTTAGCTTGCTCAGTTATTTGCCTGTATTCACAGTTATTTGAATCTTGGTGTTTTAAAGTTTCTAGATCACTGACAACAAGGATTGGCAGATGGTCCGATATATCTGCTATTATTATCCCTGATTCTATTCCTACATTAAGGGCATTGGTATATATATTATCAATAAGCGTTGCAGTATCAGAGGTTATCCGAGTTGGTCTCAGTATGGTTGGTAGAAAATGGTATGATGCCAATGTGTTATAGAACATGCGGGTGGGCGAATGTGAGTCAACTTTCAGCAGATCCAAGTTGTAATCTCCAGCCAGAAACAAGTTCTCATTCTTGCAATTCAGCAACAATTCATCAAATTCCTGGCAGAATATTTCAAGATTTGTACCAGGGGGACGATATAAAACTCCAATGGAGGCTGTTTTACCTCTGTTCAGTTTTACCTTTATCATCATACTCTCAAAGGAATTCAATTTAGATAATATGTCGTTCTTAATTATTTCATATTCTAATGTGTTTTTAACAAAAATTCCCACTCCTCCACCTTCCCCAGTTTCTCTACATTTGCTTACAAAGTCATAACCCGGAATGTTTACCGCATCTGCCTCCTCCTTACTAAGCCATGTTTCCGTTACAGCTAACACATTTACTTTACATTGTATTATTAGAGAATGTATATCAGTTATCTTATTTCGCATGCTCCGACAGTTTATATGCATTATGGAGAGTGTGGAATGAGGATCTCCTCATACAGAACCACCAAGTTTATCCTTAACTTCATCGACAGTCATATACTCACTGGAGCATATTTTCCTGGTGTTGTAATAATTTGAATCTGGGTCAATGTCCGCATTTGCTAATAATATTGATGAATCGTCTGGGACTTCTAATGGGTCAAATATTAAATCTAAGCTACTAGTCAGTTTTTCTTTTGAATTTATCAACTCAACGTTTAGTGGCATTAAATCCCCAATTTCTGTATTATTTAAACTGTGGAATGGCAACATAGATGCTACGCATGCCGTGCAATATCCAATGGGGTCAGTTACATTCACACGTGCCTGCGTGCAAGCACGTATGCAAAAGTTACAATGACAGTTCATACAAGAACTCAACATGCATTGAACTGGCTGTCCATCTGCCTGTGGAATGTCCATCTTTGACTTACTAAGTGATTCCATTTATATTGAATCAAAAAATAAAAAATAAAATAAAACAAAAAATCCAAACACAAGTGCAATGAAAAAGAATCCCTTGGAAGTATCCAAGAGGAAAAAAAAGACAGCAACAGAGTCGATGAGGAATATCTCAGACCAGTGCAATAAGGCTCAACACTCTGGAATCCTAAGCTGCAGACACGAAGGGTTGAATGCACCATCCGTCAAGTTGTTTTCGTGGCATCATGGTTCTTGGTCTTCATAAGTTCGGCCAGGTCGCTGCCACTCCTGACCAGGATTGGCTTCTCAGAGATTGAGCGTCTGATGTAGACTCGTCCGTTTGTTGTCCAAGTTCCTGTTACCTTTCCATCGCGTTGTAGACCACGAGCTTGGAAGAATACATCAGAAGACTGCTTTGTGAGCTGCTCATTAATGTAGATTGGCTGAGAGTGATTCTCTGCCTTCAACGATCTGCGAGAGCGATATATCTGATCTCGAATACGTCTTGAAACGAATCTTACGATCACCGGTCGGGTTTTTCCTTTTTTCCCAATTCGGAGTCGATGCGCCGTTGATATGTCTAGTTTTGTTATGTTTGTCCCAAGTCGTTCGTTACACACTTTTACGACCAGTTCGCATGTTGCTTCAGAATAATCAACGTCCTTTCCCCACTGGTGTCCTTGGTCATCGTAGGTATTTCTGGAAGGCCATGGAAGATGAGATTATCTGCTTTTGAATAGGCTTCGAGCTGTTCCAGCTTGGATGATAGGTCCCTGTTTTCAGATGTCAGATTAGAAATTTTCTCATCATATTGTAGCAGTTTAGTCTCCATCAGCACACTCAACGACTGTTCAAGTGATTCTCGAATTTCGGAACCAATTTTGGTCAGATTGGTTTTGATAGAGGCTTCTATTATGGCATTAATAGAGGTGGACAGATGGACAGTTATAATTTCCAAAACCTTTACGTCCGTTAACCAGGGCCGTGTTTAACATAGGTCCATTCGGTGCGGTGCACCGAATGCCCCCGAGCCCAGAGTTTTGTTGCCATTGGCCAAATGTCTTTTGCAAGTCTCAGACTCTCAGTGTTACTTAAACCTTTTATACAATCAGTAAGTGTAATAAAACATTAATTTCACTAAGTTCACCGACGTTGTGTGCTTGCTTACTTGCTTACACCACAGTCGACAAACCACGTAGGCTAGCCTATTGAACAGCGGATTTTTGTAAAATTACTAATCTTGTAAGACTGTCTAACGGCACTTTGCCCCTGCTGTAACACTTTGCACCGACACTCGAAGAACCTTAAACACGGCCCTGCCGTTAACGCCTCGACGAGGTCTTCTTTGTCGATTTTGAGTTCGTTCTTTTTAGGCATCTTTTGACGACGTCGGCTGCACTGCGCAACCCGTTTAATTTCCAAAAACCTTCAAGTTCGATTCAAAGTACTATCTCCGAGGACTCAACAAGCGTCGATTTTTCAGTACATTTATTCCACAAGGGATAAGTAATGTTTCGTTTGATTTGCGTTAGTCAAGATATTACCGCTCGAAGTTTCTGTATGCGACCGCCATTCTGCCTCGTACCTATTATTCAGTCTTTCGATCACAATTTGTTTAATGACAAAATTTGCACATTTCCACGAAAAGATGAAACGAATAGCTTTCTCTTTGCGTCGTAATACATCACATGATGCACTTTTCGTCCAATTTCACTCCCTTTAAGACTGCCCGGGTCAAAGATATACATATTTCCAAGGATATCATCAGCCATAAAAAGACTGTTGATATCCGCATCCCAAAACAAACCAGCGCACTGCAAAAATTGTTGCTCCTCGATCTGACTGAAAATTTGTCCATCAGTGCGTAGGAAACCCACAATCTTTCTTGAACTATCCTCTGAGTTATTGGTCATGATGACATCGAGGTCAGTTAAGATCCATTCTTCTTTGCTCCCGTCAAAGATGTGCACGTTTCCATTGAATCTTTCTATCGCAACAAACTCTCCGTAAGCCCTAAACATCTGCACATCTTTGAAGCCAGCTGCTTCTCTGAGCCTAAACTGACTCAAAATTCGCCCCTCAATGCTTAAGAAACTTACATGCATTTGATGGGTTCCCTCTAGCTTGTGACTGACGATGAATTCTCCATTCGGTTTCTGAATGGCACGAAGTGGACCGGTGAAGTCGTTGGGAAGTGAAACATTTCTTACGAGTTTGGCATCTTGATCGTAGATCTCTAACTTCGGATGATCTTCTAGATGCCTCAGAACTAGTAGATGATTGTCATTGGCTACTGACAAGCTATAGATTTCACCCTGTCCCGACACCCATTTGCTAACTACATTGCCAACCATGTCTATCTTCCAGATACATTTGAAATTATTATCACTAACGTATATAATACTCGTGTTTTCAGTGCCAACCACAATGACAGGCCAAGAAAATTTATTAAGAAGTCTAATCTCATCCACAACTGTAATCATCAGCAGATCGTGAGGACTGCTAACGTCATAGGCTCGTATAGTGAAAACAGGAACATGCCGTTCATCGTCACACAGTACGTAAATGAAGTCAGTTACACTGAACACCCAAATATGGAAACAAAGAACAGGATCAAACTTTTCGACAGGACTGATTGTGTATCCTGCAATTTAAAACAATCGATTGTTTGAGGCTACATTCTGCGTCGAAAGGTAGAAACTGTTTCGATTCGAGTCTTTAGCCGTCGCATGAAATTCTAAATTGGCTACCTCGCGAATTAAAACCAATACGATTATCGCTGAACTTATCATGCATCAACTAGTATTCGATTAGCAGAAGCAAAAACCTATATGGGTTTTTAGAAACAAAATCCAGTTATCTACTGCACAACTTCATTATGTTCTGCGAAGTCCTATATAATTATGCATGCGTAATTATGGTGAATTATTGTTGTCGGCTTAAAATAAAGAATGGCCAATCGTAGACCGTCGGTCACAGTCGCAGGAACACGTATTACCAATCAATCGTAAGACTAGGCCTACTCCCACATCATAATGCGCTAAGACTAGTAGCACCATCCAAGAAATCCCAAAACAATGTCGCACATGGATTCCAGCTGTTTCTCTGTAGCCTACAGTCGTTAAAATCGCACAAAATATAGAGACGTGGACTAACTATTATTTTTCCCCATTTCGGTCTGTGTGATTATGACACGAAGCACACATGAAAAATGTTTTCCGTATCAGTCAATAAAAATCAACTACATCATCATTAGTTTAGGTAGGTAAGTAAGTGTTATTCACCATAATTCTCATTGGCAGACTGCATTCTAAGTTAAAAACAAGACATAA
This sequence comes from Lumbricus terrestris, assembly GCA_949752735.1. NCBI lineage: Eukaryota > Metazoa > Annelida > Clitellata > Crassiclitellata > Lumbricidae > Lumbricus > Lumbricus terrestris. The sequence goes on from OX457052.1 coordinate 37,210,918, forward strand.
TTATCTGGAAAAGCTAGTCAGGAACCGCGTTACTGGAATAAGAGAGCTTGATCATGTGGTATGTCATTATTCAAATTTGATTGTCACGAGGTACGGCAAAAAGTCGTACCGCAATAACATTTAATCTAAGTGTAAAATTACATCACCACGTTTTAAAGGAATAGGCCTAATTCTACTGTGATTGTCAAATTTCAAGATCAATTTTTTACAGCTTTTGAAATTCTACCTTTCGATGTTCCAGCGTCATAGGTTGATTTCAATGAGTCGACTGTTTTCATGGCGATAGAGGATTCTTCTTCGACTTCATTCGTTGCTTTGAATTTGATATTTGTAATTTTATTGAGTTGTTCGACTGTTGAGATTGGTGCACTTCTGCAAGATGCCGTGATGACGTCAAGTGATGTAGAAATTATTGATGTAGCCTCTGATGATGACTCATCTGTGGAGTCTTGTGAAATTTGAGTGCTTGTAATTATTACATTTTCTGATGTAGTGAAAGTACGTTCAGTGCTTGGAGTCGATTCTTTGTCAGTTATCTTCGTTGTCGTTAATCCTTCATCTTCTAAATCGTCGGTCGTTCTTTCAAAGCAGGTCTTCGTCAATTGACAGTTTGCAGAACTCAATGTCTTTTGGTCACCTGTAGCAAGACAGCACATATGCCTACATTTGCATTTTGAACCACGTTTAAGGTCTAAGATTGTTGTTTATTAAAATCTCTTTGATTTAAAACATGTCCACGAAGTAATAGGCAGGCCTACAACATTCGGTCAGACATATCATGGGCCCTATATTATAGTCGCGAGATGACGACTCTCTTACACTACAATGATCAACAAGTTGATTTAATGTTAGGCTACATCAAATTATCACTGGGTTGGCCTATGATCAATTGGGAGCGCAAGTGAATAAGCTGGTCTACCTAACGTGGCTTTTGTGGGCGCTGAGAAATTCTCGAAGATTGAACTCTTATTACTGAGGAACCTTCTACTTACCGATTGCCATATTCAAAGAGAAGATGACTAAGATGATAAGTGTAGCATGAAAATCTCGGAACATGTTTTCGGCGACAGTCATGCTTTACAATGTAGGCTAGTGCGAATCTTTAGCTGTGCAGGCCGTTGACGTTCAATAGCAAGTTAACGAAGATCGAAATCTTTAATTATAATTAATTTATATTTCGTTAGTGTTCTTATATCCGTAATGACAACTTTGAAAAGTGTTGGTCAGTCACTCTGTGAATTTGATAGCACTTCACTTATTTTGACATGGTGAAGTGATTCCGGCAATGATCACACATGCATCCGAAGTCATAATGAGATACAGATGAATGCTTTGATTGGTTTCTAAGGATCGATATTCTATTGGCTGCTTAACCTACGCATTTAGCACGCGTGAGGCCCAAATAATAATTATGACTTCGAAGTCACACTCTGAGCGTGGCCGATTCCAAAACACGTCAACATGTTTGTAATCACAGAGAGACTTGAGCTGGCAAATTTATCGAAGAATTGTACGGTGAATTATTACCAGATTTGCGACTAAATTCCACAGCTCACTTGTCGGAGCGCATTCTTGATAAACACTTTATTTAATTATCGTTCAATGACAATTGTGGTTTCTCAGAGCAGCCTCGTCGTTTTACATGTAAACTTACATATAGCACCAGATTGTTTTGTATCAAAACTCCCGTTTAAACCTAAGTAGGCATAAGCCTCAGATCAATGTCATCTTGATGAATAGAGTTATTTTAATGCTCATTAATAAGCTGACGCTCTGCACATTACTATGTGCATGTACATGTAACTCTGTACTCTGTGAATGGTTAATTTTATTTATCGACTAGTGTCCACGATCACCAGAGATTGAGTCTAATGAGGCGTTAGTTTGCAATTTCGAATACGCAATGTGTCTCCATTTAGTTTCAACTTTCACAAATTAAACAATGGTCGTTGTCCTCGTCATCAGTTCAATCAGATGTCTTTCTAGGCAAGCGCTTAATATTCATCTGCTGACGTATTAGTTTTGAGTATGCAAGTCTGCAACGGCTAAAAATATAGACTATCGGTTGTATGTTATACAATCATGTACATTGTAGGCCTACAACTATAATAAGCCTCTGTTGTTTTCAAAGTATTTGAGTGCTTTGGAGCAAACGCAATCGTATGATTGAGAACATTTATTTGTAACCATCTCTTCATTCTCAGGATGACTGAGAATTGTGGATGACTGAGCAACAGGCACTTCACTCACATTATTGTTCATCATCATCGATTGACCATTATTCACTAATCGTGGGAGGCGGTAGCCTACTTACATACACATGTCTGGAATGGGCTCTAATCATGATATTCGAAATTATCAACTGTCAGCTTCAAAACGACGATCATTAAAGCAGTCCCAATATTATTGTAGCCTAAAGCGTCGGAAAATTATTTCCGGCAACGATTAGGTTTCAGACGTAGGGGAAGGTGGACCAGCGCCTAAGACGGAACTCTGGCGACAGTTTTGATGTATTCTATTTCTTGAATACATCATAACTGTTTTCTTGGCAGAAGATAAGGGTGGTTTGCCATTGCCTTCCCCCGTTTGCCATCCGTGCCCGTTCGTTCACCCCTCCATACGGAGGGGTTACTAACAGGTCGCCCCACGAGAAGGTGGGCACGGTGGACTTTGGTTCGCCAGCCCAGGTCGGTTCCGAGTCTACGCTCCAATTGGAGTCGTCGGTCAGGTCTCCTCCCTGCTCCACTCACGCGAATGAGTGGCTGACGAACCTTTGCGACCCTAACTGAAAAACTGAAGAAAACTGAAGAGTAACCTAAAATCTTCGAAAATGTTTTGATCATCTCCTAAGTGATTAATATTTAATTATAACCCAGCAGTGAATTCTCTAGTGGTACGACTTAAGGTTAGTGCGATACCATCGTCATCAATATTAACGATAGCGTGGACCGATAAGCCAACATTTGCTCAAGGTCCTTTCGAGGTGGCCTGAGTGGATTTGAACCTGGGGCCCTCCGACTCCAAGGCACCGAACTCACCACGACACCACCGCGCCCCGTGATTGACCAAAGCGAATACGTTTTCAGTGATTACTGTCTTATTCACAAAAGTCCGCGACCCATAGAAATTAAGCTGTATCTTGATTCCTTTCTGATGTGCCAGATAGAAGCTTCATTCACTCAATGTGCATTCGTTTAGTTTCAGCTTTCGTCGGTCAAACAATGACTATTGTTCCTGCCATCGCCATCAATCAGACAAACTCGTATTAACTGCCTCCATCTACAACAGCTTAGAATCATCGGCTCAGACAATGTGCCTGTTGGAAAATTTAAATGATATGAGGGAAAACGATGGCTGACAGATTGGTAGATAGAGTAGTCTTCTTGAAAGGGTGTTATATAAGTTTTCGGAATGAATGAATGAATAATGGATCCCACTGCAGTGCAGGGCCGTTTTTAAGGAAGCTTTGGGACTGCACAGTGCACAATGCACATCGTCTTCTCACCTTTCTCATCCTCCATGGTAAAATTAATTACTCCCAATCTGAGGAAAATGAACTATTTTTACTAGTTTTAACTGCACGGAACGTGACCGAAGTGCTTCTACAACTTCACGAATCCATTTAGAACTGCACATTTTGTGTAGAACTGCACGCTAAAAAAGCCCTGCTGCAGTGTAACAGAGGTCACGAAGGACACGAGGTTCGTTTCTCTGAACAGCTTCAAAACAGTACGACGTCGGCCTATAATTGTGCCACTATTTTAGCCGCCAGAGATATGATAGGAATATTGTTTGATAGACAAACAGTGCTATCCACATTTTTATGTGCAGACATGGCATGTAATAAATGTATATAATTTATCATCTATCGAGTCAATCAAAAGTCAAACCTTTTAAACAGAATGAATATTGAATAATGCAAAATCAAATAATTTATAAATAAAATTGTGTTCTTTAATGGCTTATCACCAACTACCGGTATCTGTACTTTTGTTTACATGACGGAGCATAATTTTAAATAAGATGAAACATTCCTATTCAAAATTTTCTCCTCGCCCTAGCGATGATTCGATCGTGCAGTCTCGGCCTCGTGGAGGAGGATGAACGAGCATCAGGATGTAAGTAACCAGCTCACCTAAATCTGTTCAAGAACCTTGACGGTGAGTTTTACCCAATTGCGGCGCCGGGGTTTCATGTTTGGGATGCTGTAGCATTGGACACAACTAGATCATTTTCTTGCGGGTGCACCACAGTGCACATAGACCATGCTTCCTGTAATTATTTGTCTGTCAGTGAAATTTGGCCCACATCATTTTGCAGAATACGTCGTTCGACTATTATATAGTTAGCGGTACGGGTGAAGATTAATGATTGGTGGCCAATTTGAGAGACTAGAAGCAAATATTTTGTAAACAAAGGAAACAAATAAACTGGATGTAGCCTATTTGGGGAGGAATGAGATCGTTACACTTGACTCCACTTGTGCAGATGGGCCTACTCCTGTACTAGTGAAACTAATCCCTAATCAAACGTCGCCTCTGCTTAACCGGACTCCAGACCCATAGGGCTTATATACTTCAATGAGATAGTGTTGCATGCAGTTAGAGAATTATGTCGTTGTTCCTGCCTTTGAAACTTTCGCTATCCAAGACGCATTACACACCAATGAACAATTTTAGTCTCTGACGATAGGCAGCATGCAGGCAAGTGGGGCGCGATGGTGCAACGCAGTGTTATTTCTATTAACTGAAACTGTAACTGAAATAGCAGAATAACTGAAAAATCTTTGCCAGTTAACTGTAACTGAAACTGAAACTGAAAAATGTTGAATAACTGAAACTGTAATAGAAACTGAAAAACAATAACTGTATAACTGAAGAATCAAAAGAAGTTAACTTGAAAATAAAACAAGTGCTTTTTTTACTTAGGCCTACTTATTGAACGGAAATTCTACTCTACTACACGTTGTTCTCTATGTTCATTTCACTTCCGGTTCCTGTCCCTTTCCTATTCCTTTCCTGCTCAGGCTTCGGCGGTAAACTGTTAAACAATCTTCGACTAGAACCATGTTTAAGCCAAGTAGCGGAAGAAAATTAGAAAGCGGCGTGTGGGAACATTTTGTTTTTGAAGCGGCAATAGACAAAAGTCGCTGTTGCGTTCGCACTGGTGATAAAAATTACGCAGAAAACCACGAGTGTGGTACGCTACTTCACGGGAAAATGCGACAGATCTTCGCAATCATCTACAGAGCAGGCATAACGATGTGTATGCGACGCTGCAGGTCAAGGAAAAACAAAAGAAAGAACCTGCTGACAATAATGGACTGTCCTTCTGGGTGGATCGACAGAGCTCCTATCCATCTCTGGCCCTGACTGCAGAAGACTTCGTATCCGCGCCTGCTTCACAAGCATACGTTGAGCGCGTCTTCTCAGTTTGTGGGCACTTGTGTGCAAGAAAGCGAAACAGATTAAGTGTAAACCTGGAACGTCGTGTGTTCCTTAAAGTCAACCGACAATATGTAAAATCAGATTGATCTCCTATTCAATTTTCTGGGAACTTTGCGCAATATGTGTGACTGTGATCGGTGTCTTAGTAGTTGTGACGTTTGAATATACACGTAATAACTGTAACTGAAACTGTAACTGAAAAATAAGAAATAACTGTAACTGAAACTGAAAAATCTCATTGCAGTTAACTGTAACTGAAACTGTAACTGAAAAATAAAAAAATAGATAACTGTAACTGAAACTGTAACTGAAAAACCATAACTGAAATAACACTGGTGCAACGGTGGTGTTCGGTGCCTTCGATGCCATGTTCGAATCCACCTCAAGCCACCGCGTATGGACCTTGAGCAATGAGCAAGTCTTTCACTCGCAGTTGCGCATGCGCCTTGGCGTGAAACTCCGATGCAGTGTCCTCGCCGTCATGGGCGGAGTTTATCAGGGGTCAGGGGGGCTAAGCACCCCAAGAAGACCCAGATTCAATTTTTTTACTGTGTAAATGTTATCTTTTCCCGGGCTTAGCCCCCCCAAGAAGGCTTTAGCCCCTCCAAGAACCGAAACCAAACTCCGCCCATGCTCGCCGTAGTCGGGAGCGCTTCTGAGTAGTAAAACTTGAAAGGGCGCTATAGCATTCGGATAAATAAATAAATAATTAATTAAATAAAGTAGTTCCACTTTGCAAAGGCATTCCGTCTGGAAGTGTTTCTTTAGAGTTGTGTGACGATTTTACAATTGAAATAAAAACTATTCGTTGCATATATTTTAGAATATCATGAGAATGGTTTTACCGCCCAGTTTCAAATGCTAATAACGATGCCACATTATAGCCTAATGATGCCATTGAAGGACGTTAACGGTCAATCATTAACCCATTTTCGTCTATAATAAATGTTTAGAACACTGACGTCAGCTGTGCTCAGAGCTATGAAAGCAGCAGGAGCACTGTTGTAGACAATCTGCAACCAGATGTTGTATGTACACTTGAGATGAAAAAGAAGGTGGTTGGCCACAAGAACAGGTGAGTCAAATCTGAGAAAAGTCGCCAATGCTTAAATTCATGGTTGCCTTTGGTGGGACATTGCATCTGTAGTTTATTGACGTAAACTTGAGCGCTTGTTTTCCAAACTGCAGTGGCTGAACTTCTTGTCACCTGATGAGAGCGTTTTGATATTGACTGATGGTATTGAGGGTCGGCTGCTGAAATCTGCTATTTACGGTTAATATTAATTTAGATGATATATTATAGATCTGTTGCGAAGTTTCTTTCCTTCCATAGTTCATTGCCTTTATGGCCTTTATTGAATTGTATTGTATCTGACCATTTATAAAGCGCTTCGCAGAGCAAGAGCCTTTCAGAAGCACTCTCAGAGCATTCAAACCTGAGAGAAAAGGCAGGTTTTTAGACTAGAGAAAGATTCCATTCCATAGGAAAGACTACCAGAGAGGACGATAGAGCGAACGGAGTTGGAAATTCCATTCCATAGGTATGGCCTTAATCCCATGCCAAAATTTTGAGCTCCCTGATAACGATGACACCAACTATTTTTGGCCCACCTAGGTTATTTATTAACCTATTGTTAAAAGGCCTTATGCTCTGCGTTCGCGACCACACGACTTTGAACTGCCTAGAAAAGATGACTTTAATTTCATCTCTCGTGTTCTTTTTAAGACTGTTCGCAGAATTAACTCTAGGAACTAGAAATCTATCTTTCGCATGCTTCCAGCCCGAATTCTGCGGACACTCGTTATTTTAGCCCATTTACTTCTTTAAAATACTTTTTGTTTCATGTAATAAGTTGCGGTGTGTCAACTTAGTTTTTCTTGAATAAATGAAGTAGGCCTATATACATGTATATATTTTACAAATGAAAACTTCTGGCTCTCATTCGTGTTTATTATTCAACTCTAATGTCACTGACTGCGGTTTGTAATCCAGGCTTCAATAAACGAAGATATAATATTATATTTCAGTTTTTGTTAAATGACAAAATTTTCACATATTCATGAAATGTTAAAACGAACAGACTTCTTCTTGCGTCGTAGTGAAACTCATAATGCAGCTTTCGTCCTATGTCGCTCCATTTCAGATTGCTCGTGTTGTATAGAAATAAATTCCCCAGAATATTATCGCTCACAAAGAGATTTTTGTTTTCGTCATCCCAACTTAACTGAACGTGCTGTATATCTGAAAACTCTTCAATCTCGCCGGAAATGGAAATCTGTCCACGAGGGCTTTGGAAGCCAACAATCTTTCCAATGCTCTGGTCTGAGCTGTTGCTTACGATGATATTAAGATCAGTGAGGGCCCAATCTTCTATTCCCATTTCATAGATGTATACATTCCCGTTGAGCCTGTCAGTGGCAAAAATTCTTCGGCGTCTGTTCAGACTTTCAAACGTTCGCAAATCCCTGAAACCGATCACTTCTCTGAGACTAAACTTACTGATCATGTGCCCATCTGCGCTTAAGAAACTCACACTCATCTCGTTGCTCTCTTTAGATCTGTAGCTCACGATAAATTCTCCATCAGGTTTCTGAATGGCACGGAGTGGACCACTGAAGTTGCTGGGAAGAGAAACGTTTCTTATAAGTTTCGCATTTTCATCGTAAATCTCTAGCTTCGGAATATCTTTTATATTTCTCACGACCAGTAGATTGTTGTCATTAGCCACCGAAAAACTAAATTTATCACCTAGGTCCGACAGCCATTCTTTAGCAATATTGCATTCCGTGTCTATTTTCCAGATGCATTTACAACTATTTTGGCTAAAATATACAATATTCGTGTTCTCAATGCTAGCCACCATAACTGGCCATGCCATTTTGCCGATATGTTTCATCTTGTCTACAACAGTTATCAATAGCAGATCGTGAGGGGTGTGAACGTCGTAAGCTCGTATTGTCGCAATAGGAAAATACCGATCATAGGGACACAGTACGTATATGAAGTCAGTTACACTGAGCACAAAATGTTGGTAACAATCCAATGGAACAAATTCTGAGACCGATCTGGTTGTGTATCCTGGAATTTAACAAGTGCACATACATAGAATTTAAAAGAACAGACAGTATGAAGTTAAGTAAGTAAGTAGATTGCATTTATCTGCATCTGACAATTGCAGATTTGAATTGTGATTTGAATTACATTGCATAAAACGATAAAATAAATTTAAACAATATTTCACAAATATAAGCTTAGGCTAATACAGTTTCATTATTCACGTGCATGACATTTCGTTCAATTTTGAACAGATTTCGCAATTCTACCTTCTGTTGTTTTCGAGTCACAAGTTGATTTCTTTGCGTCATGTATTGCGGTGTCAACGGCTGATTCTTCAGCGTCTTCGTTAGTTTCGTGGGATTTTCCGTTTGTTACTTTTGTGAGGTGTTTGTCCGTCAAAATCGGCGTTGCCGTGTAAGTTGCAGTCATGACGTTTAGTGAAGTGTGAAGGCTAGCAGGCGTTTCTGTTGGTGAATCATCTGCGGTGTGTAGGGAAGTCTGAGTGTTTGTAGCCATTGCATTTTCCGAACTAGGGAAAGCAGTTTGCGTGTATGAAGTGTCCTCTCTACCATTGATCCTCGATGTCTTTGATCTCTCGTTTGTTAAATCTTCGGTTGTTCTCTCAAAGCAAGTGTTGGTCAATTGACAACTTGCATTTGACCTACTCAGTGAGTCGTTGTAACCTGCAGGAAGGCAAAAACAGAGTAACACATTTTTTATTACTATTGAGGTGTGGTGTGAGGATAATATAAATACTCTCTCGGATTCGAAGCAAGTCGACGCAAAAAATAGGTGAGTTTTTTGTATAATATATTATTTGCAGTGTTGTGACAGTAACTCTCTCACACATAGCCTACATGTAGCTGTTAGTTAATTTTTTTCGTTATTGCAAGGAAAGGGTAGTGTTTTGTTTTTTATCCATCACATTTTCTTTTCTGTTTTTCCGTCTTATGCAGCTTTATTTCTGCACGTTTTGCCCGATCGACCATTTCTATTATGATCCGTCGTCTATGTGACTAATGGACCCTATTGTGAAGAAGTAGGCATTGTCTTATTATTATTAATATTAGGCTATATTATCCATTAATAAGACCTTGCAACGTTGGCCCGATTATATAGAGCTGTATGTAGGAACGTAGGAAGCTGCCAACGGTCTGCTTTTCTGGTCCAGTTCCTGATAACTGTAGGGCATGCACGTGATAGATACGTGATCAGCATCGTCCTAGGTCAACTTGACCTGACCGACTGTACTCGAGGCCGAAATGCAGCGTCCTCGTGCTCTGGACTCGTGCCAAGCGTGCTGCTGACGTCATCCGCGTCCCTACGAGCGAAAGGCCTATAAAACGGACCCGCAACACCAAACGCCGCCCTTCGCCTGGATCGTGGAAGAGAGAACCTGCGCCGGATCGTAAGCCGCAATTCATCTTGGAGATCGGGAATGCGCCCGGAGGTATACTGCCTTCGTGAAGCCTGGAGATTGTTCGTGAAGTCGAAACTATTGTGGTTTCAGCGACAGAGATGAAGTATAGTTAGGCCTTCGTCTGAAATCGTTGAGTTTTATATATTGTGAAATTAAGTCTGTAAGTTAGGCATTCGATCGAATCGTGAAGTGCAGCTTAGTGCGAAATTAGTGAGTTATTATCGAGAAGAATTAGTCTATAGTTAGGGCTTTCGATTGAACCGTGATTGTGAGATTATTGAGAATAAGGAAGTGCATTTAGGCTGTAGTTTAGGCCTTCGTGTGAAACGTGATCGAAGCGAATAACGTCGGACAGGAGCGAAGTACTGCACGGAATTCTTCTTCAATGTGTGCGTGAACGACGGATCTGATGCGGAATCCACGACGGAAAGCACGGAAATTCTAAGGAGCCGTATCGAGGCGATTCTGTGTGTAATTTCTGTTCTGTTATTGACCGCATCAGCTGTTTTGTGAGGACATTGTGGTGAGTAAGGGAATTCCCCAAACGCGTGAAATTTACCCGCTTCACACAGCCGCCGCACCTTGCAATGGCCAGACCGATAATGAAAGTAAAATAACTTAGCGACCTAATGACTGTGTAAGACGAACCTTAATTCTATTATTATTATGATAGGCGTGTGATTACTCTTGTTAGACTAGTGCAATCCATATATCTGCTTTATTCAATACAAAAAGGATCTATTCCAAAATGTCAGTCTCATCTTTGTTGCGTGTGGAAATGAATGATGATGATGTTGAAGATGATGTGAATGCGTGTATAGATAGGCCTAATGTAACGTCTGCAGCGCCCATGAGTCAGACTGAGATTATGCTTATACGTTTGACCCAGACTTTGAATGGAATGAATGAACGGGTGAAAACGATGGACGAACGTCAGAAGCACATGGATGTGAGAATGGAAGAAACACGAGATGGTGTGAGTGAAGTGATGGGACGAATGCGTGAAGTAATGTATGATCAGGATGAATTGAGGAGGCAGATTTCCGGGAGAGATATGGGAGATAGGCCCATGCCTGGCCCACACCTGGAAATGGAAATGGATGGATTGGGTGAACTGAATGAAGTGAGGGGGGTGAGTTTGCAGAATCGACGATCGCACACGAATCCAGGTCCTGAAGAGAATAGGATTGCAGATAATGTTTCTGCCGGCCAACAAACCACTCGGGCCCTCGTCACAGAAGAAGAAACCCGGCCTAGCAGGAGTAGGGTAAGGTGTAGTGAGCGACTTCGAGGAAGAAGCCGCAGAGATTATGCCACGCTAGACCGGGTAGGCTTCCGCTCACCCCCTGAAGACGATCGTCGACCCCCGGAATTCGGATTGGGGGCGGTATCCAAACGGGTCGGAGTAGCGCCCTTCCCGGCCGCTCCCATGAAGACGTGGATCCCTAACGGGGGAGGGGCCCCCACTGAAGAAGCGCCAGTCCCAAGGGACGCGGAGCGACTTCACAGGGGGGCACAGTCTACACTATGACTAATCATTCTATGACCGATCGTCCGCATTCTCTATGCTCTAACACTAGATTGTCTAAATAAAGAACACGTTTATTGAATTTCACCTAAAAAATTCGTGCTAAGATCATCTACTGAAGATTTTTCAACTTACTGATTGTAAGACTCAAAAAGATCACCACTATGAGCATATTGATAGTACGATAATCTCGGAACATTTCTTCTTCGGCAGTTTAACTTTAATATGACGTAGCGCTAATCTTTTACAACGCAACTCGTTGGCAATCAATAGCAAGTTAGTAAAGACGCTCACGATCGAAATCTTTCAAAAGATCTGACTCTATTTCATCTCAGCTCCAATCAACAATTTTTTCGCAAAGTTCACAATGACGCGTTGCACTCTGGATAGAGTTCAACCGAACTTATTTTGACACTGTGAAGCGATTTTTGTAATGAACACGAATTAGTTTGACCTTATAGGGAGCTCATAATGATTTCGTTTGTGGTCTCGAAACAATCGGCGTGTTTCATTGGCTTCTTTCGCAAATAATAGACTGAGTATCTAATGCCAATAATTTATTGTACTCGTAGTTATACTCTGAGTGTGGCCAATGGCCATACGGTCCATACCACAATGCGGCGACATCAACAACTGGCTGCTATCGCGCATAGAGATCTTCAGTTGGTATAAATTAGTCAGATAAGATACCGGTAATTTGTTCGGTCTTCCAACTTCGGGTCAAAAAGGTTAGACCAAATTGACAAGAAATAAAATAATTGAGAAGATATAGGCCTATATCAAGAAGAAATATCACCGGGAAATGGATATTGTCTGACTTGTAATAATACCTAAGAAAAGAGACTTAACACAATGTAAGAATTATAGAACCATTGCACCGTTAAACCACATGACGAAAGTGCTAATGATAATTCTGCTGAGTCGGCTTAAGGCAAAAACGGAGGAATTCATGATACACGAGCAGGCAGTATAGTCAGAAAGGACATAAGCACAGTCCAACAGATTCTGATGATGAGATTAATTGCAGAAAAGGTCAAAAGAAAAAAAACACAGGCTTGTTTATAATCGTTTTGTGGATTTCCAAAAGGCATTTTTATTCCATAAAACACGACGTGACATGGGCAACACTGAAATCAAATGGAGTAGGAAAAAGGCTGATAGAAATCTTGAAGATCGAAGTCTACAGTCAAAGTGAGACGAGAAACAGGAGAGTGTTTCTTGATTACAATAGTAATGAGACAAGGAGACCCCATATCACCAAATACCTTAATTACCTACTTGGAAAGAGCAATGGAAATTGGTGCAATCTAAACCTATAGCCTACACCTTAACTACATGCAGCCTATATTGTATATCTGCACAGGATAGGTGACTATGGAAAATGGCGATGAGATGTGCATTGGACACCTACGAGCTTTCAGCCCATTGATCAAAATGATGATGATGCCTGTCAATAATATTTTGAGTGGCCACTTGACCACTAGTGTCTGCTACTACCGGATATTAGACTCAACGACGAAAGTCTTTGTTTGCCATTTCATACACGCAATGCGCATTTGTTTAGCTTCAACTCTCACCAGTCAAAAATTAATTTCAAACAATGCCCATTTTACTTGCCATCAGAATCAATCAAAAAAGCTCGCTATCTAAACGCGACAATTGCGTCGGCTGGCGTATTAAATTATCAAAGTCTGCAACGGTTTACACATGTCGGTTTTTTTCGTTCATTAATTCAAAAATTCACATAACGTCCATTCAAGAAACCAACTCAGAGGAGCTCACAGCTATAACCACGCAGTACAAATGGTAATTATTTCTTCAACTTTAAAATGCATTGGTATTGTTTCTAGGCAGCAGACTCCTGTCGAACGAAAGTCTGCTGTAAGTAGGTGTGCCAACGATCGAGAATGCGCCACACAGTCAAGTTGAGGTGCCAGCGGGGGAAGTAGAAGCACCCTCCACTAGCAGAAGAACGAAGAACTCGACAGCCGACTGACGCGCAGACGAGGCCGGACGACAAAGCTACCAAGAAAGCACCGCCACAACAGCATACGATGTGTCTATCGGATCGTATAATAGGACAGCGGTTCTCAGCCATGTTGGTGCTAGGACCCCTGATAGTATGTAAAAAAAGTTGTGAAACACCCAACGATCAATGTTTCGAGTTATCCCTTTCACTGCATTTTTTTTATCAGTATGATAAGTGTGTGAAGTTTTAGGCTTTTGACGGTTCTGAGAGCTACCGAACATCCACGGGCGCCGACTTTTGCCCTTGATTATTGTCTCTTGGTGCTTGTGTTCTTCCCAGTGAGAATTTATAACGTTCTGCAGTACCAATCGCAGATAGAGGGAACCAGTGAAGGTGTCATTCACCAGCTCAGTCGTAACTGCTACTATCAGTTGCTCTAGTTGAGTTGTCTCTAGCTCTCTTGGGCTACCCCTAGTGCTACCACTACTCTTATTTGTTTTTTGCTCTATGTTGACACCCGCCTTTACTATTTCTGCTCTCTCTCTCTCTCTCTGTCTGTCTGTCTGTCTGTCTGTCTCTCTCTGTCCGTCCGTCCGTCCGTCTGTCTATCTGTCTGTCTGTCTGTCTGTCTGTCTGTCTGTCTGTCTGTCTGTCTGTCTGTCTCTCTCTCTCTCTCTCTCTCTCTCTCTCTCTCTCTCTCTCTCTCTCTCTCTCTCTCTCTCTCTCTCTACGCTGGTCTCTCGTCTGTGCGGTTCGGATGCCTGGAGCGGGTACTGCGCACGGCTGCACGCATTGTTGGTCGTAACCCGAAATTTGATCATGTCACCGATATATGCGGGATGTCCTGCGTTGTCTCCAATTCCACAGTGAATTAGAAACCGGGTCTATGCTTTGGTGTGGCAGTGCCTCTTAGGTGCTGCTCTTGTATTTTTGTAGGAGTTTCTACTTTGGTTGCACAGGGACGTTGTGCTCCACGTTCTTCCACTCAGAGTGAACTCATCATTCCCCGAACACGAACTGCTCTGGCAGCGGGCTTTCTCTGTTATTGACCCCCATGGTGCATGTGGAATGAGCTTCCGCTGTCAATGAGCCTTATGCATAGGGTTTGCTCATATGCATTTCATCCAAGCCTTTAAACTGTACTTTTCAGCGGAGGTTGGGTCGGGAGTGCTCCTGAGTAGTTACCTTGAAGGGGCGCTATATATTTATATCTATGATGATTGAATGAACTAATGTCGGCAAGCGCTAGATATTAGCCTACGCTGTGTTTTATTGTGCTAGCCAGCACATGAGAATCACTTGCTGCAGCAGTTTCATTCACGCAATGATCATTCGTTCAGTCTCAACTTCACCAGTCAAACATTGGCCATTGTTCTTGCCATCGCAACCAATCAGGCAAACTCGTACTCAAACTTACAGAAATGTAAATGTAATCGCAAATTTATATAGCGGCTGTGTTATGGCTTCGACCCTGAGGGTGAGATCCTTCACCACCGCTACTCCACGTTTATATTGCGACCGGGCCACCCGCAGTAAAGATCCGAGAAATTAATCTCTGACCGACTGGGCGCTATATAAATATCTATGATGAATGAATGAACTACATGTAATGTCGGCAAGCACTAGATATTAGCCTACGCTGTGTTTTAATGTGCTAGCCAGCACATCAAAATCACATGATAGGCCTACAGCAGTTTCATTCACGCAATGTGCATTCGTTTAGTCTCAAATTCACCAGTCAAACAATGGCCATTGTTCTTGCCATCGCAATCAATCAGACAAACTCGTACTCAAACGCACAGAAAGGCAGTGAGTGACGTATTAACTGCCTACATCTGTAACAATTTATAAATATTCATCGGTTCGAACAATGTGCCTATTAGAAAATTTTAATGGTTTGAGGGAACGATATCTGAATGGGACGGGCGCTGGCTCTCAAACGCATAAAACCTCCGTCTTTCTCTCATCGTTCTTGAGCCTAGAAATATGCCTTTTCTCTCGGCACTGGGACCTCTTCTGAAAGCTTTTGCTGAGTGCAGCATTTTATAAATGGTCATAATAATTATACAATACAACAACAAAATTCTGCTGGCGCCCATGGTCACGTGATTCGCGAATATAACCACTTGTTGTCAGACATAGTCCTATCGAAATCTTTGTTCTTAAAAATTATGTTCTGGGCAAAAAACCTAATACTCAAACTGCTTATTTTCTTAATAGTGTGCTATATTAGTCCATAGAATGAACGAATGAATAAATGAACGAAAAATAGGTGTCAGTTTTCAAGAGGCAAGTGCTCCTCTAGCTGCTTCTAAAGCGCCACTCGAAAGCCAATCGCAGGGCACCAGCTTTTCACATGTGCTGCATCGAGTCAGGATCCAAGGGGCCAATCCGGCCATGGCCCCATTTGAATAGTGCATGGGACGTGGCCCCCAATTTAGTTTCAACAAGGTTTTTTGCAGGAAAAATTTGTATATTTTCCAGACATTTTTACCAGATGACTAAAAGAAAGGTCGTCAGTTTTTTTGGAGGGAAAATTGTCGTATTTTCCATACATTTTTGCAAAGGTTATCGGTTTTTTCTGGCAAAGATCACCGAAATTTTGGCCCCTCCCCTCCGAAAATTCCTGTATCCGCTCTTGTTACACATAAAGATGATCTTAACTAAGAAAGCGTACATGATACATCCATAGCCAAAACATCACGATGCTACATAGTATGCAGTTCTAAACGTTGTAATGTAAAGTATCAAACCTTAGCTAAAAGTAGTTAAATATATCGCCATTTTCTCATTGCTAGTTACCCAAGACCCATGATGATGATGACGATGATGGTGATGGTGATGACGATGACGATGACAATGACGATGACGACGACGACGACGACGACGACGACGATGACGATGATGATGATGATGATGATGATGATGATGATGATGATGATGATGATGATGATGATGATGATGATGATGATGATGATGATGGTTCTCTGCCCGAAGGGAGGTTCTATGGCTTGGATGAGACGAGTGAGGTGGTTTCCCGTGGCCTTCCCCACAGACAATGATGGATAAGCAACTTGCCCAAGGTCGCTCCGCCGCAGCTTGCGCCACCGCGTCCCACACGTGCTAGCCCGACATATCTAAATCTCTAAATGTCAACTCCCAGCCCGGGGCTTGAAACGCAGTCCGTTGTAACCAACAGACGTATGCCGCTCTCGCTTACCAGTATAGCTAACTAGGCCAGACGTATGAAACTCCGATATTCAGCTGAAATCAGCCTTCATAGATTAAAATCATCCAGTTAAGTACTTTAATGTCAGTTTCAGGTAGCTGGTGTGTTGGAATAGAACGACCAGAACAAACTCTTTTAATTTGTAACCTATTTCATTAAACATAATTATCATCATGAGAATGTGGCGTCCAGTTAACGAGTAGCCTACATGTAAAAATCCACAATAGTGTTAAACGATTTTGCCAGTAAAATGTAGCACAATCAGACACTATCATCTAACACGTTGTCTTCGGTAGTCTTAAATTTATGGAAAGAACTCACGTGAGTTTTGGGAAAATGACTTCAAAAACACTTCATATTGTTGTATCTAAGCCATTTGATAACATATCGACAAGTCATTTTAAGCAATATGTACCTTAAAATTGTTTTTAACCAAATTGGTACATTATACAATGCGAAAGATGAAATTGTTATTATTTTTGACACATTTTGCTTAAAATCGTGTTATTGCAACATGAACACTCAGTCAGTAGTACCATGTCTGGTGCAATAACAGGTTATGTCGACAAAGTGTGTTCTAGCAGCTGCAATGCCACACATGTCATCTGGTATAAGTCAACATACCTTATTCTTGCACCAAACTGTTTCTATTACACAGTTCGAGAATCGTACATGATTCAACGTCGACAAATTTAACCTCATTCTTGCATCGGCTTTATTACAAGTTTGAAAGGAAGCAAGACAATGTTTGTCAGCACACCGTGATATAATTGGAATAGAGCTATTATAGTAAGATCTGTGCAAAATTCACAGGGTAGATAGATCACTGTCTTCCGGACACGCTGGCATAGCCTACTGTTTTGCAAGACATGGTATGTCGACATACCTTGTTATTGCTCCAAGCCCTTCAATTAACGTCCGATGAGCTCAGTTGTTCCATGGCGTTTGCAAAAACGTTCTAGACACTCGGCAACCACATACCGTTTGTACTTACATTTATAAGATTACGAGAAAGGACATTGACCAGAGGTGCTCATGAATCGAGTCTCAGAAATGTTGCAAATGGCTCAGATTCATCACTGACAATCAGTATTTGTTTAATGAAAAAATTTCCACATTTTCACGGAAACATAAATAGAACAGCTTTGTACTTGAGTCGTGATAAAACTCATAATGCACTTTTTGACCAATTCGACTCCACATAAAAGTTTTCACATCAAATAGATATAAATTTCCAAAGACATCATCATCCGCAAAAAGACACTCGTTGTATGGATCCCAAAACAAATGAACGGACTGCAAATGTTCTACCTCCTCAATCTCACTGGAAATCCGCCCATCGCTGTATCGAAATCCTAAGATCTTTCTAGTACTCTCGACTGAGCTGTTGGCTGCGACGACACTGATATTGGTTTGCTCCCAGTCATGTGTAATCCCGTCAAACAGGAATATGCTTACGTTCAAACTGAATCTGTCAATCGCTAAAACTGATCCGAGATAGTTTTTGTCTCTGAACAATTGCGCATCAATGAAGCCCACTGCTTCTCTGAGCCTAAACTGATTCATTACCTGCCCCTCAATGCTTAAGAAACTAACACACATTTGATATGTCCCTTTTAGTCTGTGGCTGACGATGAATTCTCCATTCGGTTTCTGAATGACACGAAGTGGACCGGTGAAGTCGCTGGCAAGTGAAACAATTCTTACGAGATTTGCATACTGATTGTAAATCTGTAACTTCGGATGATCTTCGAAATGCATCAAAACCAGTAAATGATTGTCATTGACTACAGAGAAGCTGAACTTTTCACCCAGGTCCGAAAGCCATTCGACAACTCTATAATTATTGCTCATCACGTCTATCTTCCAGATACATCTGCAATAATTATCGCTAACGTATATAATGCTCGAGTTCGCAATACCAGCCACACTGATAGGCCATGTACTATTATTCAGACGTTTGATCTCATCCACAACAATTATCATTAGCAGATCGTGCGGTGTCTTAACGTCATAGGCTCGTATTGTGACAACAGGGCTATAACACAGTACGTACACGAAGTCAGTTACACTTAACACCCAAATATAGAAACAACGAATTGGATCAAACTTCGAGATCGATCTGATTGTGTATCCTGCAATATAAAATAATGGATAGCAGCCTATGAAGTTACAGTTTTCTTAGAAACATAGACACAATAAATTAGATTGCGTTGTTGACTCGAATCTTATGCCGCCGCTATGAATTTTACGAATCTACGTTGCCCATCTCAGGAATAAAAACCGTTGAATTGCTTAACTACATGACATTGTAGAGCCTAATCGGGCATCAACAGCATTATTATTCAGTTAGCAGAAGCAAACCCCAATAATAATTGATTAGGTAAAATTAATGGAGTCCTACTGTGCCCATTAATAATCGTGTGCGTAGATATTCATTCATGTATGAAGTTGTCTGATTCTAATAAGAATTAAGCAAATTTGACCGTGGCAGAAAACGTTTTACCAATCAAGCGTCAGACTAAGCATACTCCCACATCATTATACGCTATATAACACTGATCAGGAACTCCAAGACAACGTCGCACGTGGTTTCCAGCTGACATCATCTCATTTTCTCAGTCGCGGTGTTTCTTATTTACCAAAACAAATTACAGTAGGCCCAGCAATCATTGCAAACAAAGAGATTGTAGGGCTGTATCTTTTATTACCAATTCGGGTGTGATTTGCATTACCACTTCGGGTAAGGGGTTAACGTCCAGAAAACACTAATTTATATTACTTAAACTCAGCTTTATGTTTGTTAGTTAAGTTGTAGTTAAAGAATTTAATATGGGCCTACGTACTTTTTCTGTATAAATGCTATAGTCATAATAACGTCTATTCCCCTTACTTAATCACACCCACCATCCTGTTCAGCTTCTTCCTGGTATATAGGCCCCTACTAAGCGGGACTTGTCCCTTCTGGAGTGCCTATTGCTCCCTAATCTATATCCTAACTTCTTTGCCAAAAGCATTAGTACTTGAACTTAAATTGTGTTATATCATGTTCTGTATAATAATGTTTATTGTGGGATCAATAAATAATTTTGAATTTGAATTTTGAAAAAGTCTTTGGTTTCAGTTAATGAGAACCAGCAGCCACATAATTCGCATAGTCGTTCAAATAATTATAATTATCTATCTGGAAATTCTGTTGTACAACTCCAAAATTGGGCTAACGGTAGTAGCATGCCTACTTCGTGAAGTTTCTGTGATCTGCACCTATTCAAAAAAATTTGATCGTCATGATGAAAGGCTGAGGTCAGTGGGCTACGGTACCATTAAACTTGACATTAACATTATTACTGACCATAATTATTAATCTAAGTTCAAATTAACTTCACTACATTATTATTTTATAAAAAACTCATTACTTTACCGCAAATGTCATGATGCAACATTTTTAATGTATTTCGAAATCCTACCTCCTGATGTTTCCGAGTTGTAAGTTGATTTCGTTGAGTCATCTGTTGTCATGGTGACTGTTGCTTCTTCTGCGACTTCATCCGTTGAACCTGACAATGTACCGATTGTCAGATTTAAAAAGATGATGACCAAGAACATACTTGCAGCACAACTATCTCGAAACATTTTTCGGAAATCGTCGGTAGGCCTATTTGGAACAAAGTTAGCTGAGACGTTCACGAAAGAAATTTGTCACTAGAACTGGCTCTACTTTTAACAGTTCCTATTATGCCTATCCCGAAAATAGTGGAGAGATTATGGCGACGATCATCCAATTAACTTGACCCAGTACGGAGCTCATGATGACAGTACTGTCGTTCAAGACACACAAGAAACGGCTTCTTATTGGCTACTTACGCAGATAGTAGGCCTACACTGAGTCTCTGATAATGCTCATTTACGCTCAGATATTCTCTGACCGTGGCATATAACACAATGCGGCGTCCACCAATGCTGTTTTCTGTTCCAGAGAGAGAGAGAGAGAGAGAGAGAGAGAGAGAGAGAGAGAGAGAGAGAGAGACAGACAGACAGACAGACAGACAGACAGACAGACAGACAGAGAGAGAAACCGATCAGAGAGCTCATATTAAAAGTTGGACTCAACGCTGAATGACGTTAGCTTTCTTTTATTAAACACATCAACAGTTACTGAAGATCTCTCTCTCTATCTGTCTCTGTCTGTCTGTCTGTCTGAACGTCTCTCTATGTCTGTCTCTGTATCTGTCAGAGACGAGAGAGAGAGAGAGATCTTCAGTAACTGTTGATGTGTTTAATAAAAGAAAGCTAACGTCATTCAGCGTTGAGTCCAACTTTTATGAGCTGTCTGATCGCTTTCTTCCAGCCCTTATTCAGCACTTTAACCTCGATCTGTATTGATTTCGCCACCGCTAAAGTACCAGATTTATCAAGGCACTGCTGCAGGGACAGGCTACTCTCATCTAACTTTTTAGTAGACTTTAGACACAGGATGCTTCAACTGTAGGCTATGAGACAATTTCTTGAGCATAATTATAATATTATAATAAACCAAGTTTAGGTCTACAATCTTTTTGGTGGATGGACATTTGACAGCCATAACTTTCACACTGGAATCGATGCCATAGATCCACGCAAGCAAACCTGAAGGCTTGAAACAAGCCGACATTTTAAACTAAAATAATATTGAAGATCATTAGCCTAATTAGGTATAATTAGCCTGCCCAACTATTGGTTATAGGCAACTGGAGAAGATATATCGGACTTTTTGCATGACGATTACTAGGGCAAATGAGTTTTTCTATCTCTATTGATACTCTCGTAGGCCTACTCCGAATTTTTGAATTTGTTTAATTATTATTACATTCTTATAATTTAGATGCACATGTAAGCCTCAGTTGGCAAGCAACGCAGCCTTATTTGAATATTTAAACTACTTTCAATACTGCTGCAACCTTTCCCGAGGGTATACTTGCAACCAACCCCGGACCGGGGCTGGTTGAAACACTTTGGAGTCTTCTGTTCACTTAGTTATTGTGGCTAAATGCTTGGTCACTGAGATCGCCACTACAGCTTGTTTTGATGCTGAGATGTAAAATATGTATAATTATGGGCTAAACTGATTGTCGATAGCTCCAAATGTAAAAAAGAAACTCCTAAATTCAGTTGAAATCAGCCTCAACTGATTAAAACCATCCATTAAGATGATTAAGTATCTTAGCAGAGACGATTTGAATGGCAGTGGTTAATAAGCCGACTTCTCAAAGTTGACAGACGACATCTTTACCCGGTTATTCAGAAAGTAGGTGAAATGTTCTATCGGTTATCTGCTATGTAGCGATTTTACGATTGGAATAAAATGACCGCTACAAAATCTTTTCATCTGTATTTCATTGAAAATATCAATATAATGTAGCGTCCAGTTAATGTGTCCAACGTTAAGAATAGCGTCAAACGATGTAGGTTATGCCATTGAAATGCATTCACTATCAGACACTATCCTCTTGTGCTCTTTTAATCTGTAGCCTACCGTACTTCATTAAACATATCATCATGAGAATGTGGCGTCCAGTTAACGAGTAGCCTCCATGTAAGAATCCACAATAGTGTTAAACGATTTTGCCAGAAATGTAGCACAATCAGACACTATCATCTAGCAAGTTCTCTTCGTTAATCTTACATTCATGGGGAAGAACTCACGTGACGGAGATATTTTGCTAGGAATTATTTTGGTCTTTTAGAATGGCTGACGTTGTCGATAACCTTTGCATTAATTCAAACAGTTCAGACATTAACATTAGCGTCCGATGAACTCAGTTGTTCCATGGCGTTGGTGACAAGTTTTAGACATTCTGAAACCAGATGCCGTTTGAACTGATAATGACTACGAGGAAAGACAGTCACTGTGGCCAGAGGTGCTGATAAGCCGAGTCTCAGAAAAGTTGCAAATGGTTCAAATTCATAACTGGCGATCAGTATTTGTTTAATGAAAAAATGTGCACATCTCCATAGAAGGATAAAACAAACAGCTTTTTACTTGAGTCGTAATAAAGCTCATAATGCGCCATTTGACCAATTCGACTCCACTTAGAAGTTTTCATATCAAATAGATATAAATCTCCAAAGACATCATCACCCGCTAAAAGATATTTGTTGTCTGGATCCCAAAATAAATGAACGCACTGCAAATATTCTATCTCCACAATCTCATTGGAAATCCGCCCATCACTGTGTCGAAATCCTACGATCTTTCTAGAACTCATTTCTGAGTCGTTGACTGTGATGACACTGATGTTGGTTTGCTCCCAGACATGTGTAAACCCGTCAAAGATGAATATGCTTACGTTCAAACTGAATCTGTCAATCGCAAAAACTGCTCCGAGATAGTTTTTGTCTCTGAACAATTGTGCATCAATGAAGCCAACTACTTCTCTGAGCCTAAACTGATTCATTACCTGCCCCTCAATGCTTAAGAAACTTACACACATTTGATATGTCCCTTTTAGTCTGTGACTGACGATGAATTCTTCATTCGGTTTCTGAATGGCTCGAAGTGGACCGGTGAAGTCGTTGGGAAGGGAAACATTTCTTACAAGATTCGCATTCTCATCGTAAATCTCTAACTTCGTAAGGTCTTCTAGATGCCTCACAACCAGTAGGCCTAGATGATTGTCATTGGCAGCTGACAAGCTGAAGTTATTTCCCAGTCCCGATAGCCATTTGATAACTACGTTGCTAACCGTGTCTATCTTCCATATACATCTGCAATTATCATCGCTAACGTATATAATGCTGGAGTTCGCAATACGAGCCACACTGACAGGCCATGTAATTTTATTCAGAAGTTTTATCTCATCCACGACAGTTATCATTAGCAGATCGTGTGGAAAGCTAGCGTCGTAAGCCCGTATAGTAGCGACAGAATTCCTATTGTAACACAGTAAGTGGATGAAGTCATCTATATTGAACACCCAAATGTGGAAGCAACGAACTGGCCTGAACTTTGAGACCAAGCTGATCGTGTATCCTGCAAATCAAAATAATGGATAGTATAAAGTTACATTTTTCTTAGAAACATAAGCAACAAGGGTTGCGTTTGTGATTAAAACATTTAGCGACCATCTCCTGAATGAAGACAATAATTCTATCGCATTAACTTATTTTGGATCAACAGCATTATCGGTATTATTCAAGTAGCAGAAGCAAATCCCAAGTAGATTTAATAAACGAATTTCATATCTCTACTACGAACTTTGACTTACATGTCGGCCTATGTTCTTGCGTATTCTTCGATGTGGGAAATTGTCTGCTTCCAAGTATATTATTGTATTGCATTGTATCTATACATTTATATAGCGCTTCTCACAGTGCATATCAATCAGAGGTGCCCCCATTGCATTAACCCAAGATAAAGTGATCTTCAGAAAATTGAAAGAGGCACTTGCCAACCAGTTAATAAAGAGGTACGTGTGTCAAAAGAGGATGCTGGTTCCACAGTGTCGGGCCAATGAGAGAAAAGGCTCACGTTTTAGTCATGGCGGTTCTAGCTCGCGGGACGAAGAGATCATACCAATCAAAGGAGCGGAACCGACAAAGAGAAGTGACCGAGATCGGCAGACGGATGAGGTCACATAGATAGGCCTACTTGGAAGAGGCACTAAGAGCTGATATCTCTACGCTGGTATCTCGTCTCTGCCGTTCGGGTGCTTGGAGCGGGTTCTGCGCATGGCTGCACGCCTCATTAGTCGTATCCCGAATTTTGATCATGTCATCGATTATATGCAGGATATCCTGTATTGGCTCCAATTCCACAGTGAATCAAAGGAGCGGAGCGGACAAAGAGAAGTGACCGGGATCGGTATATACCGATCGATGTATATACCGGGTCTCTGTTTTTGTGTGGCAAGTTGGAGGGACGACAAAACCAAATTGAGTTGTAGGCCCCCTACTGGTAAAACACCGACCTTCTTTGAGGCCCGAAAAATCTAATGACCATTTTTTAGTCATCTGGCCAAAATCTTTAGAAAATGTCCACAATTTTACCGTTCTGCCTTTTTTAGTCGAAAAAAGCAAAACATCCGCTCTTCCCAAAAAAAATTCCAAATTCAGATAAAAAAGCCCAGATCTTTTGAAAAAACCCGAGTGGCAACACTGGAGCTATTGTAGTTTTTTACCACCAGTTCGGGGTGCGATTTTATTACCACCTCGGGTGTTTGATTTTATTAATACTTCGAGTGTGTGATTTTATTACAACTTCGGGTGTGTGATTTTTATTTACACTTAGGATGTGCGATTAACTTCCCAAACACACACGAAAAAGTTTTCGATATCAGTCAATGAAAATCAACCTCAACATAACTCGTTTTTCCGAGACATGATGTTTTTTACCAACTGAAAATGCTGCTTTACCACTCAATAATGTGACTAATACAGCGTGAAGTCTTTGTGATCTGCGGCAGAGCAAACAATTTGTCATGACGTAAGGCAGTGGTCACTCCGTCAGTACTATTAAACTTGACATTATATTACTCACCATATTAATCTAACTTCTAAATAACTTTACCGCATCTTGTACGCAAGCTCATAATTATTAGCCTACTTTCTTGCAAATGCCATTTTGAATAATTTATTATGGATTTCGAAATTTTACCTTCAGATGTTCCCGAGTCAAAAGTTGATTTCACTGCGTCAACTGTTGTCATGGCGACAGTTGACTCTCTTGTGACTTCGTTTGTTGCCTCGTCTTTTCCGTTTGTAATTTTAGTGAGTTGTTTGTCCGCTGAGACAATCACTGGTGATGTTGTGTAAGATGTAGTGATAGCGTTCAGTGAGGTGGATTTGTCATTAAGATATGCATCTGTGGTGTGCAATGAAATCTGTGTCCTTGTAGCCATTTCAGGTTCAAATGTAGCAAAAGTAGTTTGAGTGTTATGAGTCGATTCTTTGGTAGATATTTTCGATGTCGTTGATCTTTCATTGGCGAAATCGTCACTCGTTCTCCCAAAGCAGCTGTTCGTCAACTGACAGTCTGCATGACTCAATGTCTCCTGTTCAGCTGTGGCAGGATAAAACATTGGCATATTAATTTTCATCTCGTTTGAGGTAAGCTTACAAGTTTGTGGTTAATCTCTTCGACGTCGACGAATAGGCATAATAATTTTGTCATACAATGTCATGGCCTATCATTTCATTTACATATTATTATTATTATTATTATGATAGTCATTCTATTGCACTAGAATGACTAAATACAAGACAAATTCATTCTATTTCACTTCAAATAGCCACAGCATCAATTGTCTACTTACCGATTGTCAGATTCAAAACGGAAAAGACTAAGAACATAATTTTATTTGCAGCACAAAAATCTCGAGACATTTTTCCGAATTTCGTTGGTGTTAGGTACAAAGTCAGTAAAGGTGTTCACGATAGAAATCTTTCACTCGAATCGACTCTGCGTTTTACAGTAACTGTAGCCTATAATAGTCCTATCCAGAAAATGAAAAATCACGAAGTCCACAATGGTGACTATAGGCGCCCTGAGCCTATTCTGACAGCATGGTGAGATTCTGGTAATGATCGAGCATCCAATTAACTTGACTTTATACAGAGTTCATGATAACTGCCGCCATTGTCATACAAAACCCAGCTTCTTATTGACGACATACAAAAAATGAGTCTCTAACAGCATTAAAAGTTACTCGCAGCCAATCTCTGAGATTGGCCGATACCACAATGTGGCGTCGACCCAAACTGTTGACCATCACATTTAATTAAAGAATTATAAAGTTATTTATTATCAGCGTTGAGTCAAAAATTAATGGTAGTCTATGTGAGCCAAATCGCTTACTTAAAAAAAATCACTTAGCTTCTCAACGTGTAGCAGCATTGGTTTCTCAGCGGCTAAAGTACCTAATTGGTCAAAGCTTTGCAGGGATAGCCTACTCTCACCTAAATTCTAGTGAACTATTGATCAATGGGCTCTAGATCAATGGCGTTATTCAAAATGATACTCATGAATAAACTGACACCCTGCAATAGCTTTGGAATTGCCTTTTAAATTCTTTTAGTAGGCTATACGATCACTTAATGTGAATAGGATGTCAGTGGCCACTTATGCACTAATGTCTGTGACCACTAGATATTAGACTGTACGACGACGACGAGTTTACGATTTCATACACGCGATTTGTATTCAACCATTCATTTAGTTTCAGCTTTAACCAGTCAAACAATGGCCATTGTACAAGCCATCAAAATCAATTCGGAGATCTCGTTAATTAAACAAGCGCGTATTAAACTATCAAAGTCTGCAACGGTTTGCATAATATATTAATCGTCTTACAGTATGCTACATGGACAATAGGCATCTATTGTTCATTCATTAGTTATGGAGAATTATATAGAGCCTGCCTGCCTGCTACATGTTTAACGGCACTACCATATCAAAGACCATTAACGACGCCCTCCTTCTTTAGCCAGGCATGGGACTGGCACTGGCAGAGAACAACCAGTGGCGGAGTTCTATATAGAGACCCTTCACGGTTACTACTCAGGAGCGGCCCGCTCCCCCTCCGACCCAACCTCGTCTGAAAAGTACTTTGAGTGTCTTTGAGTGACTTGAGGCAAAAAAGATCAATCTCTTTGAAGATCCATAATGACGTTTTTGTGTGATGATGATGATGATGATGGTGGTGATGATGATGATGATGATGATGATGATGATGGTGATGGTGATGATGATGATGATGATGATGATGATGATGATGATGATGATGATGATGATGGTGATGATGATGATGGTGATGATGATGATGGTGATGATGATGATGATGATGATGATGATGATGATGATGATGATGATGATGATGATGATGATGATGGTGATGATGATGATGATGGTGATGATGATGATGATGATGATGATGATGATGATGATGATGATGATGATGATGGTTCTCTGCCCGTAGGCAGGTTCATTGGCTTAACGCCCCTGGGGATGAGATGAGTGAGGTGCTTTCCCGTTGCCTTCCCCACAGACAATGATGGGTAAACAACTTGCCCAAGGTCGCTCCGGAGGAGCTTGCGTCCCTGCGTCCCACACGTGCTAGCCCGAGATATCTAAATCTCTGAATGTCAACTCCCAGCCCGGGGCTTGAACCGCAGTCCGTTGCAACCAACATACGTATGCCGCTCTCGGTGTAGCTAACTAGGCTAGTTATAGGTTTTTGTGTAGGACAATAATATTAAACAAGTTTTTCACTCATAATATACAATTGCTCTGAGGCATCGATTTATGCTGGGTCTAGAGTAGCGGCGCTAGTTAATGTAAGCTAATGTTGTGGGGCGCGGTGGTGTAGTGACTATGTTCGTCGCCTTGCAGCCGAAAGGTTGCAGGTTCGAATCCACCTCAAGTCGCCGCATGCGGGCCTTGGGAAAGTCCTTCACTCGCAATTGCTCAGCGCTTCGGCGTGAAACTCCGATGCAGTGTCAGCTTTGCAGGTCTTCGGGAACGCCTCTGAATAGTGAGCTGAAGGGGCGCTATAACAAGTGCGCATGCAAACAAACAAACATGAAGTAAAACGTTGACATCATAGGTGATGCAGCATCAGCTTCATTCATTGCCTCGCTTTAATTAACTGTCCGTAGGATAGTGAAATAAGTTTCAAGTTACGATTTTTGGATGGAGGAATTCTACATGCATTGTATTTATAATTATTTTGAATACCAGGTGACATTACAATTTCGGAGCTCGAAACTTG
Organism: Lumbricus terrestris; assembly: GCA_949752735.1. Lineage (NCBI taxonomy): Eukaryota > Metazoa > Annelida > Clitellata > Crassiclitellata > Lumbricidae > Lumbricus > Lumbricus terrestris. The sequence goes on from OX457052.1 coordinate 37,239,313, forward strand.
ACTTCTCCCATGACGTCTGAAGTGGCCAATTGATGATCTTTCCACAGTCATAATTATTACTTGCCTCACATCAGGGTTTCCATGCTAGTATTATTATAATATACGACAGAGAATTTGAAAAACCCACATTTTGTACAGACCGCTAATTAAAATGGAAGGCCGTCGGTTGTCGTACAATATCATAAAATATCTTATTTAAGTTGTTGACAGCACAAGCACATAATTTCTCTATTTTAAACACGCAGTCAAGTCTCTTTCAGTTGTTTTACTGAGATGATAATTATATGGGTTAAAATTAGCGTTGTTTGTTGAATACTGGTGCTGCTCTAAGTGGGCTCAGGTAGGACATTGAAACTTAATCATTATTCAATATAATTATTAATTCGATGCTTATGGGATTAATGTGTATAAAATGCATTGGGTTGATCAGGTATTAATAGCCTATATTTAAGGAACTGAGTGCATCCGAATCGTTTGAATTATTATCCTGACCTTAATTATCCAATGGGGAGGTACAGTATAGCAATTGAATAGTAGATAATCTGACGCATTGTCGACCATGATTTCTGGCATAGACTTTGTTGGAGATGTTTAGAGTTGGTTCCACGTGTTTGCGTAGAGCACCACTGACGAATGTTGTATTATTTTGCTTACTGATGCAATGGTATGGATCCTAATGCCAGTATATATATGTTTAGTTGATTTTTCAAACAATTTCTAACATCAAAGAGACAAGAGACAAGGTGTCCTTTTTTTTATCAAAAGTCGAATTCGTAGGGCTATTTCAAAAACATGCAATTAAATTTTATATTGGCGAATACATATTATTTATTGCCTTGTTGCACATGCACCAAGCGTAACTCTAAGAAAAAATATTAGACAAAGTAAGGGCATAAGATAAAATTATCTGGTCCCGACAGAAGTTCTTGTACGAGAATATAATTTTGTTGTCTATTCTTAGCCAGACAGTATGCATTAACGAGCAAGGTAGATAGTCAGTAATATTGCCGTTCCCTGTCTGTGAAAAGCTCGCTATCCAAGATGTATAAGATTCCAATTTTCAGTCGAATTCAGCCTCAGATGATGGACAGCTTCCAGGGGAAGACTTTAGTGGAGACATTCCAAATTGCAATGGTCCATAGCCTACATTGAGTTCTCAGAGCCGATAGAAAACATTATTACACGTTCATATAAAAAGTAGTTGAATGAATCCGTGACGAGTGCAGTTCATGTGTGTAGCAAAACATTTAATCCAAAGTTGAGATACAAAGAATATTTTGAACCCCGTTGAAGTGCAAAAAGGCTATCTACAACATTGTTATACAATGATGCCATTGAAATACATTAGTTCTCATACACTATCCTCTTCGATGTTCTCTGAAGTTGTTAGACCCATCCGAAAAGTGTTTGCCGGAAACAAACGTGTTCTTTGTCTATAGCTAATGTTGTCGGTAAAACTAATCAAGACACAAACAATTATTATTAGCGTCGGCTATTCTCAGACATGCTAGTGCGATGAGAAACGCTATTACATAGACACTTTGCTGCGAGATGCCGTTTGTAGATCATATCATGTTGAAGGGATGTAATTGACCCCAAGTGCTGATAAACCGACAAACAAGAATGCTAAAGATACTTCCAATTCATCATTGACGATCAAAATTTCTTTAATGAAAAAATGTGCAAATTTTCATAAAATGATGAAATTAGCAGATTTTTCTTTGCTTCGTAATGAAACCTATAATGCACAGTTTTACTAAGTTGACTCCACTTAAATGTTTTCATATCGAGTAGGTAAACATATCCAAAGACATTATCACTCGCAAAAATATATTTGTTGTCCTGATCCAAAAATAGACGAGAGTGCTGCAAATATTCTAACTTGCCAATCTCACTGGAAATCCGCCCATCAGTGTAACGGAGCCCTACGATCTTTCCATAACTTTTGTCTGAGCTGTTGTCTGTGATGACACTGATATTGGTTAGTTTCCACTCGCTTGCATGAAACCTGTGTACGTTGCCATTGAACAATTCAGCTGCTAATGTATCGTTTCCATCTCTAAACAGTAGCGCATCCTTGAAGCCAACTGTTTCTCTGAGCCTGTATTGACTGATAATTTGCCCATCAGCGCTTAAAAAGCTTAAAAACATTTCCTGGCTTTCTTTTGATCCATGGCTAACGACTAATTCTCCATCGGGTTTCCGAATGACACTGAGTGGACTTTTAAAATCACTTGGAAGCGAAACGATTCTTACAAGTTTCGCACTTTGATCGTAAATCTCTAAATGCAGAAGATCTTCTAAACGACGTACAACCAGTATTTGATTGCCACTAATTACTGACAAGCTGAAATCATCATCCAGGTCCGACAGCCATTCCACAACTGTATTGCTTGCCATGTCTATCTTCCATATACATTTGCAATAATAATCGCTAATGTATACAGTATTGGTATTTTGATTTCCAACAACCCTAAAATACCCAGGATACCCTGTCTTAATATCAAACGTGGATTTAATCTCATCGACAACAGTTATCATTAGCAGATCGTGCGGAACACTAACATCGTAAGCCCGTATATTTACAACATGATCCTGACACAGCAAGTAGATGAAGTCAATAATGTAGATCACACAAACATCGCCACAGGATTCGGGAGCAAACTTTGAGATCGAATGCATTGTGTATCCTGCAATTTAAAACAATGATCCTGACACAGGTTTCCGTTTCAATAGAAAGAATGAAGTTACAGCATGCTTGGAAAATGTGAATCGAATTGGATCTGGAGTTCGAATCTTTAGCCGCCACTTGAGATTCCTTTCTACCTATAAGCTTATTTTGAATACAGGTCATTTTACCGCTTTATTGATCATGGTTCCGTTTCAATAAGTAAAACAAAACTCAAGTGCAATTTATATAGGCCTACAGGAAGAACGTGCATCTTGTGGCATGATAGTCCATGATAGTAGTATCAAGTGGTGGGTTCGGTACCATGGAGCATGAGGCTGTAGGTTCGAATCCACCTCAATCCGCCGCATAGGGACCTTGAGTCTCACTCGCAGTTGCTCGGGCTCTTCGGCTTGAAACTCCATTGCAGTGTCCGCGCTGTAGTCGGGACTCGGGAGCGCCTCTGAGCATATTGCAAATGTGAGAAATAAAATAATAAATAAAATACATGAAAAAATAAATATCATGTCGTTTTCTGTTAATTAAATAACAATTTATAGGACTTCGTCAAGCTATGAGCATCAAAAGCAAAGGCGCTAAGATTCAACCATGATAGGCCTTCAACTCCCACTTCATGATACACTAGTTTGCACCACATTCGCGCGGAAACTCTGCTAATCATGACTGAATTTCAGTTAATGACTTATTCATTCAGTCAGTCCTTTAATATCGCCTATCTGAGACATATTGTCAAGCTAAATGGAGCAGTCTGAAGCTCTTGGGTCTAAGTAAAAATTAGGGTTTCCATAATATGGAGTTACATGTATATACTTTTATATAGGGTGCTTTGGGTATTAGCCTACTTGGTTCAGAACCTAGGAGCATCAATACTGTTCTAGACTCTATTAAAGGCGCTCACAGGCCAAACAGGGATATCTATCAAGGCATTACTGTTTTGAGGCTCGTAAGGAACATGATAGTGGTGTTACCTCGGAAAGCAGCAGGCTAAGATCAACACAGACCCCATCAGGTCATCATTTGGTTCTTCTCTATGCTATCTCTACAATGTTGTATATGGCCGTATCTCTTCCTATTTCTCTCTTCTCGACAACCTTGCTTCTTCTCCATTGGCCTTCAATTCTTGGAAAGTTTTTAAAACGGTTCTCATTACTAGATACTAAAATAATACTAGGGACTCTTTATACATCTTAAATACAATACCTAAATACAATTATCAGGAAGAGCGCCGCGGACCAATAGCAATCCGTGAGTGAGGAACTAGGAGTTCCCCTTGATAAGCAGACCGTGGAGCAGGTCGTCACTGAACATCAGAGGTGGGACGGTGTTAATTAGCATACAATAATTATTTCATAATATAAGACAAACGCAAAACTCTACCGGAAATACCATTTCGAATAAGTTTGAGAAGATTTCTACCTTCTGATGTTTTCGAGAAATAAGTTGGTTCCATTGCGTCATCGGTTGTCATAACGACCGGGAATTCCTCTGCGACTTCATTCGTTGCCTGGGATTTTCCGTTTGCAACTCTAGTGAGTCGCTCGTCGGTTGAAAATGCTGCTGTTCTGTACCATGTAGTGAGAAAGTCGAGTGCAGTGTGAATACCACTAGATGTAGCTTCTGTTGATGATTCATCCGAGTTCTTCAATTGACTGTTTGCATGGCTCAGTGGCTCTTGGTCGACTAAACCTAAAGCAAATACATGATTGTGTCAGCATACTTTACAACATTTTAGGTTTAGGGTTGAAGTTTATGTACTGAGTCTATCTTCGATTCGAAATTCGTCACCGAAGAAATATTCGTTATTCAATAATTATTATTTATTATACCTACGTGATAGTGACTCGCGCAGGCCTACACTTAGACCTGGGAGTGACTTTGGTCTGCTAATCTGACCCCACTTGACCCTAAAGTGACTTGAGGTCGACTTGAAGTCGACTTCTCGGCGTCAAAACGACTTGACCCGACTTGGCAGAAGAGCAACCGACTTCCGACTTGAAGTCGACTTCTGACATGGTAATAGCCATTAGCCTAGGTCTACGTACGGCTACTAATGCAAGAAGTCAAGCCAATTTTTCCTGCAAGCATTAATTTCATTTAGGCCTACAAATGAGTAATGAGGCCTCAACACTTAATTGATGCACGAATTTGTTACAGTTTTAGTAACCCAATTCAGGCTCATTGTGTTTCAGTTTGAATAGTTTTGTGATGCTTTGGGCCATCTAGTAACCTAGACAATGCGACGGCAAATTATTATAGGCCTATGAATTTTAGCTTGTCCGTTGTCTGTGATTATTCAGATTACACTCATTATTGGTATTCTTAATATTAATATTAAATAAATTTCTAAAAAGCGCAAGGTCTAAGATGAAATAGCGGACCGCGGACTGCATGCATGGTTACACTGAATGGCATGTTATGATAGCCTATATGCCTAATTTGTAATTCTGTTTTCATAGTTATTTGGCCACTAGCGTCATATCGCATCTTAGCATAGGCCTATAGCATTGCAAGCGCATCATCAGGCTACTACAGCTACTAGGTCTACTCACTGACAGTAAAGTCTTTCATTGGCCAATTGGCCCTACAATAGTTTTTCCGTCTGCAGACAACTGCAGATGCAGCGCACCAAAGTAGCGCCAAACTATCGATTTATTATAGGCCTTGTAGGCCTAGATCCAGCTTTCTTTGCGCCGAATTCACTGACCACTAGAAGTTCACTGATTTGCTTGATAAGCACACGTGCTAATATTGTAGTAACATTTTGTTCACCATTTTAATTAAGCGCATGCTAAGCGTGATGTTTAAGCATAAAATTGCAAATTATATGAACAGATCGGCAGACGGCAGTGTCTGCACGATAACCTACCGGTAAAATAGGCCTAATCAGTATACCCTAGCCTAAGTCTCTGTTTAGCAAAGGCCTAATTCATTCTTGTAAACACACTAGGCAACAAAAGCTGCTTAAATGTTGTCACAATCATTGGTTTGAATTGACAAATTTAACTATGTTTGTGTCTCAAGTCGGTTTAAGTCGACTTGAGGTAAAAACAACTTCAAGTGACTTCTATCTACAAAATTCGACTTGGGGTCAGTTGCGGTGAGCAGAAACGACCCGACCCGACTTGGGATGACCAAGTCGACTGGAGTCGACTTATTGGGGTCGACTCCCAGGTCTACCTACACTGGAATCTCTATTTAGGCCTGAAGAACCAATATGGTTTATTTTACATCATATTGAAACAATCTAATGATTGAACTACCGATGAACATTCCACTTACTGATTGCTAGGTTCAAAAAGACGATGACTAAGAACATCTTGGCTGCAAGAAATTCTCGGAGCATTTTTGGTCACGATCAAGTTTCAAGGCGCAGTGAAAATGTTTAGCCTAACTGTGCGAATCGCTTTCGTTCGATAGCAAGTGCGTTGAAGGACATTCCCGATCGAAATCTTTAACTAAAATGATTCTGTTTTGTTGTGATTCCTATATCTTTAAGACAACAATATGACTGCAGAGGTAAGCTAACAAGAATCAACGTCTGATAGTGAACTGTGTCGCTAATAATATTTACTCGCATTCGTAATCTGAGCGTGGTCAATGCCATAACGCGGTGTCTCCCGCAACTGTTTCTCAGTACACACAGAATCTTTATGTGACAATTATTTCATTAACAATTTGAAAGTTATTTATTACCAGCGTTGGGTTAAAATTCATCACCAATGATGCCAGATCTCTTTACATGTAAACATTGCTCAGCGCTTCACGATGAACCTCGTTGGTTTCACATGAGCATCTGATAGCCTAGCCTACACACTTTCGTCAAAGTGCCACAGTGGTCCAAGCGTTGCAGCGGTTTAAGTGAACTGCGGATCAGTGTGTTTGAGATCAATGTCATTATTCCAGCGCTTTTGAGTAAGTTGGATCCCCCCCCCACACACACAGGGGCGGATACAGAAATTATCGAAAGGGGTCAAAATTTTTGTCTTTGGTCTTGAAGAATTTTCGTTGATCTGTGGCCGAAAAATCTGATGACCTTTATTTTACCACTTTGCCCGCCAGAAAACTGATGACATTTTTAAAGCCTTAAGCCGATATCTTCGCAAAAAGAGCATTTCTTGAAAAAAAAAAATTTCCCCGTCAAAATTGCTGATGATTTTTTGTGCTATAGTCATACGCTGCTATTTTCTTTTCTCTTTCTTCCCTATCACCTTTTTCCATTGCATCAAACCTGTAGGGGGACGTCCATTATGCCCGCCAGTATTATAACACATATAAGCATTTCTCAATGGGGAGGCCATGACCGGTTGGACCCCCAGGATCAGCCCCTGCACACGGTCTGTGCCCGCTAAGTGAGAGCAAATTCCCAGGGACCCGGCGATTTCTTGGGGCCGGGCTGCTCGTTAGTTATACAAAGTCCGATGTTTATTGTTAGATACATTTTTGAAATTAAAAAGGAATAGAATAGGAGTTGTATACATTTCTATAGTTATTGTTTTATATAGCTAAGGACATGTACCCGCACTCTCATTGTTTTAATGTGCTTTTGAAAAAGCATTAAATAGAGCCCAAATACAGTTTGAGTACTGTACGTAACTTTTAGCGGCCGGAAATTTTGTCACCGCCAATGCCTGCGCATAACATTGGAGTTACAATGTAGACATGCAGAGTTTGCAATTACGATTAGCTAATGTTATCACGTGTTTGGTTGACTGCTTATTTACTAGTGTCTGCGATCAACAGAGATTAAGCTGTACGACGAGGCGTTATTTAGCGATTTCATCCACACAAAGCGCATTGTTTAAGTGTCATCTTTCACCAGTCGAACAATGGTCATTGTATATGCCATCAGAAATGGTTTATATGAAATATCAATTCGTAGAGCCTACCATGTGGCTTTAATAAAGTTTGAATGCTACACATGTAGATGGTTGATTGACTGCAGATGCAGTGGCTGTGGCATTGGCTGTGGGATGCAGAGACATTCTTCCTTCTGTAACGGTTACTGTGTGCTAAGACTGACCAAGTCATTTACTTGCTTTTATCACTATTCAGCCATTGATTAATTTTTTTATGCCTTATCATTGGACAACTGCGACAGTTAATGTAGGCTAACCGAAGTAAGACGTTGACGCATGCGCTTAGGCAGTATCTGCATCCATAGTTTATCTTTAAGTAGTCTACTTTTCGTAGGCGGATGATACTGTTTTGCATTGTACATAGGCGTAGGGGACATTTCGGCAGTGGGGGGGGGCAAAGATTTGACTTTTACCCGAAAAGTAAACTGTAAAAAAATTTGGCGGACCGCGAACGGACATATTTGTCAGTTTATTCGTCAAAATTTTCTGATGACCTTTTTTTAGTAGTTCGCACAAATCTTCTGAGAATATGGCTGTTTCACCCCTGTGTGCCCGAAAAAATCGTCCCGTGCCTGTTTGTCCGAAAAAAAGTTTGTCCGCCCATGCCTGCTTTGCCCGAAAAACACATTTGCCCGAAATTTGGGGGGGCGGGCATTTACTCCCCCCACCTCCTACGCCTATTATAGCGTTGTAAAATAACAAATTGTATCTATAAATTTGCAATGCCCCTCTCGCGGTGCTACCAAATCAGTGTAAAACGACCAAGAGAAAAGAAAGTAGTTCTCAGATAGCGAAAAGATGTGATTCTGGGCCAGTTAACAACGAAGTACGTGTCAATCAGTGGCGTAGCAAGGTCTTGGGGGGCCCCTGTGCAGAGCTTAGGTGGTGGGCCCTTAAATGCTCGAAACCCCATTCGATTTCAAACAACAAAGCTGTGCAAAACGCATGGTTCCTTTACGAAATTTGCATATTTAACACCAAAGCTGAATGAAAATAAACAAGCCACATTTTTTATTATTTTAGCAAATTTGTCTAATGAAACATATTCTTCTCCATATCAGCAGAGAAAAATTGAACTAGAATACCATACAAAAGTAATCAGAAAAAACTTCTTCATCTCCTGAAGTATTAATCATCAATCGCTCATAGGCCCTACTTAAATTCTCCAAGCTGTTGGGTTTGTTGATTAAAAGAGCGGGAAAATGTAACGAATTTGGCAAGTATGAAATGACTCAATCAAGTCTATGGCTAACCTACTACGGGAGTCTAAATCCGAAATGCTAAAAATGCTCGTTTGCGCGCCTTCTCTTGTGCAAAAATATCCACCACTTTTTAGGTGTCAAGTTTGAATCCATTGGTGATGTAACTGCTACCGTAGCCTCTGAAGTTCGAGGCCTACTCGGCTCAGTCAGTGTCAATATCCATGTCAACTACCACCTCTGCACTGATAAAACCGGAATTCTATTCGGCCTCCATGTCTGGTGTAGTCATCAGTGCAAGCTCGCTCTCCGCAGGCATCATAAATGCGGAATTTTTTGCATTTTGGCGGTTTTCTTTACCCGTTCTTCTCGTGCTTGTCGCTTAGCAGCGCCACTTAAATACGACTTAGGCATAACTTGGGGGACAGAAAGAGTGACGATCGAGATTTTAAAAATATGCAATTTCAAAGTAAATAGGCTATGCAGTTATCTTTTATAAATTTCACATTTTACTACAAAGATAATAAATTTCAAACGCGTCTGCGTAGACCATGAGACAATTATGTTTAGGCCTATACGTCAGTACAACTATTTCCGGCCAAAGACTGCAAAGAATAAAGATATTTGTAATAAGGTAGCCTAATCATGGACATTCCGGCTGAAACCCAAAAAATTACTAGGTGTGTACGAGGTTCTGAATATCCTTAAAGTAAAAAATTGACTCTGACCCCAAGGGGGCCCCTGACAGCCGGGGGCCCTCGTGCACTGCACAGGTTGCACGCCCTATTGCTACGCCACTGGTGTCAATGGATAAAGCTGATTGCCGAGTGCAGGACCAATGGAGGCGAAAGCTCGAGTGTAAAATTGGCCAAAGCAGTCCTTGCTCGAGCGAAAGGAAGATCGTGTCTGTCACGTGAGCGTAGTGGACGAAGAGACTGTAGGCTGACGACCGCAGCAGGCGGATGGGATCACGAACAGGGATGCCACTCGTAGTTCTTTTTCCTCCTAGATCTATGTTCTTTCGGTCTCGTCTAGGCTTCTAGCTTTGTTGCTGTCAGCACCTAACTTATATAGGCTACTAAAGGCATTAGAAATAATAGAGCCTACATAAGTGTCTTTGCAAAAACGAACACTAGAAAATTTTCTATTAAGTACCAGGGTCCTCTTTTATGGAATAACATACCAGAAAGTATTCGTGCATCCAGGAGTCTCGCTCAGTTTAAAATACAAATCCGTGCATACACATTGAACAATGTAAAATGAACTCCTTTATTTAACCAATGTTCATGCTTATTATTATGTTTTTGATATATGTTTTGAGGGAAAGTATCCCGTTGCTTCTGTTCATTTGCTTTCAAAGCACCGCCATTAATTAATTAATATCGCATCTGCTTTTTATCTTCTATTGTTACCCCAATGAATTTTCTGGTAAATAGGCCCCACTAGCGGGATCATTCCCTTCGGGTAGCCTATTGGTTCTGCCACACTCAGTATTGGTTGCTTACCTGTCCATATAATCGCAAATGTTAACTAGCAATCAATCACTGTGTGTACTATCCTGTAAGCAAAATTGCCTGCTTGTCTTTGTTTTTTTGGTGGATCAATAAACCAATTAAATTGGGAAAAAAATTGAATCTACCTTTTTCTTCTTACGGCGGTGTTTCTGACTTTGTTAGAAAAGAATAGACATTAGAGGTTAAAAAACACCAAATTTAAGATTTTGGAGCGATAGACTGAAAAAGGTCGATATTTTCAGGGGAAAAGAAAAAATGAAGAATTTTGGTAGAAAGACAAAAAAGGGCGTTAGAAATTTCAAGCGAAAAAATACATAATTACAAATCAAATCAATTACAATGAAATTATCCACGTATTAATTTTCTCAAACAAAGTTTAAATCTAAATTTTCTAGACTGTAATTCTGCCGGATCTGACCTTTTCTTTACATTCAGAGTGGCATCCATGATCACAAAGATATGCCAGCTTAGGCGCTGCCAAAGTAGGACCGGGAAATTAGAGCAGCACATTTCTTTTGATAGGAGTATTGGTAAATTTGATATTGATTTCGCGGCATGTTTTTATGCATGAAATAAAAAGATCTCCAATTATAGGCTACAGCTACTTTTACAATAAATGTTTCTTGCTGGTCTCGTGAATTGACGTCGCTTGCCATGTTATTTGAAATGACTGTATCTTAAAGTAAACAAGTAAGTAAACGCCTGTTCTTTGTTAAATCAACTGTTCATCCGCATTTTGATATACATACACCTATATATGATTATAGTCTTTCTAGCAGTCAACTGTCAATATGAGTACAATATTCTAACTATAATAAGCGTCTTGCGTAGTAGATTATCCACAAGAAGTAGGCAAGGGTCGTACAATGGTGGTCCAGTAGTATAATCCATTTTTGCTGAGGCATTTTGGTGGAAGTAGGTCTAACATATGCTATAATTTATGTTTAACAAAGTCTATAGAAGTCTTTACAGTTCGTGTAGGGAAGGAAAACACTTGGAAGACAAGCTACACGACGCTTTTGATCGACAACAAACCAGTTGAGAGAGAGAAAATGTCTTCTGTTTTCGATCAAGTCATAGAAGAACAAAAACAACAGATCGATGGGTTCCAACAATGTGTTATGACAAATGAAGGAAAGATGAGCTCAGTTGTAAGCCTACTATAAAGAGACAGGAAACGTTGCAGACTCCCTGCAAATAGAGAATGTTTGTTGGGAAGATATTACGAGGGATGCTGATTATTAGCTGGGTGCAAAAGTTTTCAATGTTTCAAATTCATGATTGCTTTGCAAATCTGTAGTTCTCTAACGACAAAAGTTTTACATATCCACGATAAGAGAAAACGAACAGCTTCTTCCTCGATTCGTAATAAAACTCATCATGTATTTTTCGACCCAATTCACTCCACTCAAAAGTTTTTGTGTCAAATTGATATAAATGCCCGACTATATTTTCGACCAAAAACAGAATTTCATCGTCTGTCTCCCAAAACAATCGAACTGACTGCAGATACGGTATCTTTACGATCTGACTGAAAATACGCCCATCAATTGTTCTGAAGCCTTCGATCCTCATAGAACTCTCTTCTGAACTGTTGTTCCTGATGACACTGATATCAGTCAGGTTCCAATCAAAATTGTCAGTATTCCAGTCATACCTATAGACGTTACCAATGGATATTTCAGTCGCATAAGCGGAACTGCTTTCTGTGTTGACAAACAGTTGAACATTCGTGAAGCCAACTGTTTCACTGAGCATAAACCGACTGACAATTTGACCTGTAGCGCTTAAGAAACTTACACACATTTCGTTGTTCTTTTTTGATCTGTGGCTGACGATGAATTCTCCGTTGCTTTTCTGAACGGCATGGAACGGACTTTTGAAGTCTTCGAGAAGTGGAACACTTCTTACAAGTGTCGCATCTTGATCGTAAATCATTAAATACAGGAGATCTTCTAAATTCCTCAAAACCAGAAGACGATTGTCATCGCCAACCGAAAAGCTAAATTCATCGCCCAGGTCCGATAGATATCTTCCAACTATATTGCTTAACATGTCTATCTTCCAGATGCATTTGCAACTAGTGTCGCCGATGTATAAAATTAGAGTAGGCCTAGGCCTATTCGTGCTTTCAATGGCAGCAACACTGATAGACCAACTCATATCATCCAGAGGTCGGCCTATAATTTCATCCAAGGCTATTATTATTAGCAGATCGTGCGGAATACTAAAGTCGTAGGCTCGTATAGTGACAACAGAATTCGTATCGTAACAGACTAAGTAGATAAAATCATTAACACTGAAGACGAAAATATGGAAACAATTAACTGGAACAAACTTTGTGACCGTACGCAGTGTGTAACCTGCAATATAAAAGAATCGAAAATCTCAATTTGCTTGCATGCCTAAAAACCGTTGCCTTGCGTCGGAATTCGTATCACAAGAAATTAAAAGTTTCTGACATCCTGAAGAGAGGCCATTCTAGTGTTTCATCTATCGCTCATCATCCGCACTATGATACAATAAACGGAAATATAAAAAAACAGAATCGATTTTAAAAACATATGGAACTGCATGTTCATCTGCTGCACAACATCGATATGAAATGCGTAGATACTCGTCCATAGTGAGTCCATAGTGTGACAATCTCGCTTTGTAGTATAGAAACGCGATTAATTTTTATAGACCGATCGTGACATTGTATGGCACTATGCCTACCTATGAACCGCAAGTCTATTCCCTTTCATGATACGTTACATAATATAGTAGGCCCAAAAGATTTATACCATTCAGGTCGTTTGGTATGTATCAGGATTTGTATAATCGCTACTCAATTTGAGTGCACTACTGTAAACATTTTCAACGTACGGCAGAATAAGGGACGATTATTATAGTAGCCTATGCACCGAGAAATACGTAGGTCTACGCGCGCTCGCACCCTGCTCTTTAGCAGTGTTTTGGGGTCGGCAGTGCGCTTCCTTTGGCATGACCTATTTCTAGGTACGACCATATCTTTGGGTAGGCCTACATAATTTATAGCATGTTCTGCACTGGCAGCCTATCCCGCTGCAAATTGCTTATAGGGTCTCGATACCGACATGGCTTTGCTTTCTTTGTGCCTAACTCAGGGAGTTTTGACACAGTCTATCCAGAGATTCCAGACCCACCATTCCCCTCGCTTCTCTGGACAGGGTAAACTTCTTGTCTCACGAGTTCGTACTTCAATCAGGAAGCAAGGTACGCGTTGCACGTCCTATAATTATAGTATGGAATGGGCCACACCTCCTTAATTGCGTCTGCTACCAACGGTATCCTCTCTCACGTTCTGTTGCAATCTGAAAACCGTCCTACCGAGGCTCGGAGGTTGTATCGTTAGAGCCAATGAATAGTAACATCGAAAGGCTCTACAAAAATCCTCTTAGTGAATGAATCCTAAGTGTGAGTTTAGCCTACATGATAAATTACAAAAGAATAATAATTCACCTGTAAATTCTATTTGAAATGATTTTTGAGCAGATTTTGACATTCTACCTTCTGGTGTTTTTGAGCCATAAGTTGATTTCATAGAGTCATCGGTTGTCATGGTAAGGGTAAAGGAAGTCTGAGCGTTTCGACTAGATTCCTTGTCTGTGATCTTTGAGATCGTCGTTGAACTTTCATTTTCCAAATCGTCGGTCGTTGCCCCAAAGCAGGTGTTCGTCAATTGACAATTTTCATTACTCAATGATTTTTGGTCTCCTGAAGTTTAAGCATAGGCTAATTATACTAACGTGGTATAGCTACATTCTGTCTAAATGTATACATGAATCTATAGCCTAAATGAATATATAGTATAGAATGATGGATTGAGAAGATTTACTGTCCAATGACTATTTTCGTAATAGGTGACCCTGTTAGCAAGGCCGTAGCTAGAGGGCGTTTTGGGTGATTAAACCCCCCCTCCGGAACGCAAACATTTGAAAATGAAATGACACATTTACTAGCACTTGGTGTAAGAACTACAGTGTGCAATATAAGCTTATTGGCCGTCCAGAACTACTACATGTACGAAAGCTCGCAATGCTTATCCAAACCCCTTAGTCAGTTGATTCGGTTGCTTATGCATGGGCTCGTTCACGATTGAGTAAACACACCCGAAATAAATCCTGGCTACGGCTTTGCCTGTTAGTGCAATCCTCGGTTCTTTTGTGATTCACTCATTGTTAGTGTAGGCCTATGTACAATACTTTCACTGTTTTTAACAAGTTATGTAAAGCTCGAGATGTTTTGTGAACAATAAAAGTGTGCCCGATCGTTCATTCAATTAAATGAACTACAAGTTATTTCTATTTTCACCTCATTATTGTTACGGGACATCAGTTTCTAATGATAAACGTTGTACTTACCGACTGTCTGCTTGAAAAAGAAGACGACCAGGAAAATTTTCGCATTGCTAGAAAGCGGAAACATCTCTGCAGTGACAGTTAAATTTTAAGGCGCAATGCAAATATCTAACGGAGCAAAAAGCCTATTCGACGTTCAATAGCATGCTACCTAAATGGTTAACAATCGGAATCTTTTACAAGAACTGGTTCCAGTGGCGTAGACAGGAGCAGTGTTATTTCAGTTATGGTTTTTCAGTTACAGTTTAAGTTACAGTTATCTATTTATTTATTTTTCAGTTACAGTTTCAGTTACAGTTAACTGCGATGAGATTTTTCAGTTTCAGTTACAGTTATTTCTTATTTTTCAGTTACAGTTTCAGTTACAGTTATTACGTGTATATTCAAACGTCACAACTACTAAGACACTGATCACAGTCACACATATTGCGCAAAGTTCCCTGAAAGCACTCTCGACTTGCGTCTGAGCACTTTCGGCCTGCAAAACATTTTAAAGAAGTATTTTATATGTAAGTGCCTTTCATGACATGCCAACAGTGTCACTGTCAACATATTATAACTTACAATAAGAACAATGGAATTCACATATGTTCACAAACCAAAAGATAACGAGTGAAACACCCATCAAAGTGATTAACCAACTTGTCATGTAATAGCAGAATTACAAATGTTATAGAAAGGCAGTAGTCAAACATACTACTATACTATACACTAAGGGGCAGTAAGGGCTCAACTAATGACTAGTTTCTCTTCATTGGTCCCATGTTCTTTAAAGGCATTTCTTGTTGGAGAGTGCAAGAGTGTCTGTTTGCATTTCATCTGTCTGCTCCTTAAATGGCTTCAATATTCTGGCTAGCTCTGCAAGTTGCACAAAAAGCACTTGTTTTATTTTCAAGTTAACTCCTTTTGATTCTTCAGTTATACAGTTATTGTTTTTCAGTTTCTATTACAGTTTCAGTTATTCAACATTTTTCAGTTTCAGTTACAGTTACAGTTAACTGGCAAAGATTTTTCAGTTATTCTGCTATTTCAGTTACAGTTTCAGTTAATAGAAATAACACTGGACAGGAGTTTACGTTGGGGGGATTTGGGGCTTTTATGGCTCGGCCGGATGCCCTTCCTGACACCAACCCAACGGTATTACAGTAAATAAAAATGAATAAAGTAACAAAGGAATAAAGTAAGAAAAACAATTGTTACTACAAGCAATTGTTTTATTTTTCTATTCAAGTGGATAAATAACCTTTAAAACTTTTTTCCTAAGCCAACGGGGTTTTTAACTCCAGAAACCTCTTGGCTACGCCACCGACTGATTCTATTTATTTTTTGTCCGAGTCAACCATGGTTAGTCATTCTGTATAATGTGGTCATACTCAATTTATTTTGACATCACGGAGAGTTTGTGAATGCAAGAGTTTGCATGTGATCATAATTATGGGTCTATCCAGATGAGGTTATATTGGCAAGATGGTTATGCAGATGTGCGTGTAAGTAAGTAAGTAAGCTATGCAGATAGTAGAGTGAATTTCTAATAATAATTATTTACTTGTAGTCTACTCTGATCGTGGGTGATGCCACAATATGACGTCCTTCACAACTGGCTGTCATCAGAGCGTTGGATTTTGTGTTAACATAATTATTATTTAACCTAGGATTATATCATGACAAACGCTCATGAAAAAACTGCAGGATTTGCCCTTTAGAAGCGTGGATTTTACTAGTCCTATACACTAGATTCTGCTATTATCAGAGATTATACGTTGAGCCGAAGAGTTTGTTCGCGATTTCGTATAGGGCCTATATATACCCGCAATGTGTATTCGTTTAGTTTCAACTTTCACCAGAGAAACAATGACCGTTGTACTAGTCATCACAATCAATTTGGACATCTTGCTATGTAAATGCGTATCATATCTATTTAAGTCTGCAACGTTTGCGTACAATTTTATCGGCATATAATAGGTTACAATAGACCCCTACTACTTTGATAGTCCTTGAGCGCCATAGGCAAACGATAGACAGAGCGTTGCATGGTTCTATCTTTCCTCTCTCTCTCTCTCTCACTCTCTGTCTCTGTCTGGCTCAGTCTGTTTGTCTGTCTGTCTGTCTGTCTGTCTGTCTGTATCTATCGCTCTATCTCTCTCTGTCTTTGTCTGCCTCAGTCTATTTATGTATGTCTGTCTGTCTGTCTGTCTGTCTGTTTGTCTCTCCCTATTTCTCTCTCGCTGTAAAGTTCTCCAATGATACGGTTACTGCAGTGTAGGGAGGTTGAGCAAGTCCTTCACTCGCAATAAAGCTCACCGATTGATGCTTAACATTGTGGCTGGTAGTGCCATTTAATGTAGACTAGCGTGATGTTAACCTACATTAACGATGCCGTATGTCAGGTCATGGAGAAAGGCTAAGGATAATTAGTATGATATTAATAAGGACAGCCAATACTAGAGATCACTCGTGTTTGACATATCTTTTAGGATTATTTGACTACGTCAGTGTGAATTAAGCTAGATTCATGAGCGAAAACCTGTTACAGGCCTACATGCACTTTTGCCATCCTTATTTTGATGATGGATATAATTATTTTCTCGTCTTGAACCATGGTCTCATCGCCCGTAGTTAATTCCGATATTGTGCAAGGGTCTGGAATGGGACCAGCCAGTATTTTCATGGCTACCATTTCGAAATTTAAAAGCGATAGACTATTATAGTGCTGCCAACAGGCTATTCAAATACGCCGATGATGGATGCTTGGCTGTTTCATACACGGATGAATAGGATGACCTGTCTGCGATACCTTCCGGGTCATAACCGAAAGTTTCGAGAACTATGCCGTCTTGCTGATGAATGATAATACCAGCTTCTTCTCGGCGGAAATCAAATGAGTAAACATTCATAGCTAGAATGCTATTCACATACATGCACCAATTTGTCTTGTGAGATTGCTTAGTGTTTTTTTATATTTTAGCCTATGTGAATTTTATATTAAAGAGACTTGCTCACCAAAGTATTATCTTGGCAGCTGGTTGTAGTGAATAATATACTCACTTACTTGCTAACCTGCATTAAATGGACCTTCTATAGAATCGGAGACAGCACAAGCAGTGATGATACAGCTGGGTTTTCCCCACTAGATCTGGGGGTTTTGGCCTTCGTCTGGGTTTCTGTTTTTTTGGGCAAAATCTGGGTTTATTTTGGTGAGTTGACATTTTGTATTTACAGCACACGAATATTCTGTGAAATTCAATGTAAAATGGTTGTGATATATACTTTTCCCACTAATTTTAAATTTAAACTCCAGAATCAAGATCACACGTTGTCAATACACAAGTAATTTATAACCTGAAGAATAGCTCTGCACATAAATAAACCATTTTGATATCTCAAAATAGGTAAGGTCACTCCTCTCTCCTTGTTACTTAAACCGTTTTGACATCTATAACATGCATATAATTATATATAAACTGTAAGTCAGGTCAATCCTCTAATTGTATAATAATAATAATAGCCTAGTTGTTGCAGAGTATTAATGTTCAAGATGGTTAAAACATTGGATTGTTGATACATCAAGAAAATTTGACTGGAAACCTCAGAAAACTTTGAAACTTCGTAAACTTGAACCATGTGTGTTATATGTTTACAATTCTGGTAGGCTCGACCCGCTGCGCTTGCGCACACGAATATATCGATTAAGCTTATCTCTGACAATTTTAACAATTGATATTTTAAAAGTGTAATTACATTTTATTCGACTCCTCTAACAAACATTTTGTTAAGCCTCATACGAACAAGCGAAAAACCAACTTAGTTTGAACAAATGGGTTTAAAACAGCTTATATGAATAGTCTGCGTTTTTCTCGGGTTTTTCCGGAAGGAAATTTGAGTTTATTTCTGAAACCTCAGTGGCAACACTGAGCACAAGTCTCGTCTAGGGCGACGGAGGCAAACCTAAAAATTAGCACGGAGAAAACTCATGAGATCATTATTACGCGGTCAAACCTTAAAAATTACAGGAAGTTGTTCTGCAATTGAGAATAAAATTAGACACTTCCTTTCTTACAGCCCGAATCGCATGGCTGTTTGAATCTGATTCATACAACATTGGTACCGAATTGGTTTTGGTTTTAGTATGCTTCCTAAAATGTTCTCAAGAGTTTGTTAAAAGATAGACAACATATTGACGATACCAGCAATAATATTAATATTAATAGTAATAGTAATAATAATAATAAAATATTAATAATAACAATAAATATTAATAATGACTATAAAAATAGCAATTTTTGCTATTGCTGCTCTTATTATAATAATGGTGGAAAGACTATTAACAACTGAGTTTAAACAAAATATTCAAAGTTTATATTAACAATTCTACCACAGTCACCATTGCTACTGCTACTCTATTATTCCAATAGTTTGCCACAATGACAATAATATAATTCTTGATATCTTAACTGAACCAGTGTTTCATTTTGTTAAAAACCGACAACTTGTCCATGGTAGCTATCTATTCACATTTTTCTGTACTTAAATAGCGCCTCAAGTCTACTCTAAATAAGGCACAATGATCTCGTTTCTGCTTCAATCCTTCCTTTACTCGTCATTGGTTGGTTGAACGCGGCTGAAGTCTCCACTCACTCAAAAAATCCGGAAAACACAACAAAATCTTAGCAGACGATCTTCAAAACTGCTGGATCTCACAGGAAATGGACCGAGTCTCAGCATTTATGTATCGCCCCATTCCAAGAATGATCCTCCGATCAGTTGATGTTGTGATATCTCATTTCACTTCAGGACTGCCGCACCGAGACAAAACAGGTTCCCGACGTCAGACTCGATACCAAATCGAAAATGAAACTCGATGAAATATCGAAAGTGAAACTCGAAGAGGAAATGAAAGTGAAACCGAAATTGAATTTCGATGCGTCAAAATGGACGGCATCGACAAATGAGATTGAGGTTTCTTTTCTCCTCTTCTTTCACTAGGTTTGAAGCGACATTCTGAATTGAAGAAAAAATTAAATGCAACCGTAAATTTTAAATATAGCAAAAGATAAGCATATCTATATAAATACAGAGAAGATCTTGTCTGTCTGTGTGTGTCTGTTTGACCGAGATTGGGTGGGGTGGGATGGGGTGCGGGCGGTTGGGGAGCCTGCAGTGAGGGTGGAGAAGCAAAGACTTGGTCGGGAGCGGGGCAAATCCTAAATTTCCCGGGCAGCGCCGGGTACCCCAGCTAGTAATTTATATACAGGAAACATACATTCTTAAGGATTAAATTTTGCTATGATAACCTTCTCATTCTTATTTTGAAAAATCAAAGTGGACAGTTAGGGAGTTGACCAATGCCTAATTTGACTCAGTTGGTCATTCAATCGTTCGCAAAAAACTCGAGCATCAGAGAAATGAAGATACTGTTTCCTACATCGGTTTGTTTCGACGATCTTTCCGCTGATCGCCAGGATTGTTCTTCGGACGATTGGAGCGTGGATCTGAACGACGATGTCGTGACACTTCGCCAACCGATACAACTGAAAAAGACATTCAGACAGACACAAACATATACAGAGAGACATAGACACAGATGCACACACAGATACACAGAGATACACAGAGATGCTGAAGCAGGGCTTTTTTAACGTGCAGTTGTACACAAAATGTGCAGTTCTAAATGGATTTGTGCAGCTGTAGAAGCACTTCTGTCACACGTTTTGTGCAATTAAAACTAGCAATAAGGTCATTTTCATCCGGTTGGAAGAAATTTACTATCGAGGATGGGAAACGAAAGAAGGAGTTGTGCAGTTCTAAAAATTCCTTAAAAACAGCCCTGTGCTGAAGGTATACGAAAATATATTATACCGATCACAGATCGTTGTCTCCCGCAATCAAATTTGATATGCGCGCCTTCATCTTACACATCGTGTTCCAATGCATGTATGTTTTCTATCTTTACTGTTATGGTGTTTTCTGGTTGAAATAAAGTGAATTGTTCCATTGATCGTCACGATTTTCTGTTCCGAGGACCAGGACTATATGACTGCTGCTGTCCAACATTGGAAGTTTGCCATGATTCATTCGGAATGATCTTCATCCTACACGAAGTCCACACTAAGTGTTAAGCTAACGTTTTATCTACATCGATATCTCGTTCTTTAAAGACATTTCTTTTACCCGAGTTCCGTGCTGAGAGGTTTTCTGAATCGTCATTCTGCCGTCGGCGCTATACAAATCCATAGATACGATACATGCACAGGAAGAATAGAGAAAGTAGAATGGTGGAAAGGAGCAGAATAGAGAAAGGATGGAAAGGAGAAGGATGGAAAGGAGAAG
Organism: Lumbricus terrestris; assembly: GCA_949752735.1. Lineage (NCBI taxonomy): Eukaryota > Metazoa > Annelida > Clitellata > Crassiclitellata > Lumbricidae > Lumbricus > Lumbricus terrestris. The sequence goes on from OX457052.1 coordinate 37,260,280, forward strand.
GATGGAAAGGACAAGGAGGAAGAAACCTGGAAGATGGAACTAACATTATACATGTGTCTGGTGTTTATGATATTTATGTAGCACCTGATGTTCATCCAATCTGTTTGGTCGACTCATGAGATAACCCAGATCAACTTCACAGACACAACATACACATGCACCCTGCAATGTCTACGGGTGCTCACTATACATCAACTTCAATGCTATATCTACCTAACCTATTCATGTATATATATATAATTATATATATATATATACATACATTGTATGTATAAATATATACTGATATATGCAGGCATATGATTGTATATCTATCCACAGCGATTCAGTTCAACACGTCAGCCTTCTACTTGTGAATGAATCTGTGCAATGTATGCAAGTTTACATGCATACATATACATAGCCTATGTATATGTATGCATGTATGCAAATTTGCATGCATACATATACATAGCCTATGTATCAACACACATCAGCATGTCTGCATGTAGGTAGGCTACGTAAATAAGTAAGCATGCATATATTTATGTATGTATTCATATAGATCTGCATGTATGTGTACATATCTGTATACGTGTATGCATGTACAGTTGTCTATTGTTCTTTCTTCTTCTTTTCCTTCTGGCTAGGATTAATCCCTCGCTGTGGAGGGGTCAGCCAGTTGTCTATTGTGTATGTGCATAACTATGTATGTAAGTAATTCAGCAAGTAGGCCTATGTGTTTAAGCATTTAAGAATGCATGTATGCATTGTATGGTTGCAAATGTGCATGTCATAATAATATATGCATGTGTTTATGTTTATTATCGCATATAATTATTGCGTGCCTTCGGTTGTATCATCGTATGATTATTATTTCCAATATTAATTATCATACAAGTAGCCTATCTATGTATTTTACTGATTGCTGCTATTGCTAGTAGACTTACCTTGTAACATGGAGCTGACATCAGCCAGCATGGACCCAGCAGGAGACACCAGAGCGGATTGCAATCGAGACATCGCACTGGCTTCGTGTAGTTCGTGATGTAAAGACTGACTTGATGGCTGCGAAGACGACATGCCGCACAGCAACCTCGTGGATAAACCGATCTTAGCCATTCGTCTATCGCCTGCGTAAAGTCTATCTGCTCGAACGGAACAAGAATTACAGTCGATAATGGCATTGTTTTGTCCATTGCTCAGCATTGAAGCAACAAGTGTGATTGGATGATCCATCCAACCGGAAGAAAAAAATTCAAACAACAGCCTCTTCTCCTTGCTTTATAATCTGTCAACATTTGAAGTCCATCCATAATTCTAATAGATCTTGGTTTCATCGTGTAGACCATAATTCTAATCGATCTTGGTTTCATCGTGTATGCCATAATTCTAATAGATCTTGGTTTCATCCTGTAGGCCATAATTCTAATCGATCTTGGTTTCAACGTGTAGGCCATAATTCTAATAGATCTTGGTTTCATCGCGTACGCCATAATTCTAATCGATCTTGGTTTCATCGTGTAGGCCATAATTCTAATCGATCTTGGTTTCATCGTGTAGGCCATAATTCTAATCGATCTTGGTTTCATCGTGTAGGCCATAATTCTAATCGATCCTGGTTTCATCGTGTAGGCCATAATTCTAATCGATCTTGGCTTCATCGTGTAGGCCATAATTCTAATCGATCTTGGTTTCATCGTGAAGGCCATAATTCTAATCGATCTTGGTTTCATCGTGTAGGCCATAATTCTAATCGATCTTGGTTTCATCGTGTAGGCCATAATTCTAATCGATCTTGGTTTCATCGTGTAGGCCATAATTCTAATAGATCTTGGTTTCATCGTGTAGGCCATAATTCTAATCGATCTTGGTTTCATCGTGTAGGCCATAATTCTAATCGATCTTGGTTTCATCGTGTAGGCCATAATTCTAATCGATCTTGGTTTCATCGTGTAGGCCATAATTCTAATCGATCTTGGTTTCATCGTGTAGGCCATAATTCTAATCGATCTTGGTTTCATCGTGTAGGCCATAATTCTAATTGATCCTGGTTTCATCGTGTAGGCCATAATTCTAATCGATCTTGGCTTCATCGTGTAGGCCATAATTCTAATCGATCTTGGTTTCATCGTGTAGGCCATAATTCTAATCGATCTTGGTTTCATCGTGTAGGCCATAATTCTAATCGATCTTGGTTTCATGGTGTAGGCCATAATTCTAATCGATCTTGGTTTCATCGTGTAGGCCATAATTCTAATCGATCTTGGTTTCATCGTGTAGGCCATAATTCTAATCGATCTTGGTTTCATCGTGTAGGCCATAATTCTAATCGATCTTGGTTTCATCGTGTAGGCCATAATTCTAATCGATCTTGGTTTCATCGTGTAGGCCATAATTCTAATCGATCTTGGCTTCATCGTGTAGGCCATAATTCTAATCGATCTTGGTTTCATCGTGAAGGCCATAATTCTAATCGATCTTGGTTTCATCGTGTAGGCCAGAATTCTAATCGATCTTGGTTTCATCGTGTAGGCCATAATTCTAATAGATCATGGTTTCATCGTGTACGCCATAATTCTAATCGATCTTGGTTTCATCGTGTAGGCCATAATTCTAATCGATCTTGGTTTCATCGTGTAGGCCATAATTCTAATCGATCTTGGTTTCATCGTGTAGGCCATAATTCTAATCGATCTTGGTTTCATCGTGTAGGCCATAATTCTAATCGACCTTGGTTTCATCGTGTAGGCCATAATTCTAATCGATCATGGTTTCATCGTGTAGGCCATAATTCTAATCGATCCTGGTTTCAGTGTATAGGCCATAATTCTAATCGATCTTGGTTTCATCGTGTAGGCCATAATTCTAAACGATCTTGGTTTCATCGTGTAGGCCATAATTCTAATCGATCTTGGCTTCATCGTGTAGGCCATAATTCTAATCGATCTTGGTTTCATCGTGTAGGCCATAATTCTAATCGATCTTGGCTTCATCGTGTAGGCCATAATTCTAATCGATCTTGGTTTCATCGTGAAGGCCATAATTCTAATCGATCTTGGTTTCATCGTGTAGGCCATAATTCTAATCGATCTTGGTTTCCTCGTCTAGGCCATAATTCTAATCGATCTTGGTTTCATCGTGTAGGCCATAATTCTAATCGATCTTGGTTTCATCGTGTAGGCCATAATTCTAATCGATCTTGGTTTCATCGTGTAGGCCATAATTCTAATCGATCTTGGTTTCATCGTGTAGGCCATAATTCTAATCGATCTTGGTTTCATCGTGTAGGCCATAATTCTAATCGATCTTGGTTTCATCGTGTAGGCCATAATTCTAATCGATCTTGGTTTCATCGTGTAGGCCATAATTCTAATTGATCTTGGTTTCATCGTGTAGGCCATAATTCTAATCGATCTTGGCTTCATCGTGTAGGCCATAATTCTAATCGATCTTGGTTTCATCGTGTAGGCCATAATTCTAATCGATCTTGGTTTCATCGTGTAGGCCATAATTCTAATCGATCTTGGTTTCATCGTGTAGGCCATAATTCTAATCGATCTTGGTTTCATCGTGTAGGCCAGAATTCTAATCGATCTTGGTTTCATCGTGTAGGCCATAATTCTAATCGATCTTGGTTTCATCGTGTAGGCCATAATTCTAATCGATCTTGATTTCATCGTGTAGGCCATAATTCTAATCGATCTTGGTTTCATCGTGTACGCCATAATTCTAATCGATCTTGGCTTCATCGTGTAGGCCATAATTCTAATCGATCTTGGTTTCATCATGAAGGCCATAATTCTAATCGATCTTGGTTTCATCGTGTAGGCCAGAATTCTAATAGATCATGGTTTCATCGTGTACGCCATAATTCTAATCGATCTTGGTTTCATCGTGTAGGCCATAATTCTAATCGATCTTGGTTTCATCGTGTAGGCCATAATTCTAATCGATCTTGGTTTCATCGTGTAGGCCATAATTCTAATCGATCTTGGTTTCATCGTGTAGGCCATAATTCTAATCGACCTTGGTTTCATCGTGTAGGCCATAATTCTAATCGATCATGGTTTCATCGTGTAGGCCATAATTCTAATCGATCCTGGTTTCAGTGTATAGGCCATAATTCTAATCGATCTTGGTTTCATCGTGTAGGCCATAATTCTAAACGATCTTGGTTTCATCGTGTAGGCCATAATTCTAATCGATCTTGGCTTCATCGTGTAGGCCATAATTCTAATCGATCTTGGTTTCATCGTGTAGGCCATAATTCTAATCGATCTTGGCTTCATCGTGTAGGCCATAATTCTAATCGATCTTGGTTTCATCGTGAAGGCCATAATTCTAATCGATCTTGGCTTCATCGTGTAGGCCATAATTCTAATCGATCTTGGTTTCATCGTCTAGGCCATAATTCTAATCGATCTTGGTTTCATCGTGTAGGCCATAATTCTAATCGATCTTGGTTTCATCGTGTAGGCCATAATTCTAATCGATCTTGGTTTCATCGTGTAGGCCATAATTCTAATCGATCTTGGTTTCATCGTGTAGGCCATAATTCTAATCGATCTTGGTTTCATCGTGTAGGCCAGAATTCTAATCGATCTTGGTTTCATCGTGAAGGCCATAATTCTAATCGATCTTGGTTTCATCGTGTAGGCCATAATTCTAATCGATCTTGGTTTCATCGTGTAGGCCATAATTCTAATCGATCTTGGTTTCATCGTGTAGGCCATAATTCTAATCGATCTTGGTTTCATCGTGTAGGCCATAATTCTAATCGATCTTGGTTTCATCGTGTAGGCCATAATTCTAATCGATCTTGGTTTCATCGTGTAGGCCATAATTCTAATTGATCTTGGTTTCATCGTGTAGGCCATAATTCTAATTGATCTTGGTTTCATCGTGTAGGCCATAATTCTAATCGATCTTGGCTTCATCGTGTAGGCCATAATTCTAATCGATCTTGGTTTCATCGTGTAGGCCATAATTCTAATCGATCTTGGTTTCATCGTGTAGGCCATAATTCTAATCGATCTTGGTTTCATCGTGTAGGCCATAATTCTAATAGATCATGGTTTCATCGTGTAGGCCATAATTCTAATCGATCTTGGTTTCATCGTGTAGGCCATAATTCTAATCGATCTTGGTTTCATCGTCTAGGCCATAATTCTAATCGATCTTGGTTTCATCGTGTAGGCCATAATTCTAATCGATCTTGGTTTCATCGTGTAGGCCATAATTCTAATCGATCCTGGTTTCATCGTGTAGGCCATAATTCTAATCGATCTTGGTTTCATCGTGTACGCCATAATTCTAATCGATCTTGGTTTCATCGTGTAGGCCATAATTCTAATCGATCTTGGTTTCATCGTGTAGGCCATAATTCCAATCGATCTTGGTTTCATCGTGTAGGCCATAATTCTAATCGATCTTGGTTTCATCGTGTAGGCCATAATTCTAATCGATCTTGGTTTCATCGTGTAGGCCATAATTCTAATCGATCTTGGTTTCATCGTGTAGGCCATAATTCTAATCGATCTTGGTTTCATCGTGTAGGCCATAATTCTAATCGATCTTGGTTTCATCGTGTAGGCCATAATTCTAATCGATCTTGGTTTCATCGTGTAGGCCATAATTCTAATCGATCTTGGTTTCATCGTGTAGGCCATAATTCTAATCGATCTTGGTTTCATCGTGTAGGCCATAATTCTAATCGATCTTGGTTTCATCGTGTAGGCCATAATTCTAATCGATCTTGGTTTCATCGTGAAGGCCATAATTCTAATCGATCTTGGTTTCATCGTGTAGGCCATAATTCTAATCGATCTTGGTTTCATCGTGTAGGCCATAATTCTAATCGATCTTGGTTTCATCGTGTAGGCCATAATTCTAATCGATCTTGGTTTCATCGTGTAGGCCATAATTCTAATCGATCTTGGTTTCATCGTGTAGGCCATAATTCTAATCGATCTTGGTTTCATCGTGTAGGCCATAATTCTAATCGATCTTGGTTTCATCGTGTACGCCATAATTCTAATCGATCTTGGTTTCATCGTGTAGGCCATAATTCTAATCGATCTTGGTTTCATCGTGTAGGCCATAATTCTAATCGATCTTGGTTTCATCGTGTAGGCCATAATTCTAATCGATCTTGGTTTCATCGTGTAGGCCATAATTCTAATCGATCTTGGTTTCATCGTGTAGGCCATAATTCTAATCGATCTTGGTTTCATCGTGTAGGCCATAATTCTAATTGATCTTGGTTTCATCGTGTAGGCCATAATTCTAATCGATCTTGGCTTCATCGTGTAGGCCATAATTCTAATCGATCTTGGTTTCATGGTGTAGGCCATAATTCTAATCGATCTTGGTTTCATCGTGTAGGCCATAATTCTAATCGATCCTGGTTTCATCGTGTAGGCCATAATTCTAATCGATCTTGGCTTCATCGTGTAGGCCATAATTCTAATCGATCTTGGTTTCATCGTGAAGGCCATAATTCTAATCGATCTTGGTTTCATCGTGTAGGCCATAATTCTAATCGATCTTGGTTTCATCGTGTAGGCCATAATTCTAATCGATCTTGGTTTCATCGTGTAGGCCATAATTCTAATAGATCTTGGTTTCATCGTGTAGGCCATAATTCTAATCGATCTTGGTTTCATCGTGTAGGCCATAATTCTAATCGATCTTGGTTTCATCGTGTAGGCCATAATTCTAATCGATCTTGGTTTCATCGTGTAGGCCATAATTCTAATCGATCTTGGTTTCATCGTGTAGGCCATAATTCTAATCGATCTTGGTTTCATCGTGTAGGCCATAATTCTAATTGATCCTGGTTTCATCGTGTAGGCCATAATTCTAATCGATCTTGGCTTCATCGTGTAGGCCATAATTCTAATCGATCTTGGTTTCATCGTGTAGGCCATAATTCTAATCGATCTTGGTTTCATCGTGTAGGCCATAATTCTAATCGATCTTGGTTTCATGGTGTAGGCCATAATTCTAATCGATCTTGGTTTCATCGTGTAGGCCATAATTCTAATCGATCTTGGTTTCATCGTGTAGGCCATAATTCTAATCGATCTTGGTTTCATCGTGTAGGCCATAATTCTAATCGATCTTGGTTTCATCGTGTAGGCCATAATTCTAATCGATCTTGGTTTCATCGTGTAGGCCATAATTCTAATCGATCTTGGCTTCATCGTGTAGGCCATAATTCTAATCGATCTTGGTTTCATCGTGAAGGCCATAATTCTAATCGATCTTGGTTTCATCGTGTAGGCCAGAATTCTAATCGATCTTGGTTTCATCGTGTAGGCCATAATTCTAATAGATCATGGTTTCATCGTGTACGCCATAATTCTAATCGATCTTGGTTTCATCGTGTAGGCCATAATTCTAATCGATCTTGGTTTCATCGTGTAGGCCATAATTCTAATCGATCTTGGTTTCATCGTGTAGGCCATAATTCTAATCGATCTTGGTTTCATCGTGTAGGCCATAATTCTAATCGACCTTGGTTTCATCGTGTAGGCCATAATTCTAATCGATCATGGTTTCATCGTGTAGGCCATAATTCTAATCGATCCTGGTTTCAGTGTATAGGCCATAATTCTAATCGATCTTGGTTTCATCGTGTAGGCCATAATTCTAAACGATCTTGGTTTCATCGTGTAGGCCATAATTCTAATCGATCTTGGCTTCATCGTGTAGGCCATAATTCTAATCGATCTTGGTTTCATCGTGTAGGCCATAATTCTAATCGATCTTGGCTTCATCGTGTAGGCCATAATTCTAATCGATCTTGGTTTCATCGTGAAGGCCATAATTCTAATCGATCTTGGTTTCATCGTGTAGGCCATAATTCTAATCGATCTTGGTTTCATCGTCTAGGCCATAATTCTAATCGATCTTGGTTTCATCGTGTAGGCCATAATTCTAATCGATCTTGGTTTCATCGTGTAGGCCATAATTCTAATCGATCTTGGTTTCATCGTGTAGGCCATAATTCTAATCGATCTTGGTTTCATCGTGTAGGCCATAATTCTAATCGATCTTGGTTTCATCGTGTAGGCCATAATTCTAATCGATCTTGGTTTCATCGTGTAGGCCATAATTCTAATCGATCTTGGTTTCATCGTGTAGGCCATAATTCTAATTGATCTTGGTTTCATCGTGTAGGCCATAATTCTAATCGATCTTGGCTTCATCGTGTAGGCCATAATTCTAATCGATCTTGGTTTCATCGTGTAGGCCATAATTCTAATCGATCTTGGTTTCATCGTGTAGGCCATAATTCTAATCGATCTTGGTTTCATCGTGTAGGCCATAATTCTAATCGATCTTGGTTTCATCGTGTAGGCCATAATTCTAATCGATCTTGGTTTCATCGTGTAGGCCATAATTCTAATCGATCTTGGTTTCATCGTGTAGGCCATAATTCTAATCGATCTTGGTTTCATCGTGTACGCCATAATTCTAATCGATCTTGGCTTCATCGTGTAGGCCATAATTCTAATCGATCTTGGTTTCATCGTGAAGGCCATAATTCTAATCGATCTTGGTTTCATCGTGTAGGCCAGAATTCTAATAGATCATGGTTTCATCGTGTACGCCATAATTCTAATCGATCTTGGTTTCATCGTGTAGGCCATAATTCTAATCGATCTTGGTTTCATCGTGTAGGCCATAATTCTAATCGATCTTGGTTTCATCGTGTAGGCCATAATTCTAATCGATCTTGGTTTCATCGTGTAGGCCATAATTCTAATCGACCTTGGTTTCATCGTGTAGGCCATAATTCTAATCGATCATGGTTTCATCGTGTAGGCCATAATTCTAATCGATCCTGGTTTCAGTGTATAGGCCATAATTCTAATCGATCTTGGTTTCATCGTGTAGGCCATAATTCTAAACGATCTTGGTTTCATCGTGTAGGCCATAATTCTAATCGATCTTGGCTTCATCGTGTAGGCCATAATTCTAATCGATCTTGGTTTCATCGTGTAGGCCATAATTCTAATCGATCTTGGTTTCATCGTGTAGGCCATAATTCTAATCGATCTTGGTTTCATCGTGTAGGCCATAATTCTAATTGATCTTGGTTTCATCGTGTAGGCCATAATTCTAATCGATCTTGGCTTCATCGTGTAGGCCATAATTCTAATCGATCTTGGTTTCATCGTGTAGGCCATAATTCTAATCGATCTTGGTTTCATCGTGTAGGCCATAATTCTAATCGATCTTGGTTTCATCGTGTAGGCCATAATTCTAATCGATCTTGGTTTCATCGTGTAGGCCATAATTCTAATCGATCTTGGTTTCATCGTGTAGGCCATAATTCTAATCGATCTTGGTTTCATCGTGTAGGCCATAATTCTAATCGATCTTGGTTTCATCGTGTACGCCATAATTCTAATCGATCTTGGCTTCATCGTGTAGGCCATAATTCTAATCGATCTTGGTTTCATCGTGAAGGCCATAATTCTAATCGATCTTGGTTTCATCGTGTAGGCCAGAATTCTAATAGATCATGGTTTCATCGTGTACGCCATAATTCTAATCGATCTTGGTTTCATCGTGTAGGCCATAATTCTAATCGATCTTGGTTTCATCGTGTAGGCCATAATTCTAATCGATCTTGGTTTCATCGTGTAGGCCATAATTCTAATCGATCTTGGTTTCATCGTGTAGGCCATAATTCTAATCGACCTTGGTTTCATCGTGTAGGCCATAATTCTAATCGATCATGGTTTCATCGTGTAGGCCATAATTCTAATCGATCCTGGTTTCAGTGTATAGGCCATAATTCTAATCGATCTTGGTTTCATCGTGTAGGCCATAATTCTAAACGATCTTGGTTTCATCGTGTAGGCCATAATTCTAATCGATCTTGGCTTCATCGTGTAGGCCATAATTCTAATCGATCTTGGTTTCATCGTGTAGGCCATAATTCTAATCGATCTTGGCTTCATCGTGTAGGCCATAATTCTAATCGATCTTGGTTTCATCGTGAAGGCCATAATTCTAATCGATCTTGGCTTCATCGTGTAGGCCATAATTCTAATCGATCTTGGTTTCATCGTCTAGGCCATAATTCTAATCGATCTTGGTTTCATCGTGTAGGCCATAATTCTAATCGATCTTGGTTTCATCGTGTAGGCCATAATTCTAATCGATCTTGGTTTCATCGTGTAGGCCATAATTCTAATCGATCTTGGTTTCATCGTGTAGGCCATAATTCTAATCGATCTTGGTTTCATCGTGTAGGCCAGAATTCTAGTCGATCTTGGTTTCATCGTGAAGGCCATAATTCTAATCGATCTTGGTTTCATCGTGTAGGCCATAATTCTAATCGATCTTGGTTTCATCGTGTAGGCCATAATTCTAATCGATCTTGGTTTCATCGTGTAGGCCATAATTCTAATCGATCTTGGTTTCATCGTGTAGGCCATAATTCTAATCGATCTTGGTTTCATCGTGTAGGCCATAATTCTAATCGATCTTGGTTTCATCGTGTAGGCCATAATTCTAATTGATCTTGGTTTCATCGTGTAGGCCATAATTCTAATTGATCTTGGTTTCATCGTGTAGGCCATAATTCTAATCGATCTTGGCTTCATCGTGTAGGCCATAATTCTAATCGATCTTGGTTTCATCGTGTAGGCCATAATTCTAATCGATCTTGGTTTCATCGTGTAGGCCATAATTCTAATCGATCTTGGTTTCATCGTGTAGGCCATAATTCTAATAGATCATGGTTTCATCGTGTAGGCCATAATTCTAATCGATCTTGGTTTCATCGTGTATGCCATAATTCTAATCGATCTTGGTTTCATCGTGTAGGCCATAATTCTAATCGATCTTGGTTTCATCGTCTAGGCCATAATTCTAATCGATCTTGGTTTCATCGTGTAGGCCATAATTCTAATCGATCTTAGTTTCATCGTGTAGGCCATAATTCTAATCGATCTTGGTTTCATCGTGTAGGCCATAATTCTAATCGATCTTGGTTTCATCGTGTACGCCATAATTCTAATCGATCTTGGTTTCATCGTGTAGGCCATAATTCTAATCGATCTTGGTTTCATCGTGTAGGCCATAATTCCAATCGATCTTGGTTTCATCGTGTAGGCCATAATTCTAATCGATCTTGGTTTCATCGTGTAGGCCATAATTCTAATCGATCTTGGTTTCATCGTGTAGGCCATAATTCTAATCGATCTTGGTTTCATCGTGTAGGCCATAATTCTAATCGATCTTGGTTTCATCGTGTAGGCCATAATTCTAATCGATCTTGGTTTCATCGTGTAGGCCATAATTCTAATCGATCTTGGTTTCATCGTGTAGGCCATAATTCTAATCGATCTTGGTTTCATCGTGTAGGCCATAATTCTAATCGATCTTGGTTTCATCGTGTAGGCCATAATTCTAATCGATCTTGGTTTCATCGTGTAGGCCATAATTCTAATCGATCTTGGTTTCATCGTGAAGGCCATAATTCTAATCGATCTTGGTTTCATCGTGTAGGCCATAATTCTAATCGATCTTGGTTTCATCGTGTAGGCCATAATTCTAATCGATCTTGGTTTCATCGTGTAGGCCATAATTCTAATCGATCTTGGTTTCATCGTGTAGGCCATAATTCTAATCGATCTTGGTTTCATCGTGTAGGCCATAATTCTAATCGATCTTGGTTTCATCGTGTAGGCCATAATTCTAATTGATCTTGGTTTCATCGTGTACGCCATAATTCTAATCGATCTTGGTTTCATCGTGTAGGCCATAATTCTAATCGATCTTGGTTTCATCGTGTAGGCCATAATTCTAATCGATCTTGGTTTCATCGTGTAGGCCATAATTCTAATCGATCTTGGTTTCATCGTGTAGGCCATAATTCTAATCGATCTTGGTTTCATCGTGTAGGCCATAATTCTAATCGATCTTGGTTTCATCGTGTAGGCCATAATTCTAATCGATCTTGGTTTCATCGTGTAGGCCATAATTCTAATCGATCTTGGTTTCATCGTGTAGGCCATAATTCTAATCGATCTTGGTTTCATCGTGTAGGCCATAATTCTAATCGATCTTGGTTTCATCGTGTAGGCCATAATTCTAATCGATCTTGGTTTCATCGTGTAGGCCATAATTCTAATCGATCTTGGTTTCATCGTGTAGGCCATAATTCTAATAGATCTTGGTTTCATCGTGTAGGCCATAATTCTAATCGATCTTGGTTTCATCGTGTAGGCCACAATTCTAATCGATCTTGGTTTCATCGTGTAGGCCATAATTCTAATCGATCTTGGTTTCATCGTGTAGGCCATAATTCTAATCGATCTTGGTTTCATCGTGTAAGCCATAATTCTAATCGATTCTGGTTTCATCGTGTAGGCCTATCGTATCTAGCGCATTTTGGTGAAATTCTCTTCTAACGACGCAATAGGAATTTACAAATAAAAAATTAGCGCTGTATTTTCTTAGCATACGTTGCATTGCAATGCGCTGCATTCTGCCTAGGGCTGCCAACTTTTGATTTTGCCATTCCGGGACGCCTTCAGCCACTCGATGTGCCATTACCAATTATTTATACAATCCACAGAAGCGCAAAATGCAACAAATGTTGTGTCAGTCCAGTATAGAATCTACATCTACAGTCTACTAAAAAATCCTGAATAATTTCAGACAAATCATCAAAAGACATAATTTTATAGCCTAAATTTAAGACAAGAATCAACCTCAAGAAGAAGACTTTCAAACTCCAGTCACCAAGGCTCATCAGTCATCAGAGTAAAACTTAAATTGAGGGAAGTTCGTAGGTAGCGTAGGCTCATAGGTCTGCGACCCGAGAGAAGAATTTATATTAAACTTGGGGCCTATACTTGATATATTACAGGGCCTACTTATGTGCGTTAAGCAGTTCCAGAACACTGAACACAAAGTCGCAGAAATCAGCACAGTCATGTCATGCTAACAACTGTGCTTTAATAAGGTCGGTGAACTCTCGGTGCTCATGCAATTGCGATCGTTCACAATGCTGAACGCTATCTCGCAAAAAAACATTAAAAACTGGACACGATAGGCTAAACCGAAAACCGAGTGTCAGTGATTTGTAAAGTTTTGAAGACTTTAACTCCGATCTTCAGTCAACAATGTAATGTAGGCCTATAGGTCTGATAGAGAGCAGAACGCAAAAATCAAATTACTGAGTTTAGCAAGCAAAAATTATTAGGAACAATAATTGTGCTAAGTGGATTGCTGGACCAAATTCCGGGACAATTTGAGATCAATCCGGGACACGGGACGCACTGGGTCGATTCCGGGACTGTCCCGGCGAATCCGGGACGGTTGGCAGCCCTAATTCTGCCTAAGCTTATATTATAAACAAACGTTGTTTATAAATGATGCGATTGAGAATCACCTTCACGCAGAAACGGTGACGAGACTGGAGAATCTTTCTCGCTTCGTCCAACGCCTGCTCCAACTGAGGACGAACCATCGGATGTGAAGTGTCAACAAGCATTGCCAGATCACCTACACACAACAGCAACCAGATGTAGAGAAAATCGATAGCATTAGTAATTTTAAATCTAACAGTAAAAATAATATTAGGCCTAGTAGTTCTGATAACTGTATTTGTAGGAACAGCTGCCACATTAGGTATAATAATTATTTATAACTGCGGTACCGGTAGTAAATAAATATAATAGTAGTAATTAATAACTACAAACGATAGTAATAATTATAATAGCCTAATGGCAAATATTGTCATAGTGATAGTTAAAGTAATAGTTATTGTAAGAGTAACAGTTATAATTAGCTTAGTGGCGTAGCCAGGGATTTTGATGGGGGGGGGATTTGGGGTTTTATGGCCTGGCTGGATGCCCTTTCTGACACCAACCCAACAGTATTACAGTAAATAACAAGGGAATAAAGTAGGCCTAACAAAGGGAATAAAGTAGGAAAAACAATTGTTACTACAAACAATTGTTTTGTTTTTATTATTTAAGTGGATAAATAACGTTTAAAATAACTTTTTTCCCGAGGCGATTGGGGGGTTTAACCCCGAAACCTCCTTGTCTACGCCACTGAATTACGGTAGCTTAATAGAAACTGGAACGGTAATAGTTAGGCCTATCGAAATAATTATTCACTGCAGATGTAGAGCTTTTAAGAGTAGCCTAACTAAACATCGTCGGACATAATTTTCATTTGTCGAAACCAGAAATCACTTTACAATAATATTATAATTCAAATTATAGATGGGAGAGAATTCAGTTTATAAACGAAGAAGATAAAACTATCGACGAAACGCACGGGAACAGAAATTCCGCGACAGAATAATATTGATGACCAGCAAGAGGAAATGTACAATACGACACACAACAATACAATACACTAAAATAAATACAACAAATTACAATTTGTAATTAGCCTACAACTATTATATTTTTGTGGGGCGCGGTGGTGTAGTGGGTAATATATTCGTCGCCTTGCAGCCGAATGATTGGAGATTCGAATCTACCTCAATTCGCCGCGTATGAACCTTGGGCAAGTCCTTCACTCTAAATTGCTCAGCGCTTCGGCGTGAAACTCCAATGCAGTGTCCACGCTGTAGTCGGAAGCGCCTCTGAGTAGAGAGCTTGAGGGGGCGCTAAAACAGATGCACATTGGACATACATACATACAATACAATGCAAAAAAACGCACACTATACAATACAATCGATGGCAACAGGTTAGTGCAAGAATTATGCCACAGCATGTACCTTCGAATCGCGTGTGCTGAGGTTGTGCTGCTCCAACGTAGTCGTTGTTCGTGTGCGATACAAAGACCTTGAGCAACATTGGAACGCCAATTATCTGCTCGTGAAACGATTCGAGATCCTCCACGGTGTTTATGTTTATCTGGCTGCGGCAAAGACAAAAAAACATCTAAATTATACAGTAATTATAGTAATAACGTGATTTCTACGAGGCCTACACTGCCGTGCTAAGCAAAAAGACAGTAACTCCTTACCGTTACAGATTCATTCATTCCAGAAATTTCATATAACACCTTTTCAACTTATGCAGTATTGATGTTGAGTGAGGGAAATATTGGTTGAATGGATATAGTTTCTGTTTGACGACATAGAAAGGCTGATTAGCAGCGCCCTCCTCCTGTAGACAGATCTGGGACTGGCACTACCAAAATGGCGGCTTTGTGATAGAGTTTAGGCAGGTAGGCTATAGTTTCTGGTAAACCATTATTCTTATGTAGGCTAAGTTGGTTTCTAATGTAATAATAATAATGTTAACGAATGAGGAGGTGCTACAAATGGTTGGTGAAAAACGATCGCTAGTAACAACAATAAGAGAAAGACAAAGGAACTGGGTTGGGCACGTATTAAGAGGAGACTCCCTCCTGACAGAAATAATAGAAGGGAGAATGGAAGGAAAGAGAGGGAGAGGAAGACCGCGGCAAATGATGCTTGGATGGATGATGGTCAACGGATACAGCAAACTGAAGGAAAAGGCACAGCACAGAGAGGAGTGGCGTCATTGGAGGTTGGAACCTGCCGAAGGGCAGAGAACCTAAAGAGGCTAAGATGGTTTCTAATGTAATAATAATAATATTGTTAATTAACATGGTGTCCTTATCATGATGGCCAAGAAATCACTCGAGGAGCGCTTTTGCATCGGTCCTTCTCAAACGTACGTGCACAGGAAGCAAGGGGGAACGGACATTTCCCCCCTGGACATTTCCCCCCCGGACATTTCCCCCCCCGGACATTTCCCCCCCTGGACGTTTCCCCCCCTACCCTAGGACATTTCCCCCCCCCCCCGTTCAACAATTTAAACCAGTATATTTTCATCAATCCAGCTTCCATTTAAGCAAGAATATTTTCATCAATCCAGCTTCCATTTAAGCAAGAATATTTTCATCAATTCAGCTCCTACGGTCGTTGTTTATTTATTGACAATATGTTTGTGCTTTTTAAACGCATAGCTATTTAAGTGGATTCCTTAGCATTTACTTCAAAGGAATCGTTGTAAAAGTTTCAGATTTAATTATACAGGCCTAGGCGTAGGTCTAGAATAATTATTCAGGGTAGGACTTGTATGGTCATTTGAGGTGGTATGCACAGAAGGGGGGGAAATGTCCGGGGGGGGAAATGTCCTAGTCGAAATCAGGGGGGGAAACGTCCAGGGGGGGAAATGTCCAGGGGGGGAAATGTCCGGGGGGGGGAAATGTCCAGGGGGGGAAATGTCCTACACTCTGAAGCAAGATGGAAAAGCGATGGATCAATAATTGTTATGACAGTGATATCGTAACATTATTGTTATACATTATATTGTCTGCATCTTTATCTCGTTCTGTCGTTCATTGCGTTCTGCTGATTGTTTTGATCATTTTGTTCTCATGACTATAGGACTGATGCCCTTGCCCATCATAGGGCGTTTGCTGTGGTTGGTCCTTCCATTTGAAATGACCTTCCTGAGGGCTGACTATAAGACTAGTTTTCCTCACCAGTCTTTCATTATTTGATGCGTTTTTTTATTCCCCGAGTCTTCGTGTTAAGAGCCCATCTGAATAGCCATTCGGCAAAAGGCGTTATATAAAATTAATTCATTGATAGGATGTCACAATAATTGTATAAATGATTAAACGTGCCACAGTGCTTATAGGGACGTACTATTATAATTATTGCTGTTAATCGTTTCATGTTATTGCGAACTGGAGGCAAGGAGAGCAAGGACAGCAGAAGGTGTTACGATAATCTATTGTTGCAGCGTTGTAGATAATTTTGACACTCAATGGGTTTTAGCATTGAGTGAATAGAAGTTTGATTGTTGAAAAGAATTCTTGCAAAATAGAATTCGGATTGACCAAAAGGGATCAAACGATTTCTTCCTTCAACGGAAGCTGACTTTATGGTAGAGATAATCATGTGAAAGTAGAAGATTAATTGATGAAATATGTTGATTCTGCACTTAAGGACTAGCCTAATTAATGTTTAGAACGCTAGAATTATAGATTACCGTCGTTACACTAGTAATCTTTAAAAGAAATTTATTAGATTGCATTGAACGAAACTAGATTAGTTTCGGAAACAGTGCAATATCCACATCGCCAAAGAGAATGATGTGTTTGTACGGTTTAATGCTGTTTACGAAACCCGAGCTTTCCCCACTTGCCAAAGTACCGAGTATATTCATATAATATTGGCTGGAGTGCGTCAGGCGAAAACAACACTGATCAGCTATGTGCCCAACAGCCTTCTTCTTACGCAGGTTGTTCTACTTTGCCTGCCGCCCAAAACATCCGTCACCTCTGACCTCATAATTGTATTCCAGGCCCATCCTTTGTTGTTTCTAATGCCAAAGGTAAACTATACCGCAGGTCTTGCAGCTATAAGTTCACACCTCGAGCTGGGATCAAAGAGTCCGTTGCTAAAAATAAACGGCGTAGGCTAAACATGGAGGATGTGCGGACATATTATTAACGTGCCTTGAATAATTATTATGCTCTAGTTGCATAACACAGACCATGATGTTCAAAGCAGCATCACACACATTTTCTGAATGTATGTGCACTTGTTATAATAGCGCCTGCATTACCCAGATTTGCATATCAATAGCCCTTGCCCCAAACCGGTTTAGACTAGTTTAGAGCCATATACAAGCTCTTTGTTCTGCGAGTAATCTGCTTCCTCACAATACTAAAACACGGCCCCAAAAAATCCGAAGTCTCAAACATATTTATACTTCTTATTCTTATTTACTTCTGAAGGTCTTAATTCCACTTTTTATTCTATTCTCGTTCTTAAAATAATTTTTATTCTACTTCTACTTCTGCTGAACGAAAATGCAATAATAATTATTATTCTTATTATAGGCTACTTCTTATTCACGAGAATATCACTGGTGTGTATACTGAATTAGCAAGAAATGTTTACCGTATAATTGTAGTCTCTTTCAATCATTTTTAATCCTATGGCATTTTAGATATTTATGCAATCTTATCAATGGAACATTAAAATTATCGAGAATCTTCTTCGTCTAATAATGGATAATCTCCTATTTTTCAGCGGCAATAGCTTATTAAGTCGGTATCCTGTTCTCTGTCCCAAAAAATACCTCCGCAATGCTTGTCCACTGCTTCGATGCTTCCCTGCCTTGATTAGCGATGGGTTCCCTACATACTGGTATCGTATTAGTTGCCTGGATCTGATTCTGCGCATGCACAGCGATACGTCTTACTGCATGGCAGCATCCTTAATTTCGATCATATAAAATTTTCTGACAACATGCGGTATGTCCTTCATTGGCTTCCTGTTCCTCAGCGGATAACATACCGGATCTATGCATTGGTGTGGTGTTGCATCAAGAATGGAGCGCTCTCCCCCACCCCATACCTGCGCGGACTTTGCTGTCCTGCATTGAATGCCCAACGCCGAGGTTCCCTTCGTTCATCTCTTGATGCTGAGCTTCGTATCCCTCTCTTGCGGACATCCACAAGACACCGCCGTGCTTTAACTGCCAAATCACTTCACCAAGTTCTTCTCTATCCTGAAGACGGTCCTATTTAGCCGATGCTGGAACGGGGGTGTTTCTGTGAAGATATAATACTGAATGGGCGCTATACGTGTAAGTGTTTCTAATAAATAAATAAATAAATAAAATAAAACAGACAGAATGCTAGCGAGAGAGCGACAGAGAGAGAGAGAGATACGCAGAGACACATAGACAGAGAGACACACAGTGAGAGAGCGGAAGAAAAGGAGACTCGCTGACAGAGACAGAGACAGACACTGAGACAGCAGCGACAGACAGTTTTAAAAAGGGATGGAGAAAGTGACATTCACAGGGGGGCAGAGAGTGAGACACACACACACAGAGAGCGAGAGAGAGAGAGAGATACAGAGAGAGGCAGAGGCAGAGGCAGAGACAGAGACAAAGACAGAGAACGATGTTTTTCTCTGCATTTGTCTGCAATCTATTATCCATGGTTGATATTTGTTATTGCGACCGACAGACAGTCAGGCATCTGCTCATTCCAGATGCAACAGCAGCATCAGCAGCCACACCACACGCACTTACATCCACCTGAACCATACATAGCACATGCATAACATCCATACATCGGACCAAAGCATGCACACATATAAGTGTGCACATGCGTATGTAAACACAATCGCTAACATAGATTCTGCAGGCATCTTGATTATACGCATAAATATCTTCGTATAATAATATAATCAACTCTCTCTTGTAATGTTATTGCGATTACAATTCCTATCTGACATTTATAAAGTGACACTTGTAGAAAAATCTCATCAATGGTTCTTCTGCCACGAACAGCACTGGCGAAATTGCTGTTCAGTTTTTTATTGCCGACTTCAGACTTCTGGTAAAAATGTGCATCGGACCAACAACTGCGAAGCTCCATCCGCTAGCTGCCGGGGAATGCGATTCAAGCATCTGGATTGATAAACTCGCCTTTCTGTATAATATGATGCGTGCATAGGCGTAGGGAACATTTCGGCAATGGGGGGGGGGTTAAATTTTTGCCCGAAAAACCTGATGACCATTTTTTAGTCATTCGCCAAAAATTTTAGAATCTTAGGATGGTTTTCTCGTCCGAAAAACCTGATGAACTTTTAAAAGTCATCTCCGGTAAATCTTCTGAAAATCTAGCTTTTTACTTCTGTGTGCCCGAAAAAATCCTCCCGTACCTGTTTGCCCGAAAAAAAATTCCGAATTTTTTTCCACGTCCATGCCTCTTTTGCCCGCAAAAACACATTTGCCCGAAATTTGGGGGCATTTGCCCCTCTGGACCCCCGCCTCCTACGCCTATGGATGCGTGTCACCGAACTAGCATACATGCACACATTCGTGCATGCACACATTCATGCATGCACACATTCGTGCATGCACACATTCATGCATGCACGCAAATAACACAAACGTAATCGTAATCTCGAGATTTCTACAGCGCCCACAAAATCGAAGTCACGGGAAGCAGATTAGTCACTTATAATAGGCTATATGTTGTTAGCGTTTACAGAAGTATCTACACAATAATAATATACTCGCGCTGTTCAATCTGTGATTCTGTATTTCTGGCTATCTGTCTCTGTCTCTGCCTCTCTCTCTCTGTTTCTCACAAGACTTGTCTCTGCCTCTGTCTCTATCTCTCTAATAATTATTACTGTACGCCTCTATCTGTCTGTCTGTCAGTCGCTGTCTGTGTCTGTCTGCCTGTCTGTCTGGCTCTCTCTCTCTCTCTCTCTGTCTCTCTCTCTCTCTCTCTCTCTCTCTCTCTCTCTCTCTCTCTCTCTTTCTCTCTCTCTCTCTTTCTCACAAGGCACATCTCTCTCTAGCCTTCCTTGTCTCCCATCACACACAATTGTTCTTCACCATTTATTAACGTCATTGTCATCGTCATTGTCATCGCCATAGATATCTTCAAACATACGCGACGGCCTATTACAGTACAGACCAACATAAATTAGAATAGCTTACATTAATGCATTCATTCATTCATACATACAAAATAATATGTTATACGCTACACATAATGCCCAGACCCGAACCAATGCCATGCTTACAAACATACGATATATTTATGTGTAAATAAATATAAGACACACGTAAGTCTGCGTACATAATAATATAGGTGCATACATACATACATACATACATACATTCACACGTACATAAATACCTGCGTCTGACGCAGATCTGCTGGGCATTGACGCCATGCTATTAATGCAATCATTCTAATTAGTCCAAGGTGCGTCTAGTTCAGAAGCGAGTCTATGCATATACATAAACCATCGTGCAGTTCTGAAGAAACAGGTTACGCATCTATACATATATACATTATACACGAATTAGAATATATAAATATACACACAAACATACATACACAGATATATCCAAGGCATTCAAGGATATACATGCGCCGGACACGTGCAAAAGACGGTGTATATTTGGGGAGCGATGCGGTATACAGCTGCTGCTGTTACTGCCAAGTCATAATATTGGAATTCCTGGCTCAAGCATAATATAGTACATGCATACATGTATATAAATAATAGTAATGGCGCCTATTAGTGTTTGCACATGTATGTAGGCCCTATTTGTGTATGTATGTATGTATGTATGTATGTATGTATGTATGTATGTATGTATGTATGTATGTATGTATGTGTGTGTGTGTGTGTGTGTGTATGTATGTATGTATGTATGTATGTATGTATGTATGTATGTATGTATGTATGTATGTATGTATGTATGTATGTATGTATGTATGTATGTATGTATGTATGTATGTATGTATGTATGTATGTATATCAAGAAGATACATGTATAATATATATATATATATACATATTATATTTTATATATATGTATATAGTCTGTGTATAATTATGTAGTTTATAATAATATGTAGGCTGTAGTAGTATAGTTATATATAAAATATATATGTATGCATGAATTTTATGTATACGTATATATATATATATAATATTAAATGCTCATTTTGAGCATAGATCTGACAAAGCCGGTACATTACATAAGGAAAGCGATGCGGTTGGTATAACCTGTGTGTTTGAAAATGCAGCAGGTTGCCTAGTTCGCTTTTTGTTATCTAGATTTATGGCCACGTCAATAAATAATATTATGAGACGCTCTTTCATCTCTCGCTGGCAGAACCGAAAAACGATGACGGAAAGGTTTCGTATTGCTGTTGAGCTAAGGCAGACAGGGAGGGACGCGTGTGGAAGAATTATTACGGGATATAATTTATAGACACCTGAAGGTCAGCCAATGTTGTTGCGCTTATTATAATAAGGAATTGAAAATATCTTTGATTTTTGTCCGGAATCTGACGCTTTTTCATCTTTAATTCATTCCTTCTTTACAAGAAGTGACTCAGTGTTCACTATTTCCTTTCAGACTTCTAGCAGTTTGATAGCTAACCTCTAGAGCTCTGCTCATCGGGTGATTCGTTAAACACACCTTTGACTTGTAGGCTACTTCCTTTATCTTAGGCTAAGATCAGTAGATAAGATTGAGGATTTTAACGATTATTTTATTGATTAATCGGTACAAAATTTAATCGAACAATTTTGGTCCTTTCAATTAATTTTCGAGTTTGCTGATTAGGCCCATTACTTGATGACAAGAGGTCTTTTCCGAAGAATGCCTAAACAACATGGTTATGAATGATGGTGTGAAACTATTCAGTAGAAAATTAAGCGATTGAGCTTATTTTTCTAGGCTGTTTATAAGGAATTTTTAGAACTGCACAACTCCTTTCCTTCCCCATCATCCATACAATGCATGCTAAATTGCTTCCAATCGGAGGACAATGACCTTTTTGCTAGTTTTAACTGTAGGCCTACCTAATTGCTTCTACAACTGCATATTTTGTGTACAACTGCACGTTAAAAAGCCGTTATTGTTATACATAGCCTATATGACATGACTGCTGATGAAAAATTCTGGATGGAGACAAAATCGTTTTTCCTGTTTCAATAAACATGCAGTTCTATTTAATTTAAGTATTTTACGCAAAGAAAGTAGTAACTGCATGTATCTCAGAAACTTCGGTAGGCTTTTGGAGTTCGCTTTGCGTAACGCGGATCAAGTTAATTGAATTTAATCGAGATTAAATATTTTATTTGAATCGAATAGAACATTTTGTACAAGTAATAATTTAAGTACTTAAGTATCCTATTTAACATGTTTCTGTTTACTAGTTTCGAAAATTCTCTCCCCGGTGGAATGTTCTCCACATGTTTGCAGAATTGTGCTTAGACCTGCTTCGGAAACTTTCCATCATTTCCCAAGAATTCCGTTGTGGCCGTCGCACACAGTCGCACACTGTAACCTGCAGGCGAAATCATTTAGCATTGGCGATCGTAACTTTTCTCCTTATCTGTGCAGTGCTTGTTTGCTGAGGCTTTTGTCCTTATATAACATAAACATCACTTGTGCTGCCACGAGTTAAGAAATGCGCTCTATAATTAAGATACCGGGAGTTATGAAATGCGCTTTATTAAATTAAGATACCGGATACACACGTACACACGTATACCGTATATCTCAACCCAATCAATTGGAATTTATATAGCGCCGTCATAGGCGGAGACCTGGGCCGAGAATTGGGGGGGACGGAAAGACGGGAGATTTTCGAAAAATTTCCGATGACCGGCAAAATCTGAAAAAAAATTTGTTTCCGCCGCCAAAAAAAGTTGATGACCTTTTTTTTTTTTTTTTTTTAGTCATCCGGGCCAAATCTCGACGAAATATTTCTATTTTCGCCGCCAAAAAAGTCTTGACGCTCAAACATTGGGGGGGACAAATGCATGGGCCGTCCCCCCCAACACTTTCATTGGGGGGACCGTCCCCCCCTGTCCCCCCCTAGGTCTCCGCCCATGAGCGCCGTGTAAAGTTCTTAACTTAGAGACGCTTTCAATCAAGTCAAGGTAGAAGGGAAGGTGTTAAGGAACTTGTTGTCCCTCACCCTCCTCCAAGCTGCTTGCCTTCCTCATCGAAATCAATTTAGCAGACGAACCGTCTAATCTGGTTTCTCTTGCAACAGGACCTAGTTCCAACACTGATGTTCCTAGACTATCCATCTGGTTTTACGCAGCCCTCATGATTTGAATAAGTTTCAGAGCAACGCTTTAGACAAAAATATTAATCTCTACTACGGATAATTTTCAGGAGGGGCATGCCACAATGGTCACGATTATTTCTTTTAGCTAGAGTTTGAAAGTGCAAAGCAGATATAATTTTGCCATAGCAAACATAGTCTAACAGCAAATTTAGCAGTCTCACTTTGTATATAATTAATAAGTTATAATCAGAGTTCTGGTGTGAGAAAAAATTTAAACATAGGAGTAGTAGCCTGGGTAAGTTCCCCTTCTTGTCCCATGTGCTGGTGTCACGTGGTATTTACCCCCTTAAAGTTATCCGGGGATGAATAATTAATCTATCCCCCAAGATGGAATATGCCGGTCTAAATTATTCAGGGGGGGGTAAACCATTCTATTCCCATTATTGAAAAATGCGTATGATTGAAAAGTTTATGTTGTAGACCTAGGCCTAATCAAAATTTAAAGTCACACTAATTGTTTTAATTAAGTATCATAAACAATGTACAGAGCGAGGCATCTCGAATTTATTTAGTGGCACTAAGTGCTCTTAAGCGTTTTAAATTTTCTAAGTGCTATAAAACCAAATCAAGCAAAATTATCTTGAAGGAATAAACGAAACTGTTAGTTTCTTTGTTCAAAACAAAGCAGATGGAAGTTAATTTGAAAAAAAGCACGCGGAAGAGACTTTTTCAACTTCTCTTCATCTGGGGGGATACGATTAATACGGGTAGACTCTATTTCGTGACACCTGCGCCCATGTTACGATTACGACAAATTCTGTAATTTCAAGATCAACAGATAAACATCTAGCTTTATTTCTCCAAGAGAGTTTCAATTCTACGTCAACGGTGGCGCTATCTGGCGTCTGGGAAGCATGCGCAAAACCATCGGAGATTCCTCGGACGATTAATCCTCCCGGATGTTTATTATTTTCAATCGTTCGGATAAACTCCGGTCTGTACAGCAGTTCCCCCGGTTTATAGTTTACACGAAGTTGCACTTGCGTCGACGGGGCGGAGCGGCGACGACTCCCGTCAGTATTTTATCAGAATACTTGGCGTAAACACCGTCGCTGTTCACCGACGTCGGTAGTTTTTCGCCGAACCACGAAACAATCCGGGATACTGATCGAGAAAAATGCGGTAGATAATTTCGCCGAGATGCGGGCGGGGTAGGTCCCGAAGCCATCATATTGGAAGAGAGAAAGTTTCGTATGTAATATTGCATTTTCTCCTTGGCCAAGGCATTCGTTGCTGGAATTTATTTGGCAGATTCGTTTCTTTCACAGATCTCTTAAAAGCGAATAGGCCTACTGCAATCTTAATCGGAATCGAAAATTCCAAATTCTTGACCGTCACTCGAAGACCAAGTGTTTGAAAGTATTTGATGTCTGGTCTTCGTAGCGCTTAATAATGAGAATAAAAATGATAATAATAATAATAGTGCCAGTATTAGTATTATAGTTAGTAGTAGGCGTAGCAGTAGTACCTGGTAGTTGTTGTATGTGTAGAAGTTGTAGTGGCAACAGCAAGAGCAGTAGATGCAGTGATAGCAGCACTAGCAGTAGCAGTAGTAGCAGTAGTAGTAGGCTTAATGGTAATATTAATTATACGAAAAATAATAATAATCATCATTATCATTATCATCATCATCATCATCATCATCAACAAGCGACTGTGTAACCCGTAGTACTTCCCTTCCATGTTACTGAGTTGCGGTCTTGTCAACCTGTTTTTTCCACATTAAACGAATATATATATATATATATATATATATATATAGACTATATATATATATATATAATCATTATCATCACCATCATCACCAGCGAAAAACATAACCAAAGTTCTTACCATCTTTATCACTGCCACCATCGTCGTCATCGTTATCATGATTTTTTAAAAATTCTTATTACAACTATAATTATCACTAGGTCTACTACTAGATGTGGGGCCAGGCGTTGCCCGAGTCTGTTGCAAAGACTCCCGTTTCGGGTCGCTAGCGACCCGATCCGGCGGGAACGGGTTAATGACTCTTCTAATTAATTTCCTTTAGACCTATTTTTGTTTAGGGTTATTTGTATTAATGGCATGGTTTATATGTTTATTTGTTTAGTGACATCCAATTTACCAAATTTTATTGAAGAATTATTAAGCTACAGGGCAATTAATTTGATAATATAGTGCAAAGAACGTGGACACGTCAAAAGTGAAATTTATTGATATTTCATGTTGACGAATGAAAATCTAGTCTAGCAATGCAGCATGAGTCTCATTGAATAGCTCAAATGGAAGACAACAATGTAAGGTTAGCGTAAAGTTATGTCAAAATAGCAGACAAAATAACGAATCTAAAACTTACATGCAATTGCTAAGCAACAGATATAAATAATGAACTGTCTTTAACTCCATCCCCTCCTTCTCGCTAAGTGAAGAAAGTGACATCCACAAATTAAATCCTAAACTTGCATCTTTTTGGTAAGATAAACACCTCTTTGCGAGTTTGCAGAAGATACTCCAGGAGCATCAGAACAAGTAGGTTCTTATCACTGGCTACCAACAAACTGAACACGTCAGCAAGTTCCATCAGGTATAATGTCGTCAACCCTAAAGCTAGCCGTGCACAAGTTTAGCCTATATCTTGCGGATACATGTGCAGTAATAATCAACAACGTTTACTGTATTCTTGCTTTCAATTACAACCCACACGATAGATCATGTCATGGTATTCAACAGTTTTTGTGGCATCCACCACTCTTATCTATAGCCGTTCATGTGGAATGATAACGTCGTAAGCTCGTATAGGAATGACATCAAGATGCAAACCATAACACAATTATTAGCGTAACAACCAACTGACACAGACTTTCAGGTAGAACTGACGATGTATGCAGCAATTTTAAACAATAGAAAGCTTGAAATAATAGTGTTATCAACACCGTGTCCCGATGAAAAGTAGACCGCAAGACTACAATTTTAAAAACAACAACAATAGTCATCATTTATAGCCGCCTAATTATAGCAACCTTCAGAAATTATAGGCCTATTGTTGAGTTTGTCACGTTTATGAGCGTTTGAGATGCAGTGCTGAAAAGGGGAAATTTCCAATATACAAGACTTACAAGAGCCATAAAGAAGTGAAGTTCAGCTGCAGTTCGTGTTCATTATGTTCAACCGTTGATGTGGACGATACTGTTTGATGACCTGACTGATTTTCACGTGACCGATTTAACGGATACCGGAACGATAGACGAGCTTCTGCAGTAGCCTAGGCCTACGCTCCAGATTTGATAGTCAACTGGATTGAGGTCTGGACTGTATAGTTGGGCATCCACAGCCGCGGGATAAGAAGTCGTCGTCGTAGTAGTAGTAGTAGGCTAGATGCAGTTTCACATGGCTGTGTGGTAGCAAAGACCATTAGCGACGCCCTCCTCCTTTAGCCAGGCTTCGGACTGGCACTGGCAGAGAGCAAGCAGTGGCGGAGTTGAAGTCGGGTGTCTCCCAGGACATCAGAGCAATGGTCTGACGTACGTTTGCGGTTGTTTGTCCGTGAGCAAGGAAGACATTTCGATGTAGCCCAACTTCACTTCCTTTAACCTCTGTATGATGGAAATTTCCTCATTTTCGACACGGCATCTCAAACGTTCACAAACTTGACAAATCCAATAATATCTCTAAACGGCGTTACGATTTGGTGGTAATTTGGCTACTCTCATTGTGTTTAAAATCTGAGGCATATAATTAAAGTTTTGACCGAATCGCGACACTTTTCTGTGTATCTACTTTTCATCCGGGCACAGTGTTGATTCTAAAAGATGAATCTATCGTAGCCAACTGTTGCTGCAACTGTGATATGCATCCTTGGTACTCACGTGGATTGCTCAGCTGGCGGGTAACGGAGCTATAATCTACGCCAATCGCATCATGATTCAATAAGTACAAGCAGATTAAAAGCGATGTTAACGAAGGCCTACAGGCCCTACACCTACATTGAATAACTAGCTGGGGTACCCGGCGGTGCCCGGGAAATTTAGGATTCGACCCGCTCCCGGCCACGGCCCCACCACTCCACAACCACCCCACTGCATTCCACAACACTCCGACCTCCACTTGTACGCTCCGACCTCCACTTGTACGCCAACCGTGAAATTTGAATTTTCGGGAAAATTTCCTTCCCACCCGTCACCCCCAACGCCCTCCACACACTCGGCCCTGCGGGCTGAGGTGTGTGGAGGTGAGGTGGCCCGTGTAAACATCTGTCTAGCTGTAACGTTTCAGATATAAGTGTTGAAATAATAATAATAATAATAATATTTTTTCTTTAATTAAACGCCTGCAAGACGCACTGCGCTTTACATTTACAAGTTATGCAGTAATCTTAATTAAACTTAACTACCAACTGAACAGACAGCTTTGTAATTACACAGCGCTAATAGCAGCCTACAAAGCAAATCCGCCCAACGGGGGCTCGAACTCACTACCTCTCGCACTCTTGGCCAGCGTGTTAACCACTACTCTACCGGGCCCCCCCAATAATAATAATCTTCGTTTATTGACATTCAATCTGACAAACCGCAGAACGATTACATGTACAAGTTATACGAAATACGGCCTGCTTCGCACGACACGCAGTTCGGCTACAACAGGTTCGGTAACTTAACACTAATGGCCTAAGTACTGGATCACTCCTGATTCGGCCAAGCCAGGAGTGGGTGGGGCTATCTTTTATTTTTAGCAGAACCCGAGTCAAGCAACACAACAGCAAAGCGCCAATGGCAGCTAACAGAAAATTCAAATAAATTTTTGCCCTGAGCGAGGCTTGAACCCGGGTCCGCGCGGCTGACTCTCAGTTTAACGACCAGCACTGTCTCCACTGAGCTACGGGACCCCCCCATATGCATGGCAACATGCGGTCACGCTGGTACTCTGTTTCTTTATAAATAATCTGATCATACCAAGCATTTATTTTATTGAAGAAAAATATATTTGAGGCTCCTCTTTGTATAAGCTGATACTCCTTGGCCGAAGGCATGTATCTTTTAACAGGACAGCGTATGATTTTCATGCTATAGAAGCTTGGCGAAAAATGACGTCAAAATATGACGTCAACGGCAACAGACCGTTACTGAAAATTGCAGCGGTAGGCTAGCCGCTGGCGCATACATCAACACAGCGGAATTTAAAATGTCTGTTTTTCGAAATCTAAAGTGAATAAATAGCTGAAAATAGCGTACTTTGATGGTTTTGGTGAACGTTTATCTATATGCAATGTTTCAGGTCAGTAGCTGTAAAACTGTGAGCGTGCATCGGACCAAATATACGCAAGTACTTTCTTACAGATATAGATAATATTGTTCATCATTCTCATTCATTGTCGACAATCATAATGTCGAGAACTCACATAAAGGAAAAAATTGCACAGATCAGCCAAGTCATGTACTTCGTATTTTTGATTTACTCAGGGTGTTAATGGCAAATACGGAGAAAGAAAAATGTCACCCTATCTCAGACAGGCTATATAAATAAAAACAACTGGAAAATAATGTCAACGGCCCTCCGTAGCTATAATGCACTTTGCAAGGAAACAATGTCGGAGGGAGCTGATGTACCACAACTGCTCGAAAGTCGAGCCCAAGAAATATCGCCAAAGCTTCAAATTCATTCCGATTAGATTTCGTTCAATGACCAAATTTCTATCATTTCCACACGATGCAAGAGGATCTGTTTTCTCTTCGAATCGTAGTATATACCATCTACAGAAAATAGGTTTTCACCAATATGACTCCACTTAAGACTTTCCGTATCGTATAGATATAAATTCCCAAAGATATAATCAGACACGAAAAGATTTGAGTGGATCGTATCCCAAAACAACTCGATGCACTGCAAACAAACTTCACGTAGGATTTTCTGACTGAAAATACTCCCATCTGTGTTTCGGAAGCCTACGATCTCTCTAGAACTCTCGTCTGAGCCGTTGCTCATGATGACACTAAGATCAGTCAGGTTCCAGTTTTCGCTATCTAAGTCTCGCATGTAAACTTTTCCACTGAACAATTCAGTCGCAAATGTAAAATCGGTAACGCCGTCAAATACATAAAACATATCCGCATCCGTGAAGCCAACTGTCTCTTTGAGGCTAAACTGACTCATGATTTTCCCATCAGCGTTTAGGAAACTGACACACCTCTCGTTGCTCTCTTTTGATCTGTGGCTGACGATGAATTCTCCATTCGGTTTCTGAATGATACGGAATGGACCCTTGAAGTCAACGGGGAGTGGAACAGTTCTTACAAGTTTCGCATCTTGATCGTAAATTTCTAAATGTGTCGCAATGTCTTCAGAGACATTCATAACCAACAGATGATTGTCATCCACTACCGACAAACTGAATTCATCACTCAGGTCCGTCAGCCATTTGACAACTGTATTGCTGATCGTGTCTATCTTCCAGATGCAATACCAATCATTAACGTATATCGTGCTCGTTTTTTCAACGATGACCAAATCTTTAGGGAATGTAATTTCATTCAGATGTTTAGGATCAAATGTCACATTTATCATTAGCAGATCGTGCGGAGCGCTAACGTCGTAAGCTCTTGTAGTGAAGACAAAACCAGGACCGAGACACAACACGTAGATGAAGTCAGTTATTTCTATAATACGTAAACGTTCACAGCTGCTTGAACCAAACTTTGACGTCGAGATGATGGTGTATTCTGCAATACAAGACAATGGAAAGTATGAAGCAAAAAGGCTACTGCTAGAAACCGAAACCGTGGCAGACAAAAATTATTGGGACTGCTTCTGAAATTTCGCATCGTTGTCAGTCAAAAGATAATTTTAGTTGCCGATAAAATCAAGAATAATGGCAATTCTGTCGATTTTCAATTATCAGCTACATGTACCGGGTACTTCTCTTCTTAAGGTCTGCTGCCTCTCGGCAGGTCCACATGCCCAACGACGCCACTCTTCTCGGTGCTTTGCTTTTTCTTTGATTTTTCCACATCCATCCTCCATCATACAGTCCAAGGACTTATCCCTAGGTCTTCCTCTTCCCCTACATGTACATGAGAAATGATTTGCTGATCTTGATTTAGGCATGCCTCACAGGCAAAATTATCGAATAGGGCCTACTCAGAACCACACTTCTAAGCGACATTTTCTAAACGGCTTTTGTTTATCATCGTCCGTTCTAATTTCTTCTCGACGCAGGTTGTTCTTCATCTCAAGATCTCCAACAGTCCAACTAGACCAAACCCAACTGTACAGTCAACACTAAGCCTGCATGACATCTAGCATGAACGATCTACCTTCGATTGATATCATTTGATTAAAGCTTGTCAGTTAATAAAGATGTAATAAATGTCGTAGTAAAACATTATTTCGGTCATTTGGAATGGAATTGAGTATCCTACAATGTGCTGTCTTCATGGCTGGTGCCTGGTGGATCAGAACATCTGTATGCATTTGTAGTTTCAGTGAGTTGTGTACAGTTATTGTAGCACTGGAGATATTATCTAAGCTTAATTGTCATTCAGTATTATGGTCACGTGTAGTTTCACTGCAGCACATAGCTTATGTTAATGTTGCAGCAGCATTGTGTAATAAAACACTAGTAGGCTATTTGTTGCGAATGGTTCTTTATTCTGTGAAGTAGTGAAAGTACTTTGAGTATTTGAAGTAGGCCCTACCAACCTTCATTTTTGGTGATCTTTGGTGTCGTTGATCTTTCATTTGCAATATCATCAGTCGCTCTTTCAAAGCAAGTGTTCGTCAATTGGCAATTTTCATAATTCTGGGACTTATCATCACCTACATGTGCAGCAATGTAAGTAGACCGTAATATTTGCTAGGAATTATGTTACCTCAAACTTGTTTATGCAAAATATACATATAAACCTATCGTATGATGCAAATGTGATGGCATTTTCAATATACTAAAGCTCCTTGCGTTTAGTCCACCGCTTCTGGAATCAAGTCCGCTTAATATCGATTGTTACTTTTGATCGTGACCTGGCTACTGAGACTAGGCCGCCTCTGACGTTATTAATTGCCTACAATGTGAAAGGCAGTGCTAAGAATTAACATTGTAAAATAGCGTTTTCCTTGCCATTCAAAAGGCGCTAGTGAATTTGTCACGTTTCAGGCTTATTCAAACTCTTAAAATAAAGACAGGTTCATCAGACAAAATTAGGTGCAAACTGTTGCTGTAACTATAGTATAAGCCAGTGGTTCCCAACCTTTTTTGACTTTAGGGCCACTTTTTCTAAGTTGCCGGATACGAGGGCCTCTTTTTCTTAGTCGAAGGACATTAGGGGGCCACAAGGCTAAAATTTAAATAACTAAAAGCATATTAGGCCTATACAATTGTTGTAATTGATTCAAAATAGAATGTTTTACGTTATTTACAGACGGCAAAATAATCCAATTTGCAATAGAAAATAATTATGTTTCCTATCCTGTCCAAACTGTCAGTTTTTTCATATATATATTTTAATTCTTTGAGAGATGAGGGGCCATTTTCTCAGGCCTGGCGGTCCACATTTGCCCCGCCGGCCACGGGTTGAGAACCGCTGGTATAAGCATGTCAATCACAAAAGATAACCAAAATTAAATTTATGAATTGAAGGCTCCTAAGAATTTACGTCAATCTCAAATAACTGCAGATTAGTCGCATTTAAGTATATAGCTAAATATTTGCACTTACCGACTGTCAGCTTCAAAACGACGATCACCAAGAAAAGAGACGCAATTGGAAGAGGTCGGAACATTTTGTCCGGCGACGATGAAGGACCAGTGCTAATATCTAGCCTAACGACGCAAATTGTTGACATTCAATAGAAATTTCCGGAGGACTTTCAGACTCGAATCGTTGAAGTCCAGATGGTCTTAAATTTTATTGAAGTTTCTTACATCTACAGAATGACGACAATATCCATATTGAATGAAAAGTAGGCCTAATTCTCAAATATGTATTGATAATCAAGTAAGTGATTAATAGTATTTCCATACAGTCATCTCAAAACTGGTGTGATCTAAATGTAGCGTGATACCAGCGTTATATAAATAAATCGTAGGCCATCACTAAAGAACAAAGCCCAATGACGAATGAGCGAGTAGGCTATACAGTACACGTGGTTTGGATGGACAAATGACTGCATTGATATGTAGTGCGCATTTTCTGAGCGATTCGACGTTATACAGAAGCATACTATTAGGCAGACAAATTGTAAGAGTTATAATAACTCCTTTTGTTCTTACTCTGAAGCTGCAGAATAAGAAAGAATACATTGTTACACGAATTTATCATTTGGTGATTAAATCATTGGAGT
This sequence comes from Lumbricus terrestris, assembly GCA_949752735.1. NCBI lineage: Eukaryota > Metazoa > Annelida > Clitellata > Crassiclitellata > Lumbricidae > Lumbricus > Lumbricus terrestris. Next base: position 37,293,258 of record OX457052.1, read on the forward strand.
TTCTAACTTATACAGAAGGCGATAAGTAGGCTACTCCACGAACTTTTGACGAAAATGTTATGAAGACTAGTAAGTAATTAATTTCATAATCAGTAACCAGTATCGACCGACTTGAGTGTAAACTAGCCGTAAACCCTGCGGCAAATATGATTTATTCTGAAAATTTATACAGCGGTTCTGCAAGAAACACACTCAGAGTATATGTATATATGGCAGTGGGAAAAACAGTTAGTCATGCGGACGTCATCCCGCGTTAAACAACGACTGCATTGCTACTGTACACAGTGTACAGAGTCAATACAATAAGCGTTGCAGTGTCAAGAAATGTGACGTCACCAAGACAAAGACAGAAACAGAAGCAGGAACAGGAACAGGGACAGAAGCAGGAACAGGGACAGGGACAGAATAACAATAGCTCTTCTTGTTGTAGTAATCAGGCTGTGAATGAAAAGCAAGATAATTATTTTTTCATGTACAATAGTAGCCTACATATATTATAGCTCTGTTGAAATCATAATTCAGACAGCCATTATTGATTCAGAATTATTATCTGACAGAGGAGCAAAAGCCTTGTTTGGAATTAAATAATCTGGTTTCGTATCAACTCTGATTTTAAATTTTAAACGATTCTCATCTGAGTCTGCCATCATATATCGCTTCTCAGCAAACACTACTAAAAGCCGTCGCTGCTTATGGAACATTGCTCACATAAATATTCGAACCTGCAGCAGTCTCTTGTATAGACATGGGCGGAGTTTATCAGGGGCTGGGGGACTAAGCCCCAAGAAGCCCCACAGTCATGTTTTTATCGTGTAAATGGTCTATTTTCGGGCTTAGCCCCCAAGCACTTCCAACTAATGGCTAAAAAGGTCATCAACTCATATCTCGGGTTTTTAAGTGAATTGCCAGCTGAAAATAGTTGCGTTGACCTACAAATTTGGGTAAGAATAAATTGCAAACATTTTCGTAAAACGGCACTCTGTCAATTCAGAGCGGTTCTTGGAAAAAATTCAAAATTCATCCGGACATACATTCATACAAACAGAAGGACAAAGATTGAGGCTTATAATTATTATTAGATTGTCATTGGATACTTATTTTTAAAAATCAGGTGCTTCGTGCAGTCTCTTACATGTAGCCTATTTATTCCTCTTAGGTTACTGTGCTTCACATCATGGAAACAAATCTCCTTTGAAATCGTATTTCAAGTCTCGACGATTCCATCGCAGTTCTGATGCTTAATTACACACAGACAGAGTCGAACTACGCACCGCGTGGCACCTATTTTCACAGAACCTATTATCACCAGAACCTACTTTCACCAGAACCTACTATCACCAGCTCGCGCACCGTCTGCTGTCAGCACCCTTTAAAATCCATACGACTTCGAAATGTTTTTCCATCTCTCCTTCCATGTTAATGGTCGGTCCTGTTGTACCTTGCGCCTCGCAACCCGCTAGACCCATTTGCTATGCTGTACCCGATGCTCGCTTACACCACTCACATCTAGACGCCTACATGGGAAGCCTCTGGCTTTGTAGTCGTGTTAGGAGGAGCCGTCTGATAAAAAACGTACTTGGACGAGGGATCTGGAAGAGTTTTTTTACGATGAAAGGAATAGACAAGCCAGAGAACAAGAGAATTAAACGTATGGCTCGTTTAGGATGAAAGAATACTAAATGAACATCCATCCGTTCAGCGACTTCCACTTAGGTAACTTTCAGTATTGCTAACTGATGAACACTTGTCTATTTTAATATGATAATACTTGTCATCGTCAACGAGTAAGATAATAAAATGCAAGATAAGAAAAGAATAGTCTTTACTTCACCAATAGTTTATTGCTAACCACATTTTATTTTGCATGCATGGTCCAATGAAGTGAAATATAGTTAATTTGCACAACGGAGCAATTGATAACGGAGTAGGCCGACCAGTGGCGTAGCCAATGGGGTTTCGGGGGTTCCACCCCCATCGGCTTAGGAAACAGTTTTTAAAGGTTATTTATCCACTTAATTGAGAACAAACTAAACAATTGCTTGTAGTAACAATTGTTTTTCTTATTTTATTCCCTTTGTTACGTTATTCCCTTTTATTTACTGTAACACTGTTGGGTTGGTGTCAGGAAGGGCATCCGGCAAGACCATAAACACCCAACACCCCCCTATCATAAATCTCTGGCTACGCCACTGAGGCCGATGCATATTTTATTGACACACTTGAAAAGTCGCATTATTTTATTGATGAATATTTATCATGCGCCATTATCTCATAACCAAATCTCGATAGATGTCGCTAAGCAATAATTATTGTTGGCGAAGCATTTTCTCCAATCGCATGTCTTCCACATTAATAGAAACAATTGTTTTGATTCCATGTCTTCCACGTTAATAGAACAATTGTTTTGATTGCATGTCTTCCACGTTAATATAAACAATTGTTTTGATTGCATGTCTTCCACGCTAATAGAAACAATTGTTTTGATTGCATGTCTTCCACGCTAATAGAAACAATTGTTTTGATTCCATGTCTTCCACATTAATAGAAACAATTGTTTTAATTGCATGTCTTCCACGCTAATAGAAACAATTGTTTTGATTCCATGTCTTCCACATTAATAGAAAAAATTGTTTTAATTCCATGTCTTCCACATTAATAGAAACAATTGTTTTAATTCCATGTCTTCCACGTTAATAGAAACAATTGTTTTGATTCCATGTCTTCCACATTAATAGAAACAATTGTTTTAATTGCATGTCTTCCACGCTAATAGAAACAATTGTTTTGATTCCATGTCTTCCACATTAATAGAAACAATTGTTTTAATTGCATGTCTTCCACGCTAATAGAAACAATTGTTTTGATTCCATGTCTTCCACATTAATAGAAACAATTGTTTTAATTCCATGTCTTCCACATTAATAGAAACAATTGTTTTAATTCCATGTCTTCCACGTTAATAGAAACAATTGTTTTGATTCCATGTCTTCCACATTAATATAAACAATTGTTTTGATTGCATGTCTTTCACGTTAATAAACAATTTTTTTGATTGCATGTCTTCCACGTTAATTAGAACAATAATTGTTTTGATTATCGTTCTGGATAACTCGCTACAAGCGGTGCAATGCAAATTCCTTGTAGCGATTGAGACATTCAACTGCATGCATCTTTAGATAATAATTATTGTCACCCCAAGGCGGTCGTTATTGGGATTCACTTAGCACTTGGTTCTCAGTAGCCAGTCTTCCCCGAGGGGGAAGGTCTGCACATCCTCTCCATTCATTTTAGTCCTTTGCTACTCTTCCAAGTTCGTCCCACGATGATGCAACCCCAAGCACCTCAATTTGTCTTAATGGTTCCCGACCAGTTCTACCGTGGTATTCCTCTAATCGTTTTCCCCTCAGGGGTTCGTACGGCTCATCACTTCTTTGGCTCATCCATCCTTGTCCATTCGAACCACCCATATGCCGCTTTCTCGTTAGTCTTCTCTGCCTCAATGTGTTCTAGATAACCTCTTTTCAATCGATGCCGACAAAAAACACTTTATACGTTGAATTGAAACAGCTGTATCCACCACAATTGATTGTTTGCTCAAGCAAAGAAAAACGTGAAAAGCGAAAGCAATGTTGGCTCGAGGATAAACTGCGTTTTTTGTGTTATGGAAAATTGATCGTTTTGTACAATAGTTTTTGCGTATTAGATGGACGGAAGTTTAACAATTGAGGCAACTCCATATGTCTCTTTTTTAATTTCTCTCCTTTTTTCTTTCTTTCTTCCTTTCTTTCTTTCTCTATATTTCTCACTCGTTCTCTCTCTGCCTCTATCATTCTATCTGCTTCTCGCAGAGACCACCACTCTCCTTTTACATCGGCACCTCGGCGTTTCTCTCTTTCTCTTTCTCTGTCCTTCTGCATATCTCTCTCTCTCTCTCTCTCTCTCTCTCTCTCTCTCTCTCTCTCTCTCTCTCTCTCTCTCTCTCTCTCTCTCTCTCTCTTTCTCTCTCTCCCTCTCTCAGTCTGCCGCTGTCTTTTTACCCCCGGACTCTGCGTCTCTGTCTCTGTCTCCTTCTCTCTCCATGACCCTATACTAGTACCTGTCTATATTTCTCTTTCTCTCTGTCTAGGTTTAGGTATCTGTCTCTCTGCCGCTAGATCTCTCTACGTCTCTGTCTCTGTCTATCTCTCTCTGTGTGTCTCTCTCTTCTTACTCTCTGTGAATTTTATCTCCATACGTCTTTTCATTCAGCTCATTAGCTTATCTGCCACAACCTTCTACTCCAACTGCACTTCCGTGTCCTCTTCTATCTTACTCTTGACATCTATATTCTCTGTTTTCTCTCCCCTTTCTTTTTCCTCTCTTTATCTCTCTCTCTTTCTCTGCCTCTGTCTGTGTTCGTATCTCTGCGTCTTTCTGTGTTAAAAATTCAGCTGTCCCTTCGCCTCTGCCTCCCTCTACCTCTAAGTATCTCTAAACGAATATCTCCAGACACCTCATCCTGCTTCGTGTATCTGTTTGTCTATGTCTATATCAGTCTCTATTTGTTTCTCCATATCTCTCCATCCGGGTCATTACCTTATCTGTCTCTTCATTCTGCTGCAGTCGTATACTTCCATCTTTGTTTATCTAAATCTCACTCTATATCTCCTTCTTCGCTTTCCTGTTATCTCCTTAACTTTAGTTCTCTCCGTTTGACTCTTTCTCACCTGTCTCTATCCGTCACTCTCCGTCTCTCTTCGTCTCTCTTCGTCTCCACCCGTCTCTCTCCGTCTCTCTCCGTCTCTCTCAGTCTCCATCCGTCTCTCTCCGTTTCCATCCGTCTCCCTCCGCCTCCCTCCGCCTTGCTGTGTCTCCCTTTGTCTCCCACTCTCCCTCCGTCTCTCTCTGTCTCCCTCCGCCTCCCTCCGTCTTCCTGTGTCTCCCTCTGTCTCCCACTCTCCCTCCGTCTCCCGCTGTCTCCTCCCTTTCTCTCTGTCTCCCTCCCTCTCCCTCCGTCTCCCTCGGCTTCCTCCGTCTGTCTCCGCCTCCATCCGTAACCTCCGTTTCCATCCGTCTCCCTCTTTCTTCCTCCGTCTCCATCTGTCTTTCTCCGTTTCCCTCAGTCTTCCACTTTCTCTATCCGTCTCCATTCATCCTCTCTCTCTCTCTCTCTCTCTCTCTCTCTGTCTGTCTCTCTCTCTCTCTCTCTCTCTCTCTCTCTCTCTCTCTCTCTCTCTCTCTCTCTCTCTCTCAATGCATATCATATCTTTCCATCCGACTCATTATTTTATCTGCCTCACCCTTACACTCCAGCTGCACTTCCACCATTCCTCTTCCTTGCTCCCACGGATCTCTAAGCCCTTCCTCCAACCTTCCGCCTTTCATCCACCGACTCGTCTCTCTACCTTACGAAGCTCCATAAACACAGGTAAATAGTGATTTTTTCATCAGACTCATTCCTCTGTTCCTGCCCGCCTGCCTGTCTGCCTGCCTGCTTGCCCCGCTGCCTCTGGGTCTATGTTGATTCATATGTCTTCACATCCCTCTATCCGGTCTTTTATCTATCGATAGACATACATATCTGTTTACATTTGTGCAGGTACAGTAAGAGAGACAGATAGACAGAGCGAGATATATAAGCAGACAGAGGCAGAGACAGAACCATGCAGAGACATATCGAGACAGATCTCTGTTTCCCTCTTTATCTCTGTCTCTGTATAAGTGTGTATCTCTTTCTGTATCTCTGTTTCGCTGTTTCATTCAGTTTTTCTCGATCTCTCTCTGTCCATCTCTGTTTCCCTATTTATCTCTGCATCTGTATCTTTTGCTCCGTATATATCTCTTTCTCTCAGTCTATTGTTCTTTTTCTCTGTCTCGATCTGTCTCGATATGTCTCTCCATGTTTCTGTCTCTGCCTTTGTCTGCTCATATATCTCGCTCTGTCTATATGTCTCTCTTACTGTACCTCTGTATCTCTGTCCACCCATGAGCAAGCTCTTCACTAATACCTGTATAAACTATCTCTTTGACCATAATAATTATAGGCACCGACTCCACACTTTGACCATCTCTCACTTCCGCCTACTTACTTTTTAAATCATGCATCCATTCCTCCTCCAAGTGTAGAATACGCATTCACATCATGCATTCATTCAACATGTCTGTCTGTCTGTCTGTCTCTTACAGACAGACAGGCAGGCAGACAGAGACAGTCTTCTGAAACAGACAGACAGACTCTTTCTCTTACCCTCACTCTCACTTTCTCAGTCTTCGTTCCTTGTTGTTACCAACGCAATATTTATAAATGTATAGGTAGGCTATAGAAAACCCACCTATCTCAAATAAACCATAATTATAGTTATATCGACAGAAATCGGCCACCAACGCAGCAAAAAACCTTTCTTTGAAGCAGAGAAGGCCGATCTCATTTATTTTTGCAGAATAACACAGCTATAACATTAATAATTATGTCTTTACAGAATGATAGTCTCCATATTTATATCTTTACAGAATGAAAGTCTCCACCCATCTATCTTTACCGAATGAGTCTCCACGCCACCATCTATCTTTACCGAATGAAAGTCTCCACCCATCTATCTTTACCGAATGAGTCTCCACGCCACCATCTATCTTTACAGAATGAAAGTCTCCACCCATCTATCTTTACCGAATGAGTCTCCACGCCACCATCTATCTTTACAGAATGAAAGTCTCCACCTATCTATCTTTACAGAATGAAAGTCTCCACCCATCTATCTTTACCGAATGAGTCTCCACGCCACCATCTATCTTTACCGAATGAAAGTCTCCACCCATCTATCTTTACCGAATGAGTCTCCACGCCACCATCTATCTTTACAGAATGAAAGTCTCCACCCATCTATCTTTACCGAATGAGTCTCCACGCCACCATCTATCTTTACCGAATGAAAGTCTCCACCCATCTATCTTTACCGAATGAGTCTCCACGCCACCATCTATCTTTACAGAATGAAAGTCTCCACCCATCTATCTTTACCGAATGAGTCTCCACGCCACCATCTATCTTTACAGAATGAAAGTCTCCACCCATCTATCTTTACCGAATGAGTCTCCACGCCACCATCTATCTTTACCGAATGAAAGTCTCCATCCATCTACACGTATCTTTACCGAATGAAAGTCTCCATCCACCTACACGTATCTTTACCGAATGAAAGTCTCCATCCATCTACACGTATCTTTACCGAATGAAAGTCTCCATCCATCTACACGTATCTTTACCGAATGAAAGTCTCCATCCACCTACACGTATCTTTACCGAATGAAAGTCTCCATCCATCTACACGTATCTTTACCGAATGAAAGTCTCCATCCATCTACACGTATCTTTACCGAATGAAAGTCTCCATCCATCTACACGTATCTTTACCGAATGAAAGTCTCCATCCATCTACACGTATCTTTACCGAATGAAAGTCTCCATCCATCTACACGTATCTTTACCGAATGAAAGTCTCCATCCACCTACACGTATCTTTACCGAATGAAAGTCTCCATCCATCTACACGTATCTTTACCGAATGAAAGTCTCCATCCATCTACACGTATCTTTACCGAATGAAAGTCTCCATCCATCTATCTTTGCAGAATGAAAATCTTCCTCCATTTATCTTTACAGAATAACAGTATCTATCCATACATCTTTACCGAATAAAAGTCTCCACCCATATATCTGTACAGAATTATAGAATGAAAGCATTAGTCCCTAAATCAAAGCCGCATACATCCATCTTATACCAACGTGCGTCATAGCTCCAGTCATAAGCGTCGAGGTAAGTTACAACGTCAGACGCTCGGAACACCATCAACATCATAAATCTACACGACCTTACGCAGGCTTCGACGCGGTTAACCTTCTGATTTATTATGGCACGCCACGGGCCAAATAACAGGGAATAATCGGCCATTTATTCTCGCTAAAGACACTCATACGTACGAGATCCTTAATGGCGAACCGCATTCGAGTCGATATATTATAATGGTGCCCGTTGACTTGGAGCGATATACAACATAGCGGAAGTACCAGTACTATGCCGCTTATCGTACGCTAAAAATTCCACGCGGCAGCCGTTATCGCAATTAGGCGCCAGCAATAAACGATAATGGAATCTTTAGAGTCTTTGAAGACTGTATATCATATGCTTAGATGTATACCTATATGTTCTTGTATACATGTATTACGAGGATATGTGCGTGTGTGTTTGTGTGTGTGTGTGTGTGTGTGTGTGTTTGTGTGTGTGTGCCTGTGCGTTGGACGCGGCTGTGCATAATGATGTTATGTAGATCATATTTATGTACAACGGTGAATGTCATGCTGTGATTAGGTTCTCTTTGTGCAGGTAAACATTTTATTTACCGATACTATATAGTATACATAATGGCCGTCATAATCGTCGTGTAGTCTATAGTGTTATGGGTCTTGTGAGCATTATTTTTTATTATAAGACATGTCTAAATAAATTATGTATAATATGCAACCAAGAAGTGCAACCATGTTGTAGCCTACAAAGGATTGGAAAATCCTGCTCTTGCTTCACGCCTATTATATGTATAGAGACTGTTTATATATATATATACACATTACACACACACACACACACACACACACACACACACACACACACACATTTTGCTTACTATATATGATTTCTGCAATATTTAATGTATATAGGCTATTATAATATTTATGTTACATCATAATATAATTGCGGGAGAGCCCCAAGGCTAAACTGCATTCAACATGTCGCGGATTTCCTTATTGCGATCACGACATTGAAGGACGGGATAATAAAAGACAAGAGAAAGAATAGGAAGAAGTAGATAGACTACTGAAGTGCTCAGCTGTTGCTGATGATAACGACGACGACGAAAAGTAGCAGTGTTGAGAACGAACATTTACAATTGTGAGAGCAAAGTTTTGAAGGTAATAAGAGGTTGGACTCGCTTCTAAGTACTTCTCTTGACGAGATGCTACATCAATTCTCGGAATGAATGAATGAATGAATTAAGAGAATTTTTGACGATACCAAAACCGGCATGGAAAACATTTCACCTTGTCACCTTGTGCCTTCAGCTCTCTGAGCTCTAGCGACCGACATGATCCATTTTGAAAACACTCACAGAGCAAATAATGGCAAGGAAGGCACGCATTAATCAAAAGACAAAATCGAAGAGAGCACGTCAGTTACAATGCAAACAATAGAAGAAATTAATACATATAAACAAAGGCAATAAAATGAAGTTAAGGAACACGGCCATGAAGGTAGCGAACCACCTACTTGATCATTCCGTCCTTGGTGCCCATGACCTTGACTTTGTCGGGGTCGTAGTGGAGTTTCCGAGGATCTGGAGTGAATAGTCCGTACATGACGGAAGGGTTTGTAGTGAAGTCCGACCAGTAGGCAACGGTCAGTGGTTTCAGCTCCGGTTGATGCTGATCATACTGGTCATCTCCGCCATCTTTTGTCCTCTGTATCAGGTCACGTGTCAACGACAGCATCTTCCAGTTCCTTTGTTACACAACAATTGCTATTATTACATGAAACAACACGACTTATTGGCCATAACCAAGTCTGGTCATGTCTCATAATATTATGATAAGCAAAATGTCAGTTCACTTCTAAGGTAGCCTACATGTACACGTATGTGCTGATGGAAAGTCCAAAATGGCATGAAGATTAACTGATGTTTTAAATTGATTATTGTTTTCACTGCATTAGATGCCTTTTGTATTGATTATAGGCCTAGGTCTAGTTGTAAAAGTTATCTGGCAGTTTTGCACGGATATTGTAACGTAGAAAAAACTTTAAAAAATTCAGCGATCAACAGAGATCAAATTTTGAAGATTAGGCGATAACAATTATGTTTACCAGAACAGTACTAGCCTTAGCAGATATCATAATAGTAATTATTATAATAATTCTTATAATAATAGCATTTCGTGGAACTTTCACTACTATTGCAGAGAACGAAGCCTGATTTTCCAGACATTCAGCAACAGCTCCAATCCTAATTTGTCTCAATCCTGAGAGATCTGAAGTACCTCTATTAAAAATAACAATAGTAATAATAATAAAGAATGCCTAAATTGAGGACAAGCTGTCGGACTTGAAGCAATTGAAGGCAAGCGAGCAAGAATCGTCTCATCTGGTTTTCTCTTGACTAACATCAGGCATTGATTAAAAGGGAAAAAACAAGGCAGCTGAGAAAATAAGGTAGGATGGGTGGGAAGACGTGTACCTGGGAAAGGCAGGTACTCGAGTTACAATAGGAACCACACCTTGGAAGCCTTTGTTCTGTTAGCGCTTCGGTTGTTGGCATTGAATCAACAATAATGTGCAATACAGAGCATTAAAGGTAGTCGTCTCGTGTGTACCATATTGATTCCCTCGTTACCCTCATTTTGGTTGTCTTTGTTATAGCCTAAGCTTATGCTTTCATATCAGTTTCTTCTAATAAGTATTTTGCTTGCTATAACCGTCTCTACGTCTGCTAAAAACTCATGTAGTGCCACGATTCTATGCGTGATGACGAGCATTCTTACAGTGCTACTTATTCGGAGGCGCTCCAGATCTGAGAAGATGACCTCAGGGCAGAAAGAGAATTTGTAATTGCGGAAATTTTCAAAAGAAAGATAAAAAAAGTCGACTAGTTTTTGACTATTTTATCTTGTTTCGTGTTTGTCGGCCTTTTTCGAATAAGCAATAATATGGTGAACAGTAAACAGATGAGTGGAAAATTAAGCGATAATCTTTTTATTTGAGAGTGATTCTGACGAAACACTCGGAGTGTGGGACAGACTTAATTCACTTCATTGCAATAAACAGTTTGACTGAAGTATTTTGCACAAAGAAAGTACGCTAATCGCTCGCCACATCTGGGCAGTTTTCACACTCAGGCCTCATCATATCAATTAAATTTGATCAAGTAATCGCGATCCAGTTTGATTGAACAAAATTATTCTAATCAGTACCAATCATAATTATTTTCAACCAGCCTACCGCAACCATATGATGACTACCTATTCGCTAAAAAATCTTGACTATTTAGGACAAGTTTGGATCTAGGGCGTAGGCCTACCTGCTTTGCGCTAAGATGTCGTTTTCCTTTTCTGTCGTCTAAATGTGAATCTTGTATTCACAGCCTTTAAAATTCTCCGATATCGATGTCGGATTAGTCCTGCTCCAATAGCAGATGGAACCGACGGGAGTTGCGCAGGAAAGCCAGATCGACAGATATACAGAGAAGTCGGAGCACTTGTGTCAACTACTCACAGTATTATTATTATGTGATTTTTGAATGGCCAAAGCAGCACCGGTGGACCTTGCAACAACTGAAAGACGCGAAAAGATAATTCTAACCGCAGTTCAAATTCAGGAAGGTCGAATCCTGCTTCAGATTCCACAGATTCTATTTCCGATACGAATCCAACGAGGTCACTTTGTCTCTGAAACTAGGAAGATCTGAATCTTGCAGAAATTCCTCAAGGTGATTATCTGACAAAAATTTAACGGCGTCAATGTAGGCCTATGGTTAACACGCACGAAAGATCTGGCTCTGATACGTAGTCTAGTTATCCCACAAGGTCAGTTTCTCGCCCAAATCCAACTAGGTCGGATTGTTGCTATCACATAAGACGATTTTGCTATGACAGCAGTTCTTCTACAACATCAGTTTCTGGCCCAAATTCCAGGTCAATTTCCTACACGTCGAAACAACAAAACTCTCCACAAACCGAAGAAATTCATCCGCTTCCAAGACCGGAAAATCTAGACCTTGTACAACCGTTCTGTGTTTACTTTCATCGCGAGCGGATCTTCTTCTCTGGCAAAACACAGAGCAACTAAAAACTGCAGCTGCTGTTGTGCGCTTCACCGCAGGGCGCAGTCGGTGATGTTCTTAACAGCCACCGGTTCCTCTGTTGGTGCAGTGACCCGATTGAACAGCGAGATTAGGACGTTAAGGACAAGCTAAACACATTCGAAAACAGGGCTTTGATGAGTTTATCGGAAACTCAGTCTGTCAACTTTCTGAGGAATTGTTCCATCGCTGAAGCGACCTCTAACCTGGAAAACGAAAAACGTTGAATCATTTACCGACGTGAATCATCAAGATGTTGTCTTCAGGCAGCGTTGCCACCCACGATGTGTTATGGATTAGAAAACAATTTGATTCTGTCCTATAAGAATTATTGCAAAAATACTTGAAACACCATCCCATTTAGGAACACAGCACACGGCCATATTGAAGAGAGTACGCAGCAGTCAGTCAGTCAGTCAGTCAGTCAGTCAGTCAGTCAGTCAGTCAGTCAGTCAGTCAGTCAGTCAGTCAGTCAGTCAATCAGTCAGTCAGTCAGTCAGTCAGTCAGTTAGTCAGACAGTCAGTCAGTCAGCCAGTCAGTCAGTCAGTCACTCAGTCACTCAGTCACTCAATCAGTTAGTCAGTCAGTCAGTCAGTCACTCACTCACTCACTCAGTCACTCAGTCACTCAGTCACTCAGTCAGTTAGTCAGTCAGTCAGTCAGTCAGTCAGTCAGTCAGTCAGTCAGTCAGTCGGTCAGTCAGTCAGTCAGCCAGCCAGTCAGTCAATCAGTCAGTCAGTCAGTCAACCAACCAATCAGTCAATCAGTCAGTCAGTAAATCAATCAATCAATCAATCATTCAGTCAATCAGTCAGTAAGTCATACAATCATTAAAATTATTACCACTATCATTGCCACTAGCCCTACAGTAACTACTGCTAGTACAAAATGTAATAGTCATACAACACTACCAGTACTACTGCTTCAACCTCCAATCCTGTCATTGCATCTATAATTATTATGAACTACCATTACCACTGATACGACTACTACAATACGTGGGCCCTAGACCTATTGCTATCACCATTACTGACACTACGACAAATCGACCAAACTATCGCTAATAACTTACAGTACTCTTGACTAGCTTATTTCGTTAACCGATTTTGAAAGATAGGCTACTAACAAGCCGAATAGATCCGAGTTCTTACTAAGCTGATTAGAATAACATATCACCGTCGAGTGAAACAATATCCGTCAAGTATCTTTGCGTTCCTTCTACTCGAGCGACGCAGAAGACCAGCCAAGTAACAGACCAATGGATCGACGGAAGCTTCGAAAGGCACTGGCATCGGCGGCGGTGGCGGCGGCGGCCGAGAGAGACGGGCGCTACGGCGTGGCGTCGGGGCTGGAAGGAGCCTTCACCGCCGGCCGCCTGTCGTGCACGCACCGCCCGTCAGTCCGTCCGTCCGTCCATCAGTCCGTGAGATTGGATTTGATGGGAGAGTAGCTGCAGTTGCGATCTGTGGCTGTGCAGCGGCTACACTTGCACCACTTGAGCGGATAGTAATGCTAACGGAACAATAAGGCCAGACGAGGGTCTTGCTTGGTGCGATCGGTGAAATGGGGTCAGATAGAGATAGCGAATCAGGCGGACATAGGCGTTCGGACGGATAGAATGGCGGACGAAAGAACGAACAGACAGACAGGATAGACGGACAGAGGGGCATCAAGGATGAGTTATGTGAACGGTGAAAGCTGATGTATAACAAATCAAGAACAAGGAGTATGGCGACGAATTAGTTTAGTTTTGGTTGTTTCGATTTAATGACAGCATCTGATAACAAAGATAATAATTATCGTCATCCTTCTTCTTCATCAAAGTTGGGACCAACACTGTTCGTCGGAGTATGGGAAGTGGCCAGTGCTTAAAGTGTGGAAAAATAAGTGCCTGGACGCCCCTTATCTTTCCAAAAGAAGCGCCTGGACGCCCCTTATCTTTCCAAAAGAAGTGCCTGGACGCCCCTTACCTTTCAAGTCATTGCTGGTCAATAAGTGGCTGGACGGCGTTCAGATTTTAAAATAAGTGCATTTACGCCGTCCATGACCGTCCAGCCACACTTTAAGCCCTGGAAGTGGCGGAGTTAGAGAATGGATGGATCCGGATTTTAACAAATAAGTTAATCGAACTGTATTTATGCCAAACAAATTTTTTCGAGAGCAACGGCCTCTGTTGTCATAAGACGGTTAAGCCCTCGTCAAATCTGGATCCATCCAAGTTAATCGAAGGAAATTGCTGAGCGACATTGTGTCAAAACGTCAGCGGTTGAATTTGACTCCTCCTCCTCCTATCCTACTCCTCCTTCTCCTCCTCCTCCTCGTCCTCGTCCTTCTTCTTCTCCTACTCCTAATCCTCCCTCGTTCAGAATTCCAACTCATCTCAACCTAACAAAACCACAATGTTTGCCATTCACCGAATGAGCGGATGATGACAAGTTATTACAGGAGTCGAATTTAACTCTAGGCAGCCATGCTGGGTAGACCTCTGGCGCAGGCGGGTACTTGGTTGAAGTTGGTTCAGAAGTATGGGGGAAAACGAACCAGCGGCCGAAGGACGATCGCCGAGGCGCGAAATTTTGGCGAACGGCTGAGTCGCCTACGACATCTTCATCGACCAAATGTTTTTTTAGTCATTTGGTCGAAATCTGATGAAAATATAGGCCTAGGCCCTATAGACTATTTTCCATGCATGCAAAATAGCTGATGATCTTTTTCAGTCTTTACTTCTATTTTATCAGAATTTATCAACAGATCTATGTCCTAACACTGTAGAAATTCACGATGATCTTTTTGAATATTTTTTCTGGGGATGGGTATCTCCGTCCCACACCACAAACATTAGGGGCGACCGTTCCCCCTGTGCCCCATAAGTCTCCGCCCGTGACCTGTGGGAGTGTATGGCCGCAGGAACGATCCCGCGTCGGTCTACATGTACCGTAGGCTACTTGCTATTATAGCGCCCATTCAAGAAAGCTATTCAGAGGCACTCCCGACTACAACGCATAGGCCTACTCTGAATCGGAGGCGCAAGAGCAATATTGTTGCGTCCCTACGCGGCTGCTGCCTACAGCGGATTCCAACCCTCAACATTCCAACTCTAAAACACGGAACATACCTATACGCCACCGAGAATAATTATTGACACGTAACTCAAACTTAGTTAGCAAATATGTCTGTATGCGCACTTGTTATAGCGCCCCTTCAAGCTCTCTACTCAGAGGCGCTCCCGACTGCAGAGCGGACATTGCATCGGAGTTTCACGCCGAAGCGCCGAGCAATTGCGAGTAAAGGACTTGCCAGAGTCCTTACGCGGCGATTTGAACCTGCAACACTTCGGCTGCAAGGCGACGAACATACCCACTACACCACCGCGCACCACAAACGTCGTTAAGTTAGAGCAACTATTACTACACACGCACACGTAGGCTACATACTGTAGGCTCGCACTGTCTTCAGACTGATCCATTGGTCAAGGATTCTGACCATATCTCTATCAATTTTGTTTTGACTGTGCGCTGCTGAATGAGTTGCTTCTTGCTAACTGGAGATTGCTAGCCTATATGAACGGCAGTATAATAGTCATATTGAGGAAATTATTCTTGCTGATACAATATGGTCGCTCTGTATTAGGAAACCGAAGACCAAATCCTTAGCAGGCAGCTCAGTATCTGGTGGCAGCAGACACTAATGCATCAGAGACCTGTCACGTGACTTCACTTTAGTCAATTAATGCCTTGATCCTGGCCTACATGTAGATAAGAGAGTTCCGCAGGATCATTATATTTATTTTCCAATTCGTCTCGCTAAATCGCCGTGTTTATTCTTTTAAATAGGTATCCGCTGATTCTTAGAAATAATTATCTCCTTGTTAATAATCTATGATTTTGTGTATTCTATTAATATCATACCCTCATTGAATCTCTGTGACTCTCGTTTATTACCGTATTTGAAATATCTCATTGCTATAATTATTATTCCGTGTATCTGTTAAATCTCTTAAATCGTCGAAAGTTGGCAGACTCATACGAGAGCTGTTTCCACGTTTATGCTCAGTTATATGACTTTGAACTGACGATTGTCATGAAAATTATCAATTTAACAGAACTCGCGTGTATCGGGTATAACTTTTGAACGGTATGGAGTACCATCACAAATTTTACCTCAAACTGCGTAGGCTATAAATGACCCTTCTACAGCTACCTAAAATGTCAAAAAATTCCAAACGGAACAAGTATTATTTGGGGGAAACTAGTGAGGCGTGGGTACCACTCACTTGGTAGCCCGTGGGTAAATAATATTAGTGAAACAATATCTTCTATTCAATTCTACAGATCGAGACCACGAACAAAAAGAGTCATTGTTACTCTGTCCCTGTCTCTGTCTATGTATCTGATGCTGTCGTTGTATCTGTCTTTGTTGCTGCCTCTGCTTCTGTGACGTCTAATATTACCGTGAGCTCGCACACGCTCTGCATATTATTATGCAGCCATTATTGTAGTCTATGCAGAACTACGTGTTATTCACTCATTCTTCCTTAGACTTCACTCTTTGGCGGACCTACTTCTTGAAGTTATTGCTTACGGTTTACATGTATTTAGAAAACGCTGGTAGCACAGTATATTATGTAACTCTCACCAGCTTTGATATGACTGTAGGCCCTTTGGAAATACTATTAATCGCGTGGTCATTTATCAACATAACATATTCGGGAATTACTTTCAGTCGGAACAGAAATTGTCGATTACTCTAGATGTTAGAATCTCCTATGATACAAGACCTGTTTAAGTTAAGCGTCTCGATCCTGAAAGTCTTTCCTAACTTTCTATCGAACGGCAAGTCGTCAACGATTTGTGCCGTTAAAATATAGGCCTACATTCGCTCTATTCCAGAAAACGTGACCGTCGCCCGACAAAATGTTTCGACTGTTCCCAGGTGTGTCTGTTTTCTTGATGATCGTCGTTGTGAAGCTGACAGTTGGTAAGTCCAACTATTTTGCTGCATTTGAAATGCGAATGATCTACCGTAATGTGAGGTTGACTTTAATAATTTATGTCGAACTGCGCATGTCTTTTATTTTAAAGTGTTTGCATGAACTTCCAGGATGATAGGGCAACATTTAGTAACACCTTTTTGAATGGCAAGTAACACCACATAATATTACGGCATTTTTTTCTTAGCGTTTTTCACGATTTTTTGCTGAAAATGAACATGAGGCAACCCTGCTAGAGAAAGCTTTGTGTAAACGCCAGGTGGATTGACAAGCAGGTATTGATTCCAGAATCGATTGAATAATCACAAAGCGCTTTAGGATATTGAAAATGTTGTCATGATCGCATCCAATGCCATTCATTATGCAAGAGGCTTGCAGTATCAATTTTGCATATACTTTGTGCTAGTAGGCTGCTAATAATTTATTATTGTCAGTTAGGCTATACTTGGGTGACCATTTTCTCGCCATCAAAAACCGGGACACTTTTGGGAAAATGAACGATAATAGGCTATTGTAGCCTAATTCCTTAACTGCGGCCAAGAATCTATAATGGCAAAGTAGAGGGGACAAGAAGCAGAGGAAGACGGGCAAAGACATGGATGATGAACTTTGGATGGAAGATCTAAAGAGAAAGCACAATCCGGATATGATATGATTGAAGCCGTGTATAAAACCAGGAACTGAACGATTTATAGACGTCTTAATATTAAAGGCCTCATCGTCAGCACATGCCTGACCGGGTGGGAGGCAAGAAAGAAACTTCAGGACTAGGTCCACGAGGGCTGAGTCCAATCAGGCTTAGGCCTACTACACAATCAGAAGGGCGAAATCTAAATGGCGCAATCAAGATGGCGAAAATGAATAAAGCGATTGTTCAATAAGGCACAATAGAAGAGAATTCTATACTAGCCTTTCGTCTTAATGGCTGCCTATATAATATTATTGACTCAAGTATCCCATAAGAACAAGTGCAAGCTATGTGCTGGTGTGGTATAATGTGTCGATCCAGTGGCGCAGCTAGCTTTCAATAAGCCTTAGGCAGAAAATAGAAGATAATTCTACTATCCTTTCGTCTTAACGCCTGCCTACGGTATTGGCTCAAGTATCTATAGCCGACGAGAACAAGTGCAAGCTTTGTGCTGGTGCGGTTTAATCTGTCGATCGCAAGCGACACATAATATTTATTGCACTAGAATAATATTGGAAAATTAGCTTAGGGGTCCGGATTAGGCTATTTCCCCATTTTCTGCACTTGTTTTATTTAGACAGTCTGTAAAGACTAGATTTGATTACTAAAGTAAGCTATATCCTATTAGATTAGAGCGCTTGAGTTAGCATCGGCAGGCCGGGTCAATCAATATTTTATAATGGAATCAGTTAACCGCAGCAGACGCGTGAGTGGCATAATGATATAATGTTCAGTATCTACACTGCAGTACAACCTTTAACATTTCATATAGGCATAAGCCTAAATTGACAACTTGACTTTCATCGCAACTTTTTCTAGGTCACATGCAGACAATACTTATTTCTGTCACTGCAATGAACGGATGTTTCCAAGATCCAAGTTGACAATTTATTTCCCTTCTTGTCAGAAACCGGGACAATTTTGCCCTTTTGATTAAGTCGTCGGACGGTCGGGACGCACCACAAAAACCCTGGACATGTCCAGGAAAACCAGGACGTATGGTCACCCTAGGCTATACAATAATTATTTCTTTGCATTGTTCTTTGCGTAGGACTGTGCGACATTAGAACGTTGACTGAAATGTTGATTGTGTACTAGGGGCCAGGATAGCATAAGATTTGCTTTTTCCGGGCTTCCTGTTGCCCAGTGATTGCCTCTTTCCGTTGTACGCCGCTTATTTTCTTTTGTTGTAGGTTTTCTTCATTTTTGATGCAAAAAATAAATAAAGAAATAAAAGGAACATTTCAGTCACCACTAGCTAACATTAGCAAATATTATTTGCTAACGTATAATACTTTGCTTTACATGTAGGTGACCAATTGTCACCGAGTTATGAAAATTGCCAATTGACAAACACATGTCTTGAAAGAGCGACTGACGATCATACAAATGAAAGACCAACGACACCAAAGATCAGCGAAACGGAAGTCACATCAAACATTCAAAGTACTGTGGCGAAATTCGCCTGAGCCGCCTCCGCGGTCTTGTTTACGCCGTCGATTGGCTTCGTGGGCGGTCGATTCGCGTCGCGTTCGCTCGTGCCTAGAGGTCCCCTCCCCTCCTCCTTCGCCCCTCGCACCTGTCCGGACCTCTGACGTCGGACCTCTGACGAAGTCCCCCCTGTAGTGCGCATGCGCGGATCTTTTGGCGCGAAGTCCCCCCCTCTGGTGCGCATGCGCGGATCTTTTGGCGCGAAGTCCCCCCTCTGGTGCGCATGCGCGGATCTTTTGGCGCGAAGTCCCCCCTGTAGTGCGCATGCGCGGATCTTTTGGCGCGAAGTCCCCCCTGTAGTGCGCATGCGCGGATCTTTTGGCGCGAAGTCCCCCCTGTAGTGCGCATGCGCGGATCTTTGCCCGCCAGGTCCTTTCGCACCTGTCCGGACCTCTGACGTCGGACCCCCTCTGGTGCGCATGCGCGGATCTTTTGGCGCCAAGTCCCCTGTCCCCTTGGACATGTATAAATAGGACCGCTGCCCGCGTGCATTAGCTCAGATGTCACCGGGAAGTCTGCGGGAGCTCCGTCCGTTGGGTACAAGACCGTCCGCTGCTGGGGTACGATAGTTCGCGGTGTATCACGTGCCGGCCTGCTGCTGACGTGTGGATTTGTGATCGACAATATATCGTCCGAAAACGTCTGTTGTCTTCGTGTCTTCGTGCGGTGGGAGGAACACTGTTAAGCCCTTCGAAAGACGACGGAGGCCGGACTTGCGCCCATCTGGAGCGACACGCAAGCCTTACCACCTGGTGGGAGAGATCGTCATCCACTCTCCCGTCAGCCGCTAGAGGGCGCGGGCGGTTTCCGTTACACTGGTACCAGAAGTGGGGTACGCAGTTGTTCCAGCCGACGAATAGACGAGTCTTCCGAAGATGATGGACGACGACGAGGTAACGTTCCGGCCGCCGAGACTTTTCGAGTTCAGCACGCCTGCTGATGTCTCTCCGCCTGCTGTGGGAAGAACGACGATGGAGAAGCAGCCGAGCCGTGGCCGTCTGATCGAGCTCATTTCTGACGATGGTGAAGAGCTGGTGGAGACGAGTCCCCGTGTGAAGACGGAGACAACGGATTCGTCGAAGGAGTTGTTGGAGAACTTCGGAAGTCTCCTGCGGAACCGACCGACGCCAATGAAGCCGGGTCGATTCGACGGGACTGGGTCCCTGGAATCCTTTCTAGTACAATTTGAGGTATGCGCTCGTCACAATCGATGGACAGACGCGGACAAAGTGGATCATCTACGCTGCGCGCTAGAGAAGGCTGCGACGCAACTCCTTTGGGATTTTGGCGCGCAAGCTGACGTAAGTTACGCCCAACTGGTGGAGCGTCTCCGACAGAGATATGGGACGGACGGACAAGCTGAGACGTTCCGTAGTCAGCTGTATTTCCGACGTCAAGGGGCCGGAGAAAGTTTGAGCGACTTATTACACGAGATTCGCAGACTCGTTGTATTGGCCTATCCTGTCCCGTCCAACGAGACGACGCAGATTATCGCAAGAGACTCGTTCCTGGAAGCTTTGCGAGACAGGGAGCTTTCGTTGAAAGTTAGGGAGCGTGAGCCGAAGACTCTGGATGAGGCTTATCGGACCGCTCTACGCTTAGAGGCCTACCAGAGAGCCTCTGAGAATGACGATCATCGGAGACCGTCGAACCGTGTCCGTGGAACGCAAGAAGTCGAGCCGACCGACCAGCTCCAGTCGACCCTGGACCGCTTCTTGACGGCACAGCGTGACGATCAGCGTCGTTGGCAGCGAGAAATGGAGCGGAAGATGGACGAACAGTTCCGGGAGCTACGGAACCAGTCTACGATCGAAGACGAAGGGTCGAGACGAGATCAACGGCCTGGGGACCGCCGATTGGGAGATCGCCAGCCGGAGACTACGAGGAGAACCGTGACCTGTTATGGATGCGGTAGAGCCGGTCACGTGGTCCGAGATTGCCGCCAGCCGCGCCGTTTCCGGAACCGGCCGAGTGACGAGGAAACGACAGGAGGAGACGCACTTGCGCCATCGACATCTGTGGTGGTGAACCACACGACACGTCCGAAGCTACCCGACCGCGCCAGCAGTAATGCCGTTTACGTTCGTGGAAGGATCAACGACCGTCTGCAGATGTCTCTCATCGACACCGGATCCGAAGTGAGCCTGGTTCCGTCTTCAGCCGTTGAAGGGTTAGAACTCCGTTCTTGTACACGCTTGTTGATGGCTGCTAATGGCTCGAATATTAATGTTTTGGGCGAGGTCCGGTTACCCCTTAGATTTTGGGATGGTTTTGAGGTCCATGCTAACTTTTTAGTCTCTGACCAGATTTCCGAACCGATGTTAGGAATGGATTTCTTGAGGGAACAGCGTTGTCGCTTGAGTTTTGGTAACGGGGCTCTGTTTATTGGTCGCAAACGTGTCCCCCTGGTGAGAGGGAATGGCTCAATGTGGTGCCGGCGTGTAATGGTCGCCGAGGAAATAGAGTTACAGCCCAAATGCCAAAGTGAGGTGCCTGTGAAAACCGTATACGGAGATTTGACCTCGGTGGCTCCCGCGTGGATGACGGAGGCTCACGAGATCCGCCCTGGAGTTCACCTGGCCCGTGTTGTGTTAGGCGATAAGACTAGCTCGCATGTGAGAATAGTGAACCTGAGTGATAGTCCGGTTAGGTTTAACAAGGATACGTTCCTTGCAGGGTTACACCCAGTCGAAGTTGAGCCCGTTAGGATGGACGAAGGGAAGATTAACAGGAGTAACGACGCTGCGCCTAGTGAGTTGATGTTGGCAGATTTGCCCGAGGATGTGTCGCCGGAAATCAGGGAACGTTTGAGAAGTTTGTTAGCTAAGTACGGAGACGTATTTTCCGTTACCGATCGGGACATAGGAAAGACGTCGGTGAGCACCCATAAGATTGAGACAGGAGATGCCCATCCGGTGAGGCAACCGTGGAGACGACACCCGCTGCCGCATAGGGTTGTTATTGACAACCAGTTGGACAGTATGCTTGCTGATGGAATTGTGGAACCAGCGGTTAACGAGTGTGTGCGTAGGACTAGGTGGAAAGTCCGACGCAGGGCCTTTAGGGTTGGTTGGTCGGGAACCGTAAAGAGGTTTAGTCAGCGGTGTTCTCCCTGCGCCCAATACCACCGAGGTCATCCGCCCAGGCAGGGTCCCTTGAAACCCTTACCCTGTGGGAAGCCTTGGGAACGGTTTAGCATGGATATTACTGGTACCCACCCGCGTAGTCGTAGGGGTCATGTCTACATTTTGACGGTAATGGACGGGTTCACTAAATTTGTAGAGGCCATTCCAATGGCTAACCAGGAGGCTACGTCCGTGGCTCGGGCCCTGGTGGAAAATGTAATTGTAAGATATGGGGTGCCACTCCAAATCCTGACCGATCAAGGGACGAATTTTGACGGGATCCTTTTTGGGGAGCTTTGTAGCCTGTTGGGGGTTGACAAGGTAAGGACTTCTCCCTATCATCCCAGCGGGAATGGCCTTATTGAGAGGTTCCACCGCACTATGAACGCCATGATAGGTAAGGTCATAAGCAGCCATCAAAGAGAGTGGGACGAGGTCTTACCCCATGTCCTCGCCGCTTATCGGGCTTCCTTGCACGAAGCTACCGGGTTCTCTCCGAATTATCTGATGTTCGGCCGTGAGACGAGAGCTCCAATTGATCTCGTCTATGGACGACCTCTGGAGACTGATCGTCGCGCAACCAGCTACGCAGCCCACGCACAGGACTTGGCCGATCGAATGGAGGGCGCGTATCGCTTGGTACGGGAACAGCTACGAGTTTCCGCCGAACGGCGAAAGCAGACCTACGATCTGCGAGTTCGGCCCAGGGAGTTCTCTCCCGGTGATCGGGTGTGGTACTACACCCCTCGACGCTACCAGGGCCGCAGTCCGAAATGGTCGCGGATGTACACGGGCCCATTTCGTGTGATGGAACAGTGCGGCGACGTCAACTACAGACTACGAAAGACAAGGCACTCGCGGCCTTTCGTCGCTCATGTGGACAAACTGCGTCCGTGTTTGGACGAAAGTCTGGACGATGAAAACGGCAGTGACCCCCGTCCGCATAACGAGTCCGCCGATGTTGATGCTTCGTCGCCGGTGACTGTGAATTTCCAGGATGGCCGACCAAAGCGTATGGTCCGTCGTCCGGCTCGCTACGAATAGACGTTTATTGTGAAATGAGAATTGAACTCTGAGACTCTTTTTCGTGAAATGGACTATGGACATTTGTGAACGCTCAAGTTGTTGCGTTGCTTAATTGTACGTTGCTATGTGTGGCCCGTTGGCCGTTTCTCGCTGTTGAAATGTGTATAACTCGTGCTTTTTCGTCAGTTTGGCCCGTTGGCCGTGTCTCGTTGCCATGAAACTTAGTGTAAAGTGTTGTGGCTCGTTGGCCCATTTTTATGGACTCTTTGCATAATGAACGATGGACATTTCGTGGACGTTGGTCCTTTCTTTTGTTTGGTTCCGCTTCTGTTGTTACGACTTGCAAGTCGTTCGAGGGCAGAATTGTTGCCATTGGCCCGTTGGCCGGTTACTGTATAATGCGGACGGTCTAGGGGGTTCCTTGTTTCCGGGAGGGTGTGTGGGCCCTGACCCCTCGAAATAGGGACATTTCGAATCGTGGTGGGAGGAAGATGTGGCGAAATTCGCCTGAGCCGCCTCCGCGGTCTTGTTTACGCCGTCGATTGGCTTCGTGGGCGGTCGATTCGCGTCGCGTTCGCTCGTGCCTAGAGGTCCCCTCCCCTCCTCCTTCGCCCCTCGCACCTGTCCGGACCTCTGACGTCGGACCTCTGACGAAGTCCCCCCTGTAGTGCGCATGCGCGGATCTTTTGGCGCGAAGTCCCCCCTCTGGTGCGCATGCGCGGATCTTTTGGCGCGAAGTCCCCCCTCTGGTGCGCATGCGCGGATCTTTTGGCGCGAAGTCCCCCCCTGTAGTGCGCATGCGCGGATCTTTTGGCGCGAAGTCCCCCCTGTAGTGCGCATGCGCGGATCTTTTGGCGCGAAGTCCCCCCTGTAGTGCGCATGCGCGGATCTTTGCCCGCCAGGTCCCCTCGCACCTGTCCGGACCTCTGACGTCGGACCCCCTCTGGTGCGCATGCGCGGATCTTTTGGCGCCAAGTCCCCTGTCCCCTTGGACATGTATAAATAGGACCGCTGCCCGCGTGCATTAGCTCAGATGTCACCGGGAAGTCTGCGGGAGCTCCGTCCGTTGGGTACAAGACCGTCCGCTGCTGGGGTACGATAGTTCGCGGTGTATCACGTGCCGGCCTGCTGCTGACGTGTGGATTTGTGATCGACAATATATCGTCCGAAAACGTCTGTTGTCTTCGTGTCTTCGTGCGGTGGGGGGAACACTGTTAAGCCCTTCGAAAGACGACGGAGGCCGGACTTGCGCCCATCTGGAGCGACACGCAAGCCTTACCACCTGGTGGGAGAGATCGTCATCCACTCTCCCGTCAGCCGCTAGAGGGCGCGGGCGGTTTCCGTTACAGTACATTCACTACTCTTCCGAATGGAGAACCGTTAGCAACAAAGACCATCGTTTCATTACACAATGCTGCTACAACATCAACAAAAACTACTCGCAGCAGTGAAACTACACATGACCATGATAGTACTGAACTACACACAACAGTAACTGTCTCCACAGCTACACAACTCCCTGAAACAGGAAACAGACACCCAGAGGCTCCGGAAGTGGCAAAATCATTGCCTATCGTCAATACGGCAGATGGTATGATACATAATTTATTAATTTCATTCAGAATTACTGGGACGCTACCGGTATTTGATTAGGCCTATTGCAATTATCACACATTTATCACAATAAAAAATGTGTCAAGCCATGGCGTCACAATAATACAAATGAATTATTTGCTCAAGGCACGAAACATTTATCGACACTGAGAAGAGTCTCGAACTCGTGATAATAATAATAATAACAATGAAGATTTCTATGGCGCCGTAACGCAGCCATGCCGCTACAAGGGCGCCTGAAACAAGCGTACTGCGCATCATAAAGCGACAGCTCAACAAATCTCAACAGTCAGTGTTTAATCTTGTCCCCTCGTCTGGGGGTTGTCTAGGTTTGGGGTATCTTGGATGGGGCGGGGATGTACAAATGAGCGTCCGACGAAGGTCGCCGAAGAGCGTTTCGCCGGGGAGTTTGGAGAAAGGATGCACCATTCACCCATTAAAATTTTACACATTGCAGTGGTAGAATTTGAAGCCGCCATCTTAGACAAAATTGCAGCTGTACTTTTGGTTCCCAGTTGGAGATTTTGAGACGAACAGTAGGCCTAAGCTTGTAGAGAAGAAGTTAGAGCGGGCGATGATTAACGAAAATTAGTTTAGAAATACAAAACTAGGGTATGTTTTGAGGTCTGCTTTAATTATGCGGTTGATGTATAATCAACACATTGAAAGAATGACCTTTGCTCATGATATCGGCACCTAAGAATAGGGCTAACTCGTGAACACCAAACATGAGAAATCTCATAAACAGTCCCAATAATTAATGATTGTCTGCCACGGTTTCACCTTCCACCTAACAATGCAAATGAACACTTTCCATTGTCTTGTAATTACACTGGACAACAAATTTTCATGAAATTTTTGTATCCTACATGAAATTTGCACTTTGCTACAGATTTTAAGGTGCTGAACACGAATATGACAATGAAATTCAATAATTAGCTCCAGTTTCTCTGATATCATCAAGAGTTTCTATAAATAGAACAATGCTTACATATGACATTTGTGCCTGTAAATATTCACTTCTACATCCCACTATCTCTTGTATAACTGCTCAGGATTATGTCTGGTGAGCGTACAAGTAGGCCTATGTATGTAAGAGCACTTGCTACACTGCCTCTTCAAGACCCTAATCCGAAGCGCTCCCGACTACAGCACGGACACTGAATAGGAGTTTCATGAAGCGCATATGCAATAAATTGCGAGTGAAGGACTGCCCACAGTGCTTCTAAAGGGTCCCTACGCGGTGGCCTGAGGTGGATTCAAACCCATAACCTTCCGGCTCTAAGGCACTGAACATACCCCTACACCACCGTGCGCCACATAGTAGGCCCATATATGTAGTCAGCCAACATGGAAGCTTCCCTGGTATCGTTTTCCATGTCTGCAATGTCTTCTTCAAAACGTTCGTGTGATACATAGGGTCATAGACAACATGTCCGTAACCAAATCCTTGTAGTTTTCTGCCCTGACATTCCAGTGGAAGTTAGTTAACACCAGACGAAATGAATCCTAAGCTTGTTTCTTGTCGCCCTGAAGCAGTTTGTCAAACATCTCATCTCTGGCTAGCTATCTGACTGATCTGAGGACCAACAAAACTTCCTTCTTTAATTTCTGTTTCGCCAGGGAATTTGGCAGCCAAGTATTACACTACAGACAAGACTGTCTGGGTTTCAACCATTTCTAGGCGTTGCACATAGCCTACTTCTCTCCGACGCCCAGAGATTTCCTCTCAGGCCAGTTTCTCCTCACTTAGTGCAAGGTCCTTGCTCGACTGTCCAATTCACATAGAAAACAGCAATATTTTGTATAATCCAAGCTGTGGACTCGTCAAGAAAGCCAATATACTTTCAAGTCACAATACATATGTCATCCATACCTGCTGTATTGAACAGAATTCAACAGGTATTTTAGGTTGTCGTAGGTTTCCTTCATGTGGACGGGAATGGATGAAAGCTGGTTTCCAATATGCAGCAGCTCCGCATCGACTCAATTTCGTGGAGTCTATGAATAGTCGCCATTCTTTAGGGTCATGTTTGATTCCGAGGGCATTCATCAGACAATCTACATTGAAGCAGAAGACAGACAGGGTCATCTTCCTTGGTGAAATTTTCCTCAAACTGCCCATGACGAGTGTGAAACAATGTCACTGGGGCATTTTCTAGGAGAAGATTCCATTCATTTAAATCTTGATCCAAGTAACTCCGCCTTGGCCTTGGATAGGTCCAGGAGGCGAACAAGATCGTTCAGTTTACCCTGAGTGAGAATGTGTGGCACAGATGATACACCTTGGCAGACGTAAGGATCATCCCTAGACGTCGAAGGCTGCGGAAAACCCAAAGTCGCTTCGTTTCCCTCCTCATCGTCTGAATCAATGAAAAATTCTTTCAGTGGATCCGGAACGGGAAGTCCTTCGCATTGCAGAGTGGGTCGGATTGCATATGGTATATTGGTGGTGCGCTATTGACCACTTCCATTTCCTTGTCATGAATGCAGAAGTACGTGGAACCATGCAATGATGCAAAAGTAGTAGTCATATGCATGATTGCTTGGTTCTCTCCTAACCATTCGAACAGTAAAGGTCACCGGCCAATTTCTCGTCTTTTAACTAATGTGGAAATTTTCTTGCTCACTGGGGAGGGGTTGCATGGCAGGTTAATGCATTACGACACATTATTGTGTTGCAATATGTAGTTTGAAATACAGCGTTGAGAAAATTAATGGTCATGACCCACATATGTAGGCCGACTCAATGCGTATTGAGACATTTGTACGTAACCATCTCTGTCTCTCCTGAACGAGAGCTAATCGACAAATTTTACCATCGTATTCGTGTTCAGCACCTCAAAATTACTTAAGATTTGCTATTTTCATCTAGGACACATTTTGTGTGTTGACCAGTGTTATTGTTGCAGAGTTCACCACTCGATTGATCTCAGGGTTTGCTCCGATCAGTTGTAACGGTTTTCAAATAATCAAAGTAGTCGACTTTATCTTCGTGCTGTGTAGCAGTCCTGGTGAGGTTTTCACTATACGAGCTTACGACGCCACCATTCCACACGATTTGTTATTGATAGATGTGGTGTTTGACACTGAATGATGGTCTTTTTTCGTCATGGCTGTTACTGAAAGCATGAACACGATATACGTTAGTGATTCAAAACGCGATTGCATCTGGAAGATAGACACGATTACCAATGCAATTGTCAAATGGCTGACGGACCTGAGTGATGAATTCAGTTTATCTGTAGTGAATGACAATCATCTGTTGCTTATGAATGTCTCTAAAGATATAGCTACACATTTAGAAATTTACGATCAAGATGCGAAACTTGTGAGAACTGTTCCACTTCCCAACGAAGTCAAAGGTCCACTCCATGTCATTCCGAAACCGAATGGAGAATTCATCGTCAGTCACCGATCAAAAGAGAGCCAGGAAATGTGTGTGAGTATTCTAAGCGCTGATGGGAAAATTATGAGTCATTTTAGCCTCAGAGAAGCAGTTGGCTTCACGGATGGGCAGGTGTTTGTCGTATTTAACGGCACTGCCGCTGTTTTATTTGCGATTGAATTGTTAAGTGGGAAAGTTTACAATTGTGAGCTAATTTTGTATAGTCTATTTAGTCAGTTGATGTTTAGGCGTACGACTAGACCAGCTCAAGGTCAGCGTCTAGACAGTTAGGCCTGCAGGTGCCAGACTGGCGGGAAAGTTAGCGCGGCTCGGCCGACCGTCGCCGAAGCGCGCGAGAGAGCGAGAGAGACAGACAGACAGACGGACAGATACACGAAGAGAGGCAGAGAGAAGGACAGAGCGGCCAGGGGAAGAGTGTACGCCCAGACAGTGTAAGAAGTAGTAGAAGAAGGCGTTGATAGTAGAGAGAGAGTAGAAGACGTTTTAGAGAACAGTGGAGTTTAGATAATAATAGTTGCGTTGCTGTCGTAGAATTCAAGCGTTTGTCGTCGTTGATCTATTGTTGTGTTATCTGCGTGTGTTATGAACGAAGAAGAAGAAAATACAAGAAACAGAGCTTTGTTGTAATTGAACAAGTTAAGAACTTTAGAGATTTATACCCTAGCTTTAGATAACGAAATACAGTGACTAGGCTAGGTGTAGGCTACGCTACTGAACACAAGGGAAAAAACGGGAGAAAACTTTGAAGGTCAATTGGGTGTTGACATTTTTGGTGGCAGCGGTGGGATACTGAATTCAAGCAACGGACGTTGGGATAGTGAACTCAGTCGGAGGAATATTTTCAATCGGAGCAACATTTTCAATTGAAGGAATATTTTCATTTGGAGGAATATTTTCAATCGGAGGAATATTTTCAATTGGAGCAACATTTTCAATCGGAGGAATATTTTCAATTGGAGCAACATTTTCAATCGGAGGAATATTTTCAATTGGAGGAATATTTTCAATTGGAGGAATATTTTCATTTGGAGGAATATTTTCAATTGGAGGAATATCTACGGTGGATTTTGCTTACGAAGCATTTTCGACGTCAATTTTCGGAATATTCACCGTCCGTAAATTGAAGGTGAATATCGAATCAATCTGAGGAGCTGACCAAACGGGAGAAGGAAACTGAGCATCCGAACAACTGGTGAGAAGATACAACGGGTATACGAATAACATTACGACAACGCCAGAGAGAGGTATACAAAACTCGCTCCTTGTATAAACAAGCCATAAGAAGTAAAGTCAGCCAATTGCAGAAAGCATAGTCACTCCCTCGATTTCTTCACGCAAATCAGTTGAAGTAAGAAAGTAAGATGGAGAAACTTACGGAACAAAAGCAAGCGAGTATAAAGAAGATGTCGTCTGCTCGATTAATAAAGTTATTAATTGAAGAGGGTCTCGACATAGAAGAAGTCGAAGAGATGTCAAGGGAAAATTTGATGAGAGCCCTAGCAGAGGTGTGGCTAAAGGAAGCTGAAGAGAAAGGCGCTGTAGGTGGCGTTGAGGAGAAACCACAGGTTATGTCTATGGAGGCGTTGATGCAATTTATGATGATGAAGGAGGAGCAACGCAGACAAGAAGAGAAAGAAAAAGAGGAGAAACGTAGACAGGAAGAAAAAGAAAAAGAGGAGCAACGCAGACAAGAAGAGAAAGAACGGAAACAAGAAGAGAAAGAAAAAGAGGAGCAACGGAGACGAGAGGAGAAAGAACAAAAACAAGAAGAGAAAGAGAAAGAGGAACAAAGGAAACAAGAAGAGAAAGAACGGAGACAAGAGGAAAAAGTAAGAACAGAACAAGCAGAAAGGATGAGACAAGAAGAGATACAGATGCAGAAGCAGCAGTTCCAGCTTCAGCTAGAACAAATGAAAAAAGATCGTGACGAAGCAGAACGAAGAAGAATGGAATTGATGATAGAATACGAGAGGGCAAGGAAAAGTGATGAAGAAATACGAAAACAACAGATCGAAGAGCAAAAGATGCGTGAGGAAGACAAAGAAGCCATGCGTTTGGCAGAATTACAAAGAGCCGAAGAGATTCGACAGGAAGAATTGAAAATGGAGAAAGAAAATTTGGAAAAAGCGGAAAGAGAAAGGGAAGAACAATTAGAATTAGAACAAAAGAAACTCGCTCTTAAGGAAGCTCAGCTCCGAGAAATGGCTATAGAAAAGGAGGAACGCAGAAGACAGTTAGAATTGTTGCAGCAAAAGATAGAACAAGAAGAACTGCGTAGGGTAGAAGATCAAAATAGACTGAGGGAACGAAATGAAGACGAAAGAAGAAGTCGTGAAGAGTCAGAACGAACCAGGGTCAGAGAAAGTGAGACAATGGTGTCCAAGATTAAAAAGATAGGTGATGCAATGAAACACGTATTACCTAAGATGCCATATGATATGATGGAGGTGCCATTATATTTTGAGACAGTTGAGAATGCATTCAACAGTTTTACGGTGGAAAAGCAGTTTTGGGTCAAATTGCTGTTGCCACTAATGACGCCAAGAGCAAGAACGGTGTTGAATCGATTGTCTTTCGATGATCTAGACGATTACGACATAGTGAAAGAACATTTACTGAAAGAATTCAAATTGACAGCGAGAGAATATCGATCACGATTTGGAGATGCGAGGAAAACGGCGGAAGAAACATACACGATGTTTACAGCAAGATTAAAGAACCTGTTGAACTATTATGTCAGAAGTAGGCGAGTGGGTAAAAGCTACGAGAAGTTATTTGATCTGTTGGTGGCGGATAAATTGAAAGAATGTCTACCACCGGGTCCACTACAGTTTGTACTAGCAAAGGAGGGTACTGAATGCTTGGAAGCCAGTAATGTTGCAGAACTCGCAGACGTGCACGTGAACAATCGAATTGGTCTAATGTTTCAAGACAAACCGAGATATGAAGCATGGGGTAATAGTTCGAAGCAACCCAGGTGGAATAGTAATAACAAAGAAACAGGAAACCAAGCCAGAAATAACGAAGCGAGGAATGATGGTGCTCCTGGAAGACAGTTTGGTCAAGATAGAAGAGAAGCAACGGGTGACAGACAAATGTACAGTCGAATTCCAGTGATGGGACGCCAAAGAGAAAACAATACAGCGTACAATTACAGGCGGGAGAACACTGAACAGAGAGGGATTATTAAGAAACGTTGCCATAATTGTCAGTCAGACCGACATCTGATAAAAGATTGCAAAGCACCACCAAGAACGACAAATCTGAGAAATAGATTTACTCGAAGTGCAGAAAATCTCAGAGTAAATCAGATACAAGTAAGGAATGCACCGAATCAGTATGAAGAACAAGACAACCGCGAAACGGAAGTGAAGTCAGTGATGAAGTGCACGCCTCAATTTGCTATACAGAGAGAAATAGTAAATTCTGCTCCAATTAAAGATGCTGGTCGAGAAACAGAAAGCAAAGATGAGTGTCAACGTACAAAGAAGTCTTTACTACAGCATGTCAATGTAGAGATACGTGGAAATGATGACAGTTGTCATCCCGTGCAAGTCAGAGCGCTGATCGACTCTGGTACTGAGATTCCAGTAATCAATGAGGAATTGTTGAAAGGAGCGACAGTGGAAGAAATTGGCAGAGTACATTTGCAATGTGTGGCTGGAGAACCCATTCCAGCTAAGTTGGTGAAAATCGAAGTGCGGATGAGTTGTCATAACGAAGGAGGAGATTGGAAAGACAAGGGAGTAAATATCGCGCCATATTTAACCTTAGTGTGTGCCAGCATTCCGGCAGTCTTGTGCAAAGATAACAAAGAGAAGTTCTTGCTGCATCCGGAGATAATCGCAGAACTGAAAGAGGTTCCACCAGTGAATGTATTACAAGGAGAATTGCAAGCGAATGTGACTACAAGAGCACAGAGTCGGAGAAATGAAGTGGAAGAAGGAGAAGAGGAAAAGTCAAATGAAAGTTTGCTAGATGAGGATACAGAAAGCGATGATGAACAAAGCATTCAAGAAGAAGAAGGAATAACATCCGGAAACAATGAAATTGAAGAAGAGATGGTTGCATGTGAACGTGATAATGATTATGATGATTCTGGAAGTGATGGTGAAATGGACACGAGTATGAGGGATTTGTTTGCCGAGAATACGAGTGATGAAAGACAATTGGCAGACGCAATGAAATTTGAAGAGCAGCAGAGAAATGACGAGTCACTGAGGTCGTGGTGGAAGATAGCTGAAGACAAAGGATCAGAGTTTAGTGTGGTGAATGGGTTGATGTATAAGAAGCATCAAATGTTGGACCAGTTGGTGTATCAGTTGGTGTTGCCGAAGGAAAGAAGAATTCAGGTGATGGAATTGGCACATGAGTCAGTATTTGGCGGACACTTGGGAGAAGAGAAGACAAGGGAACGTATCAAGTTGTCCTTTGTGTGGCCAAGAATGCGTAGAGATGTGGTGAAGTTCTGCAAGTCCTGTGAGAAGTGTCAGCTGAAAGCACGAAGTTTGGTGATGGATCGAGTGCCGATTACACCAATACCAAGAGAGGATGTGCCGTTCAGAAGAATGACCATGGACGTCGTAGGACCGATCGAACCGACTTCAGCAGCAGGGCATAAGTATTGTTTGTGCATCGTGGACTCATGTACGAGATGGCCGACAATATTCTTGATGAAGTCATTGACCGCGAAGGCTGTATGCGAAGCTTTGATGAAGCTGTTCATGGATGTGGGAGTTCCGTCAGTGATCACGAGCGACAGAGGGACGAATTTTACAGCCAGTCTAACAAGAGAATTTCTGAAACTGATGGGATGTTGTCCTCGATTCGATTCGCCAGGACATCCAGAAGCGGCAGGAATGGTGGAGAGATGGAATCAAACGTTCAAGAAAATGATTCATCATGTCGTTGTGGAAAATCCGAGACAGTGGCATAAAATTATTCCATTTACAGTATGGGCATTGAGAGAAGTGCCTAACGCAACTACAGGAGTGGCACCGTATTTGCTGGTCTATGGAAAGTTGCCGAGAGGGCCACTCACCATCCTTAAAGAAAGCTGGACCAAAGAAATAAATCTACCACCGAACATTGGAGTGCAACCGGCAAAATACCTGAAAAATTTAAGAGCCGACATGGAAAAGGCCTTGACATTCGCCGAGAGTTGTGCTGGAGAAAAGCAAAAACAGTACGCCAGTCAATACAACAAAAGAGCAAAAGATAAAGAATTCGAGCCAGGAGAGAACGTCATCGTGCTGTATCCTACGTCAACCAATAAATTGATCTCACGATGGCATGGTCCATGCAAGGTCCTGCAAAGAAGATCCAAATATTCGTATCTGGTGGACATGAACGAAAACGGTCGACGGATTATTCATGCTAACAAGATGAGGAAGTTCATTACGAGAACATTGTCTTGTGGTCTGATTGTGGAAGAGGATGAAGAATTTGGATCAGTGGTAGAAATACCACTGAAGGAAGACTATTCAGAGACAAAACAGAAGTCACTTCAATTGGATTACGAACAAATTGGACATCTGACCAGCGAACAACAGAAACAATTACTTGATGTACTGAATCGATATGCAGACAGATTCTCAGACAAACCTGGATTATGTACATTGGTAGAACACGAAGTGGTGCTGAGACCAGACTTTCGCGAAAAAGAATTCATGGCATATCGAATACCATTAATATACCGAGCAGAAGTGGAAAAACAAATACAAGAGATGCTGAAAGAAAACATTATTCAACCATCGTCAAGCAGAATGGCAAGTCCACTTGTCATCGTCAAAAAGAAGAATGGATCCTTGAGATTGGCTTGTGACTACAGGTACATTAACTCTTTTACTGAAAATTGTCGATATCCTATGCCAATCGTCAACGATGTCTTGAGCAAAGTTGGAAAATCCAAGTTCATTTCTGTTCTGGACTGTCGCAGTGCATATTGGACTTGTCCTGTGAAAAAGAGTGACCAATGGAAGACTGCGTTCGTTACACATAATGGACTGTATGAATTTACGCGTGTCCCTTTTGGAATGATTAACTCAGGACGGACTTTTGTAAAAGCGATAAATATGATTTTGCAACCGATTCATGATTTTACTGAACCTTATGTTGATGACATTGCAGTGCATTCTAATGATTGGGACATTCATTTGAAACATTTGGAATTATTTTTGAAACAAATAAGACTGCATAATGTAACATTGAACTTGAAGAAATGTGTGTTTGGTAAGAGTGAGGTGAAGTTCATCGGTCACCTCATAGGATCAGGGAAGAAGATGATGAATCCAGACAGGATTGACAGTTTAATTAATTTGAAGAAACCTGAAACCAGAAAGGAAGTGAAGCAAGTCTTAGGATTTTTTGGATTTTACAGACAGTTTATTTGTAATTTTGCTGAAATTGCTAAACCATTAACAGACTTGACTAGCAAGAAAGTACCTGATAACATTGTTTGGACTGATGTACATCAGAAAGCCTTTGATTCCCTTAAGCAGATTGTCTTGTCAAATGTGATTCTATATATGTTTGAGGTTGGGAAACCATTTAATTTGTACTGTGATAGCAGTGATTTTGCTGTGGGAGCGGTCCTGTCTCAGGTGGACGAGGAAGGGATAGAACGTCCCGTTTCATTTATCAGTCAGAAGCTGACAGATACTCAGAGGAGGTGGGCGACGATTGAGAAGGAAGCCTATGCGATCATATGGGCTTTAAACAAGTTGAAAGAAATTCTTATTGGTTCTAAAATCAATGTGTTTACGGACCATAACCCTTTAGTTTATTTGACTGAATCAATGTCGAAATCTGCTAAATTAGTCAGATGGTCTTTATCATTGCAAAATTTTGACATTCTATTGAACTATAAGAAAGGTAAATTGAATGTAGTAGCTGATTGTCTGTCTAGATTGTAGTATAAGATATTTTATGATGTATTATGTTATGGACTATTTGCATTATTTAGTTAAGGTACGTTCGCTAATTTTTATAGATAATTAGCTCTCTTTAAAAGAAAGGAAGGAGGTAATGTGAGCTAATTTTGTATAGTCTATTTAGTCAGTTGATGTTTAGGCGTACGACTAGACCAGCTCAAGGTCAGCGTCTAGACAGTTAGGCCTGCAGGTGCCAGACTGGCGGGAAAGTTAGCGCGGCTCGGCCGACCGTCGCCGAAGCGCGCGAGAGAGCGAGAGAGACAGACAGACAGACGGACAGATACACGAAGAGAGGCAGAGAGAAGGACAGAGCGGCCAGGGGAAGAGTGTACGCCCAGACAGTGTAAGAAGTAGTAGAAGAAGGCGTTGATAGTAGAGAGAGAGTAGAAGACGTTTTAGAGAACAGTGGAGTTTAGATAATAATAGTTGCGTTGCTGTCGTAGAATTCAAGCGTTTGTCGTCGTTGATCTATTGTTGTGTTATCTGCGTGTGTTATGAACGAAGAAGAAGAAAATACAAGAAACAGAGCTTTGTTGTAATTGAACAAGTTAAGAACTTTAGAGATTTATACCCTAGCTTTAGATAACGAAATACAGTGACTAGGCTAGGTGTAGGCTACGCTACTGAACACAAGGGAAAAAACGGGAGAAAACTTTGAAGGTCAATTGGGTGTTGACAACAATCTTCCCTTGTATACCTATAACTGGAATCTGACTGATCTTAGTGTCATCATGAGCAACGACCCAGACGAGGGTTCTAGAGAGATCGTAGGCTTCCGAAACACCGATGGCAAAGTTTTCAGAGTTATGGGTGCGGCTTGCTTGCAGTGCATTCGGTTGTTTTGGGATACGGTCCACAAAAATCTTTTTGTGGCTGATTATATCTTTGGGAATTTATATCTATATGATACGAAAAACCTCAAGTGGAGTCATATAATTGGTGAGAAGTCATCTGCTATGGATAACATCCGTTACGATTCCAAGAGAAAGCAGATGGTTGTGCATCGTATGGGAAGAATAGAAATGTGTTCATTGAACAAAAACTAATTGGGATGAATTTAAAGCATTGGCAACATTTCTTGAACTCGACGTTTGAATAGTTGCGATGCTTCACCTCCATCCAACATAAATTCAATACAAAAAGGATTATAGTTACAGAATTTCGAAACATTTCTTATCGCTTTTCTTTGCGGTGTCCACTGAATTCATGAGTAGGCCTATTAGATTATACGAAGCTTAAGGCTAATATTTCTGAATATTGCCTTTAAACGAGTTCTTGCTACAGACATGTATGCATGGATGCCACTCATACATGTAGCTTATTCCACCTTGATCTAGCGTTTTGGACCTTATCTAGGTTTCTGATTTTTTTGTCGACATCTAGTTTTTCCGGACGGCGGATTTTCTGAAAATTTTCCAAAAAAAATACATTTTCAGGGAAAATGAACAAAACATGAGTAAA
This sequence comes from Lumbricus terrestris, assembly GCA_949752735.1. NCBI lineage: Eukaryota > Metazoa > Annelida > Clitellata > Crassiclitellata > Lumbricidae > Lumbricus > Lumbricus terrestris. The sequence continues at coordinate 37,329,875 of OX457052.1, forward strand.
AAAGAGGAAGATTTCTGATTTTGGAGTGAATGAAAAAAAGGTTATCAGGAGATTTTAAAGGAGAAAATGGGAAATCTTGAAATTTTCGGACCTGAAAGACTGAAAAAGGTCGTCAGCAATTTCAAGCCCGAAAATTCAATGTATTTTTCTAAAATTTCGGGATCTAGCACTTTCGGGTCTTTTCTACCGTATCTGACATTTAAAAAATCAGAATATCATCTTTGCATGTATGTCGAGGAAGAATGGGCGGATGATAGCCTGCATGCATTTATAGGAATGTAGGTGCATATTGAATCATAATGCTGTATCGTATCATGTTATGCTTTTTTTATTGGAACTAAAAAAACCTATAGGCTATTATGTTATGTTATGTTTTGTTATGTTATGTTATGATAATTTCACATGACTTACAAATATGTGTTTTTAGCCTGTCAACATTCTTTGCAGTATAAAATCGCTTTGCAACGCAGTTATCCTTTTAAAAATAAAATTAACTAATTAGATAACATTAAACATATTAGCCATACCATCATTAGGCTACAAAATAGCCGCAAACCAAATGGGGCAATTCGGGCAAATAAAGACCAAGAAGTTCGTTTCGGAGACTGCTTGGTAAGATTTAGAAAGATGGACCGACCATGATGAGGACTTTGCACCAGAGCAATACAGTTCGTGCTAAACAGACCATAAATTGGATTCGGACCCATAATCTTACGGCTCCAATGTACCGAACATACCATTACACCACAGCCCCAACAGTGCCAAAGTCCATCGTGCAACTTAAAAACCGTTGGAATCGAACCGGATATATTCTTGGTAGTATTTGTTTTGTGCATTTGTTAACCAGAATAATCGGTATAATGTACGCAGTTAATTTTTAAGACACCTTTAAAATTGATTGGCTAACTCTATATACACTGTGTCCGGATCAAAAGTAGCCCCCACAAAAAAAGTGTAATAACTCGGTCAAAACTCTTAGGAATTGTCTGAAATTTTAAACAGAGCAACAGTGACCATATTTACACGAGATCCTAAAGCCGATTAGAAATATTTGTGAGTTTTGTCAAATTTATGAGCGTTTAAAATGCAGCACCAACAAATTACCTATATTCAAATATTTCTTGTCGCAGAGGGAAAATAATCGATCGGCAGTTTCGGTCAAAACTCTGTTCCTGGTTAAACCGACTGGTTTTTTGCGGGAGGAACGGTAGCTCAAGAGGCTGACACGGTGCTGTTCAAAGCTGTTCGGGGAAACGCCCTTTGTAAACTCTTCCCACTGCAGCGATATCCACTATATGGGCCCTAACCTTAGACAGAGTACTTACAATTTCACCCTCCCCGATAAAGACTCGATGAAATTTATTTCAAGAATGTTGTTAAAAACATGTAGGCTGCTAACAACCTCAACCATAAGTGGCCTACTCAATCATAAACAGCTTACTAAGTAGCCATGCGCTGTCAATAAATATTGTACTAATGTAAACCTACAGCGTTCTGCTTGTTGTTTTTTGGGAATTTAAAGAATATAGGTACATGCAGGGGCGGATCCAGGAATTTTCGAAGGGGGGCCAAAACAATTTTGGGCTGGGGTAGGAAAATTTTTCGTTGATCTTTCGCTGAAAAATCTGATGAACCTTTTTAGTCGTTTTTGGCCGAAACCAGAGTTTAATTTAGCCCCCACCTCTGGGGGGATTGAGGTTTCCGGAGGGGTAGATAATTGAGCGTCTGGAAGACAATCATGAGGCGCGCAGCGCCGAGAGTGGTAGGGGAGGGGTGTGGGGAGGGGATATGCCCCTCCCCACCAGAAACTTTTTGAACTTTCACATTGCAATGGTAGCATTTTAAACTGTTATCTTAACAGAATAGCTGTACTTTTCAGTGCTTATAAGAGTGCCATAAGGTCTCAATAAATATAGACTTTACTTAAAAACTTCTTTCCCTAAAACTAGATGTTCTTTTTTAAGTAATCCGCCGGAAATCTTCAAAAAGGGTGTTCAATTTTCCTTCCCAAAAAACTGATGACATTTTTTGGTCATCCGTGCGAAATCTTAAAAAAGGTGTTTAATTTCTCGTCTAAAAAGAGTGATGACTTTTTGGTCTTCCGTGCGAAATTTTTAAAAAAAGGTGTTCAATTTAGAATTAAAAAAACTGATGACTTGTTTTAGTTATCCCTGCGAAATCTTAAAAAAGGTGTTTAATTTTTCGTCTAAAAAGTGTGAAGACTTTTTAGTCTTCCGTGCGAACTTTTCAAAAAAAGGTGTTCAATTTAGCATCCCAAAAAACTGATGACTTTTGTATTCATCCGTGCGAAATCTTAAAAAAGGTGTTTAATTTTTCGTCTAAAAAGAGTGATGACTTTTTAGTCTTCCGTGCGAAATTTTCAAAAAAGGTGTTCAATTTAGAATCAAAAAAACTGATGACCTTTTGTATTCATCCGTGCGAAATCTTAAAAAAGGTGTTTAATTTTTCGTCTAAAAAGAGTGTTGGCTTTTTAGTCTACCTTGCGAAATTTTCAAAAAAGGTGTTCAATTTAGCTTCCCAAAAAACTGATGACTTTTTGTAGTCATCCGTGTGAAATCTTAAAAAAGGTATTTAATTTTCCGTCTAAAAAGAGCGATGACATTTTATTCTTCCGTGCGAAATTTTAAAAAAGGTGTTCAATTTCGCTTCCCGGATGGATGGATCCGATTTGACCAGGGTCTATGACAACAGAGGCTGTTACCCTGGACAGAAATTTGCTCGGCATATTACAGCACTTAAGAGCAAGGTACACTTCCCAAAAAACTTATGAATTTTTAGTGAACCGTCAGAAATCTTCAAAAAGGTGTTCAATTTTCCTTCTAAAAAACTGATGACTTTTTAAGACTAGAATAAATAAAATACTTCCCACTACTGAATGAAATATAGTAAGATATAAATAAAAACAAGGAGTAAACATGTGTTATCATTCACCGCATTTTCTTGCACATATAGACTAAACTCAAAACTTAACTTGTTTCGCCCTGAAATTTTTTGCCATCTGCAAAAAATAAATTAAATCCCAAACACTGTTGTTAGTGTTAACTTGATTTGTAATTAATAGTTAGTTGTACTTAGTTATAATTGTGTTTATTGGTGTTAATGTTTTTACAATTTACTACGAATATATACACGAATAACATACATTGCATGCCATAAATCATAGTTGGATACTGTTGAAAGATTGTTTCATTTCGATGCTCTATATAAAGACAATGCAATTGCGTGAGAGACTTAGATTAGATTTTAATTACATTTATATATATATATATATTATTTTTATTATAGATTTTAATTACATTTATACATTAATTCTCCTGTGCATGACTGACACCCTGAATTTTTTTTGGGCCACCATGGATGGGGACCACGTCCCATGGTGATTTGAAATGGGGGGCATGGCCGGATTGGCCCCCCTGGATCCGCCCCTGGGTACATGCATACTGGAAAACACACTTGCATGGGGATCAGCGGACCCTGGTTCATCTGTCTTTCAGCTATGTTTTGACGCATTTTAATTCGTTGCTTCTCGCTAACTGGAGATTGCGATATGAACTGCAATATAATCATATTGAGGAAATTATTGCTTCTAATACAATAAGCACACTGTTTTATGAAACATAAAACCGAATCTTCAGCAGGCAGCTTAGTATCTGGTGGCAGCAGACACTAGTGCATCAAAGACCAGTCACGTGGCTTCACATTAGCCAATTAATGCCTTGATCTATATTATAAGAGAGTTCTGCAGGATCATAAAATTATATTTATGCGCGCAATTTTCTTGCAATTCGTCTCGCGAAATCTCCGTGTTTATTCTCTTAAATATATCTCTTCCGATTCTTATAAATACTGATAATCTTTTTGTTAATAGGACTTCTGTATGACTTTGTGCATTGTATATCTTTGTATGTATGTATGTATGTATGTATGTATGTATGTATGTATGTATGTATGTATGTATGTATGTATGTATGTATGTATGTATGTATGTATGTATGTATGTATGTATGTATGTATGTATGTATGTATGTATGTATGTATGTATGTATGTATGTATGTATGTATGTATGTATGTATGTATGTATGTATGTATGTATGTATGTATGTATGTATGTATGTATGTATGTATGTATGTATGTATGTATGTATATGACCATTTATATAGCGCCTGAACCAGAATTTCACGAAGGCACTTTGCTGGATGCCTCTTTTTAATACTTGAAATACCTCCTTGATAATTATGTCTTCTTGTCTCAGTTAAATCTCAGCAATCGTCATAAGTCGTCAGACACATGCGAGAACTGACTCGAAGTAAAACCAGAGCAGCTGTCAAAACGCTAAGTCACATGAGTTCTGACCAACAATGGCCGTAAAAATTATAAATTCAAATGATTAATTCGTGTAACAATGTCTTCTTTCTTAATCTGCAGCTTGAGAGAACGAACAAGAAGATTTATTGTTACTCTGACTGTCCCTGTCTCTGTCCCTGTCTCTGTCTCTGTCTCTGCCCCTATCTCTGGCTCTGTCTCTGTCCCTATCTCTGGCTCTGTCTCTGTCCCTGTCTCTGTCCCTGTCTCTGTCCCTGTATTTGTCCCTATCTCTGTCTCTGTCTCTGTCCCTGTCTCTGTCTCTGTCTCTGTCCCTGTCTCTGTCTCTGTCCCTATCTCTGTCTCTGTCCCTGTCCCTGTCCATATCTCTGTCTCTAACATTGTCGTTGTCTCTGCCTCGTTTTCTGTCTGCTTCAGTGACCACCTCTCTGAAAATGTGCACTGAATCAATGCAGTCATTATTAATTTTGGTCTATGCATTACAACGTTTTATTCGCTCATTCTTCATTAGACGTTACTCTTTAACGGAGCTTCTTGTAGAAGTGATGGACTATGGTTTATTTAGATAACGCTGGCATTATAGGCCTACCTCATTTAATTCACATCAGCTTGGGATGACTATTTTTGGGAAAATACTAATCACTTAGTTAACTATCAACATAATAATTATTATATTCGAGGATTACTCTTCAGTCGCTACAGATAATAAAATTTAATGTCAGTTTCTGTAGGCCTAGATCAGTGGTTCCCAACCATTTTTGACTTGAGGGCCACTTTTTCTAAGTTGGAGGACACGAGGGCCACTTTTTCTTAGTTGAAGGACATTATGGGGCCACAAGGTTAAAATCGTATTAACTAAAAGCATATAAAATTGTTATAATTGATTCAAAATATAATGTTTGATATTATTTATCGACGTTAGCATAAAATAATTTGTAATAGAAACTAATAATGTGTTCTATCATGTCCAAATTGTTAATTTTTTCATATATTTTGTTTATAATTCTTTGAGAGATGAGAGCCATTTTCTGAGGCCTGGCGGGCCACTTTTGGCCCGCGGGCCACGGGTTGGGAACCGCTGGCCTAGATGTAGGAACCATGTTGATTTTATGATTTAAGTTCAACATAATAACTTAAAAGTCTTGCATCCTGGAAGTCTTTCCGAAACTTCAATTGAGCGTTGACGACTTGCATCTGTAAATATCCGCACTAGTCCTGACCTGAAAACGTGACCATCGCAGGACAAAATGTTCCGACTTTTCGCCATTGTGTCTCTTTTCTTGGTGATCGTCGTTCAGAAGCTGACAGTTGGTAAGTGTAAATATTTTGATACATGTTAAGTGCAAAAGATCTGCCGATAAGACTAGTGATATTGACGAAAATTGCGTGAGAGACTTCAATTGATAAACTTAATTTAATTCATTCATTCATTCATTCATTTATAGAGCGCCTCTTCAAGGAAACTACTCAGAGGCGCTCCCGACTCCAGCACGGCCAAACAAAACTATTTGTAAGTACTTATAGAATGTGTCAGAATGCTATTTTTATGTTGTCGGTTAGGCTATCCTTTTGTGATTGAAATGCCGTTGGTACAGCAACACTTTGCACTTAATTTTGGTCACTAAACCAGTCTTTATTTTAAGAGCTTGAATGAACTTGAAACATTCACTAACGCCTTTTGAATAGCAACATTTAATTGTTGGTATTGCTTTTCACAATGTATGCAATTAATGGCGTCGTCACCTTGTCACCTTGTGCCGTCAGTTCGAGGAACTCTAGCGACCGTCATGGCCAGCCTTCTCCACTCCATTGATGGCGTCGAAGGCAGCCAATTTTCAATGATGAAAAAATTCCTGTTGCATGTGTCGAGGCCCCTATTGCGTGGAAGCCTCTGTCTGACCGAACATGTTGAACATGTTTTAATCCAGACGTGAATGGAATTTCCGTTATCCATGAAATCGATAACTAAGAAATCACGTGACTTCAAACTACGCGAAATCCCAGAAGCAGTCCCGATTGTCTGCCACGGTTTCAGATTTTATCTAGCGCTGCAACTTAATACTTTCCATTGTCTTATATTGCAGCATACACCATCAGCTCGGCCTCACAGTTTGATCTAACTAGTTGTAATTTTGCTCGTGTTATCGAAGTCAGTGACTTTATCTTCGTGCTGTGTGGCGGTTATAATAACGTTTTCACAACACGAGCTTACGACGTTAGCGCTCCACACGATCTGCTCATGGTAAATGTGACGTTTGACCCTAAACACATGGATAAAATAACACCGTTTCCCAACTCGGTTGTCATAGGAAAAACGAACACGATATACGTTAGTGATTTTGATTGCGATTGCATTTGGAAGATAGACACTATCAGCAATACAATTGTCAAATGGATGGCGAACCTGGTTGGTGTATTCAGCTTGTCGGTAGTTAATGACAATCATTTGTTGCTTGCGGATTTATCGGAAGCTATAACTACACATTTCGAAATTTACGATCAAGATGCAAAACTTGTAAGAAATGTCTCATTTTCCAATAACGGCTTCAAAGGCCCATTCCAAGTTATTCAGAAGCCTAATGGAGAATTCATCGTCAGCCACAGATCAAAAGAGAGCAGCGAGAGGTGTGTGAGTTTCCTAAACGCTGATGGGAAAATCATGAGTCAGTTTAGCCTCAGAGAAACAGTTGGCTTCACGGATGTGCAAATCTTTCTCGTATTTTTTTACGACACTACCGTTGTTTTATTTGCGACTGAATTGTTCAGTGGGAAAGTTTACAATCTTGGCTGGGGTACTGATAACTGGAATCTAACTGATCTTAGCGTCATCATGAGCAACGAATCAGACGAGGGTTCTAGAGAGATCGTAGGCTTCCGAGAAACCGATGGCGTTGTTTACAGACAGATAGGTGCGGTTTCCTTGCAGAGCATTAGGTTGTTTTGGGATACGGTCCACGATAATCTTTTTGTGTATGATGATATATTTGGGAATTTATATCTATATGATACGAAAAGCCTAAAGTGGAGTCATATTGGTGAAAAGCTATATTTTATGGAGAACATGCATTGCGGATCAAGGACATGTCGGATAATTTTAATTCGTAAGGGAATTATTGTAATAATTTTGTCATTGAACAAGAACTGATCGGCACGAATTTAATTAACCCTCGGGCTACCAAGAGGGGGGTGGTTGCCACCCCTAGGTTTTTCTCAAATCAAACTTGTTCCGTTTGGAATAAAATTTTGAAGTTTTAGGTAGCTGTAGAGGGTTCATTGGCACACATTTTGAGCTAAATATTTTTATGATATACCATTATACCATACCATTCAAAAGTTATACCCGATATACCCAAGGCACCAGAGGGGTGGATACCACCCCCCTTAGATTATCGACTATAGCTTTTGCGCCCTTTAATATTAAGAGACACAAATTATGCCATTCTATAGAGGGAATGTGGGGCTACATTTCCATGCTCAATGAGTTGTCTTTTGACAACCGTAAGTGCTCAAAATAAATTAAAATGTATATAAAGGTGTTTTATTTTCTTAAAAGTGTCATGTTTTTTCTATTATAACTTATTCATAATTTATTTTTTATTAGAAATAAATTATGTCATTCTGTAGAGGGCATTTAGGGCTATTTTCTAATACTAAATAATTTGTTTTTTGATGACCGGAAGTGCTCAAAATAAATTAAAATGTGTAAAAATCTTGGGTTTTTTACAACGCAAGCCGATATGTCTGCGTAAACGTTTTTTAGCAGCTATAACATGTTTTTTGTTTTGATTGAACATAAAACAGACTTATTACTAGTTTTTATAGATGATCATTGGACTTTATTATTTGTAAACTATTTTTTATATATAAATAATGTCTAAAACACACATAATGTAATATATTCCCTATGCGTAAGTATACGTTGTGTGGAATCGACGGGGACTCATGGTAAAAAATTCATAATTTCGAGGTGCATTCATATTTTCTAAACGTAAATATACCGTTTTGTGCAGAAATGAATGCTGAATCCAACAAGTTATGATATCTCAAACCAAACCCAAAATCCGGGGGGTACCACCCCCCTTGGTAGTCCGTGTTACAAAAAAAGCTTGGTAGCCTGAGGGTTAAGGCTTTAGCGATATATTTTGGACTCGATTTTCGAGCATTTGTGGTACTTCATCTCCATCCAATATCATTTTCTTACAAAAAATATTATAGTTATAGAGTGTCGTCAACATTTTCTAGCCACCTTTATGTATAATAGATTATCTGAAATAGATTGACGTTCAATTTCATCGCATTTGCCACTAACACCAGGGGTAACCTAAGTCAAATAATATATACGAAAACAAAACAAGGCAGCTCTGTGCTAATTTCTTCTTTGATCGAATTCTCGTCATTATGATTGCCGAAAATGAATAAGAGCAGTGCACTAATTTATTATACAATGTCGATGTAGGCCTTCGTTAAACATCACTGTTAATCTGCTTGTAGCCTAAGCCTACTTATTGAATCATCATACGATGAGTGTAGGCCTATAGCTCCCTTATCCGCCAACTGAGAAATTCACGTGAGTAGCCTACCAAGGATGTGAATCAGAGTTGCAGTACCAGTTGGCCACAACAGATTCAACATTTAGAATCTGTACTGTGTCCTGATGAAAAGTAGACACATGAAGAAGCGTCACGACTCGGTTAATTAAAACTTGTAGTATCTGACTAAAATTTTAAAAACAAGAGCAGCCATTATAGGCTATTACCATAAACCGCAACGCCATTTAGAAACGTTATTGGATTTAACAAGTTCATGAACGTTTGAGATGCCGCGTTGAAATCGGGAAATTTCCATCATACAAAGTCAAAAGGAAATTGAGTTGAGCTACACCGAATGTCCTCCTTGCTCACGGACACACAATCGCAAACGTAGGCCTACATGAGACCATTGCTCTGATGTCCCGGAAGACACCCGACTTCACATCTCCACAGCTGGGGCCTCCCAACGATCCGGACATCAATACAGTTGACTTACAAATCAGGAGCGTACTGCGGTAGCGCGTTTATCATTCCCGTATTCGTGATATCGGTCGTCTTTGGGCGCGTTTGATTGAAGAGTACTTGGCAGCTTCTGCTCTCGTGAAAATCAACCTGGCCATCAAATACATGTACATGTAGTATCGTCCATATCTGCGGTTGTGGGTCCGTGAACAAGAAGGACATTTTGAACACGAACTTCACTTCACTCCTTTATGGCTCTTGTATCAAGATGTGTGTTGGAAATTTCCCCTTTTCAGTATGCACCTCAAAAATTCATAAACGTGACAAACTCAATTTAGGCCTATTGTTGAATGGTGCTATAATTTGGCATTTAGAAATTATGGTTAGGCCTATAGTTGTTGTTTTAAAAATTGTTGTCTTGGGTTCTACATGTACTTTTCATCGGAACGCAGTGCTGATAACACTATTATTTCACTGTTTCTATTGTTTTAAATTCCTGCATACACCATCAATTCGGTATGAAAGTTTGTGTCGGCTGGTTTTTGCGCTATCCCGGTAATTGTGTTAGGCTACGGTCTCGATCTCGATGTTTTTATACGAGCTTACGACGTAACGCCCATCATTCCACGCGAACTGATATTGATAAGAATGGTAGGCGGCACAAAAATTCTGAATACCATCACATGATCTGTCGTTTGGGTTGTAACTGAAAGCCAGAATACTGTAAACGTTGTCGATAAATATTGCTCATGCATCCGCAAGATATATGAACGGTTAGCATTAGTATTGACGCATACCTGATGGAACATGGTGACGTGTTCAGTTTGTTGGTAGCCAGTGATAATAATCTGCAGGTTCTGATGTTCCTGGGGCATCTTCTGCAAACTCTCAAAGATGTGTCTACATGTATAATTGTATATTCCCGAACAGATGTAAGTTTAGGAATTAATGGGTGGATATCCCTTTCCCCACGTAGCGAGAAGTGGGATGGAGTTAAAGACAGTGTCGTCTAACCAAAGGTCTACTGCGTAATCAGTTAATTAATTTTATATATTTTTCTTGGTAATTGCATGCCACAGTTCTAGATTTTTTAGTGTATTGTCTGCTATTCTGATATAGCTATGTTTGTGATAGCTATCCTAACCTTTCATTTTTGTCTCCCATTTTTAGCTTGTAAACGACTAGACTAGAATTTCGTTCGTCATCGTGAAATATCGAAATTTGCTTTGGAAGTGTCCGACTTCTTTGCACTGTAAACAAGACATTGTTAATCTCTTTGTAGCTTAATAATCTATATTATAATTCCGAAACACTTTCCATATGTTTGTTTGTTTGTACGCTTTTGACTCTCCCCTGCAGAATAGGCTCGGAAATGAAACAGCGTCGGTTTACAAAAATTATTGCAATCGATTCTTACCCAAATTATAAGGTCATCACAACTATTTTCAGGATTTAATTCAATTTAAAACAAGAATTATTAGCGTTTTAAGACATATTTCATAATTAATTGATAACGCCAGCGTTAAGTGAAGAGTCTAATCTCACATGACGTCATACCCGCCCAGTAATAATTTCCGCAGCGCCCCGCAGGGGTGGGTCAAGTTTGGCTTTTTGGGGAAGCGAGGTGGGGTGGAGGGTTGGCGAAAACAACGATGGGTACCAGAGTGGAGTAGTGTTTAAAACCCTAAATTTCACTTTAGAACTCGAGTTATTAGCGTTTTAAGACAGAAGCGTTGTTAAGACAGATTTCATCGCTCACACTTTGGTAAACAGTATCGAGCTTTAGTAAAAGAGTCTACAGCCCGAATGACGTCATACAAGCCCAGTAATAATTTCCCTAGCGCCCCGCAGGGGCGTGTTACGTTTGGCTTTTTGGGGAAGCGGGGTGGGGTAGAGGGTTGGCGAAAACCCGAAATTTAGCGGTCAACGTTGGGTACCATAGGGGAGTAGTGTTTAAAACCCTAAATTTCCCGGGCAACGCCGGGTTACACATCTAGTTCTTCAATAAAACTAGGCAAATTAGATTCCACAAAACAAATAGACCATGCCATTAACACAAATAACCCTAAACAAAAAAGTCTAAAGAAAATGAATTGGAAGAGTCATTAATGTTGGAATATTCAAAATGAATGAACGAATTCAAGCATGCGTAGCCAATCAACGGATTACCGACTACATTATTTTGACATAGGGAATAGATGATGATGCCGAGGAGGAGGACGAGGAGGAGGACGACGACGATAACGATAATGGTGGTTGTGATTATGATGGTCATTATCATCTTGTTTGAAATTATATGAAATTATAATTTATAGTTTTCTAATGTTCCAAACGAATTATTTTCAAGCTTTGTTGTTATGGTATATTGGGGTAAGATGCCAAGAAAAAACATTTGACTAAATTACATTTATATTTTGACCTTATTAAGGAAGTACTTCATTGTAAAAATGCCGCAGACTTAGCAAAGGTCGGTCGCGATCGGCTTCTATAAAGAGTTCTTAAACTAATTTTAAAGGTGTCTTAATAATGGACCCACTTAATTAGTTAATAAATGCATTATATCCAACGTTTCTCAGAAGACGTCCAGTTCGATTCCTGATGTTCTATCTCGCGCTGAGACTTCCTAATCGCAATGACCAATCTATAGCGCTAGAAAATGCCAAGTGGCAGAGTGTAAAGAAAGCGCTGGTTCGGTTAAAATCTGTTCCAGGATAAATAGACGGAGTACTAATAATTATCCTACACGCACTCGATGATGTATCCAGACTTGACGAGGGTTTATGACAACAGAGGCCGTTGCCGTCGAAAGAATTTGTTTGACTTAATGCAGCTCTTATGATGTATCGCTGACCGTTCAAGGTTTTATTAGACGCCGCGATTTACGAGTGGTCCAGCATATCAAAATTAGACACCCTTAAAACTAATATTATTTTGGTATTTCTATATTCTCTTGGCAATCTACTATAATAATTTTAAAATACGAATTCAATCGACAATTAACGAAGAAAAATGTTAGACAGCAGCGTCTAAATCGCAATAATAATTTCTGCACATTAACTCTTGATACTCACTTAAGCGGTCACATGAAACGACAAATCTTCGAGAACTTAAGTCACAAAATATTTGTCAAAAATTTGTGGACGAGCCGTTTCAATCAATTCGCAGGAATTGACGGCACCGTCAACTTGCAACGGGGATCAACCTGCTAGAAAACTTCTAATAAGAAAAAGAGTGAAGATAACTTTGTGACAAAGCGACGCCAAACAGAAACAGAAAAAGTTGTTTTTTAGACAAAAACATGAGCAGTAATGATGATGCTGCTGATGTTGATGATGATATTAATGCTGGTGGAAGTGGAGGCGGTGATGGTGGTCGTGGTGGTGGTGTTGGTGGTGGTGGTGTTGCTGGTGGTGGTGGTGGCGTTTGGGTGATGGTGGTATTGGAGTTGGGGATGGTGGTGGCGGTGGGTGGTGGTAGTGTTGATGGAGGTGTTGGTATGTTGGTGGCGGTGGTGGTGATTGTGTTGGGTCTGTTGTTGGTGGTGGTGTTGGTGATACTGGCAGTGGTGGTGATGGCGGCAGTGGTGGTGCTGGTGGTGGTGTTGGAAGTTGCGATTGTTGTGTTGGTGGTAGTGTTGTTGTTGGTGACGTGAGTGGCGGTGGTGATGGTGGTGGTAGTTTGATGGTGGTGATGGCAGTTGTGGTGGTATTGGTGGCAGTGGTGGTAATGGTGGTGGTGGTGGTGGGGGAGGCGGTGGTGGTGGTGGCGGTGCCGTAGGTGGAAATTGATGATGATGATGATGATGATGATGATGATGATGATGATGATGATGATGATAATGATGATGATGATGATGACAATGATGACAGTAATGACAATGATGAGAATGCTGCAGCTCATGATGATGAATAGTAGTGAAGGTGGTGGGGATGATGATTATATTGTATTTCAGTTTCATAATGTTTTCAGTCTTAATTTTGCAATATATCGAAAAAATTTCAAGGCTTTGATGTGAGGTAATAATTATTTGGGAAACAATAAAAATAGACTAATAAAGAAATTTATGCGTATACTGGATTTCTAGTTAGACCTTATTACGAAACTTTTGAATTGCAAAAATTCTGCGGATTTATCAAACTGGCAATCGCGATTGGTGTTTATAAAGAATTGCTAAATTAATTTTAATGGTGTCTTAATAAATGGAACGAGCTATACAAATTTTTTCAGTTAACACAGGCATAATAACCAACCTTACTCATAGTTAGCCTACTTCGATGTCGAAACTTGATTTTTTTAAATTTCGCATTGACAATTCGTCATCGCAGCAGTGGTGGAGGTGTTGGTGGTTTTGGTGACGGTGAAGGTGATGATGGTGTAGTTGGGGGAGGCGACGACGAAAACGATCATGATAAACGCTTTGCGTAGTGTATAATTATTGTGCAGAGATATTCTTACAGTGCCTTGTAATTTTTTAAGTCTTATATATTGTGTAATAATATATTATATTGGCTATAATTAAAGATCAAGGTTCTTGTACTTGGTTATATGACATTTCCAGAAACCGATAGACTTAAAAGGTTCCCGGAATTTGGGTCACTTAAGTTAATTGCCAGGTTAAAAAGTAGTAGTAAATGTTTACTCTAAAACACCCAAGCATAATATATTATATCCCTTTTCAGATTTACTACCGTATCGTACATCTTGCCACACGAATATAAGTCATAGCAGAAAATGACATTGTGTCGTTCAATAATGCATTCTTGCATCCTATGTGACTCTGTAGGCTATATGGGTCAATGCATTCCCACAATTTCCCTGTATAGTATGAGAAATATCCGCGTGTTCACCATAAGAAACCGTTCTTTGTTGGCAGACTCAGCTGAAGTTGTCTCTAATTTGAATCAGATTTGATATGATAACATCTGCGTTTAATTCCAAGCATTGCTCATTTACTTGATTTTCCGACAAGACTGGATGTTCGACTGTGTTCAAATTACTGTAACAATGTCTTATTGTTCATTTCATAGATCTAGAATATGAACAAGAAGAGACATTGAACAATGTTGCCTCTTGTACTGCTCGTTTTTATGTTTTTTTGCTTCCCTGTCTCTGCCTCTTCCTCTGACTCTGTCTCTGCCCCTGCCCCGCCCTGCCCCTGCCCCTGCCCCTGCTTCTGCCCCTGCCTCTGTGACGTCACATTGTGAACAAGTCCACGTACAGTATAATAATTATAATATAGGTAGGCTATGTATAATGCTATCATTGGTTAGCGTGAAACTAAGTTGACTGACAGCTTGTTCAAGGCTCTGTCACCAAGAAAGGCGGAGCTCCTTGCAGAATTATCTGGCCAACGGTTTATGAACGCTAGTACAAAGCTAGATTTATTTTAACTCATAGGATACAGGTCTGTACATACATTTCACTCAGTTGAAATATTTCCGCTTTTAATATAAGTGAAAAAAAACTCGGAACGTTTTAAGACCAGCACTTCTGATACCTTTCGATATTGAACGTCTTATCAAACGTTCTATTGAACGCCAAAAACTCAATTGCACTGAAAAGAAACGCTGAACGTTTTAACCCTCATCCGAACAAGCTAAAATGCAACTTAATTTGAACAAGGGGGGGTCTGGCCAGACCCCCCGTTTTGATGTGGGTTTTTCATAGGAAATAGTAATTTTTATGTGCCAATTTTGTAAGATGATATCAGAGTAACTCAAAACAACAATGTATCAGTCTCTTTATGCAATATAAATAAGTTTTATGATGAATTTGAAATTAAATGTTTAATTACATTAATTGTCACAGTTTATCATACATGTTCATAGTCCCAATAGTAGTCTATGTATAAAATTTGGAAATCAAAATAAAGAAACCATAATTTTAGTAAAATAAGTACTGAATACTCTTATGATCAGAGTCAGCATGACTGTTTTCTAGAAAATATCTATAACAAATAATGGAATAGGACTAAGCCTAAAATGTAAACACGTAAGCTTATCATACATAGTCCGTTAGCTGTTGCTTTCGGGTTTGTATGTCGAATGATGATGTCCTTCATCTCGGCTGTTATAAAACTGTCAAAACTATATTGAATATTCTCAATGTATCCGTATTATTTTATTCCGCATCTTCTTTTACTGCATTGTGCAACAGAGCACGTCCTATTGGCATTGCATTTGACCGCCAAAAATTATGCGGTTCTTTACTTGTATTTAGGTCTCTCGGCTTCAATAGTAGGCCTTTAGACAATTTCGTCATCATTATCTTCACTATCAGGTCCAGTCTCATCATCGTGTTTATCATCATCTTCAATTTCAACATTGTCTTCATCATAAGAAACAACTGAATGTTGTTCTTCAGGCATTGGCATCTCTTCATATTCACATTCTTTATTGTTGCTTTCACTGTCCAAACTGTCATCATTGTAGTCTCGGTCAGTATTATCTTCATAACTTCCATATCACTCAATCGATTTGATCGATTAGATGTGCTAATTGTAGCTCATTAATATAGGAACAAAGTCATAAAAGCAATCTGAGAAAATATCACTCCTAAAAAAGTTATGCAGCAAATATATGGAGGGGGGTCTGGCCAGACACCCCCTGGTTCGGATGAGGGTTAAGGCCAGTAAGCCTACTTCTGATACTTTTCGATATTGAACGTCTTGTCAAACTTTCTATTGAAAGCTATCGACTTGCACGAAAAAATCGCTGTACGTCTGGAAAGTCAACCGCTGCTGCACAAAATGTTTCGACCAATTTCCATTTCGTCTGTGTTCTTAGTGATCATCGTTGTGAATCTGACTGTCGGTGAGTTTATAAAATAATTTGCTGCATTTCAACTGCGCATGATTGAATGTAAAACGAAGTTGACATAATGTTGTTTTAAGGTTTCACAGACTAAACTTTGATTGTAGGTTAAATGAAAATAATGTTAATTTTGCGATATTTTAGTTAATTAATTGTGATTTTAATGCAGAACTAGCTGCAACGACAAAAGATGCTACATGTAGCAGTAGAACTACGGACGACTCCACTACTGCACCTCCAACAACAAGTAGGCCTACACAACTCACTGAAGCGACCAACAGAAATTGTGAATCACCAGAAGTCACAAAAACATCAACCGTCGTTGACGTTGCAAATTTTGAATCTCCGGAAGTCACAAAAACATCAACGGTCGTTGACTTTGCAAATTCTGAATCACCGGAAGTCACAAAAAACATCAACGGTCGTTGACGTTGCAAATTCTGAATCACCGGAAGTCACAAAAACATCAACTGTCGTCGATACGGCAGATGGTATGATAAAGAAATCTATTCAAAATGACCGGAATGACGTTTAATTATCGGCCTAATAATCACTATTCCGCATAATTTAAGCTTACTTAGCGACATTCTCAAATATCTGAATAAAAATGGGCGACGATAAACACATATGACATAAGACTTACTTAAGTTCCCTACACGGTAACCGCTCCGGAGAGGAAATTCAAACTGGCAGTTTCAAGGTTGCAGTAGGGTGGTTCGAATGCTGTATTACAGGATCGCGAATATACGTAACGTTTCTATTCACTGCAAGGTAACTGAAAAGCTGAATGAGACGAAACAAAAATGTATCGCGCCATCTTTGAACGATATCTTTAATACTGAAGCACCTCGATGCGACACCTCCACGATGTATGCTATAACTTCATGTACGTATGGTTGTATGTACACTTGTTATGGCACCCCTTCAAGATTGCTACTCAGAAGCGCTCCCGTCTACAGCGCGGACACTGAATCTGAGTTTCACACCGAAGCGCTGAGCAGTTTCGAGTGAAGGACTTGCCTAAGGTCCCTACGATGAGACTTGAGGTGGAATAATAAGTGTCCATACTAAAACAATTGCCTTGAGGTATGCCTCTGCTTATTGAAACGTTCGGTGTATAGTAAAAGCATCAAGAGCATAATTCAATTGGCAGCTGAGGATTTCATGTGACTACCAGTGATACGAATCCCAGAAGCAGTATTAATTCGTTACCATGGTTACAACGTCTCGATTACACTGCTACTTCATGCTTTCATTGTTTTCAGTTTCAGCATACGTCATCAATTCGGTTTCAAAGTTTGATCCAGTTAGATGCACGGCTCTCAGTATAGCCAGCGCAATTGACTTCATCTACGTTCTGTGTTATGAGCTAGACTATACTGATGTACGAGCTTACGACGTTAGCATTCCACACGATCTGCTAATTATATATCTAGGCCTAGTGCATAACGTCCAACGTGTGAATGATTTCACAACGTTAATCGATATGGTTACCACTGGAAACACGAATTCGATTTTATACATCGGTGATGGGAATTGCAAATGCATTTGGATGATAGACACGGTTAGAAATGTTATGGGCAGGGAATGGCTCAGTGAACTGGGTGATGAATTCAGTTTGTCATTGGCCAATGACAATCAACTGATGGTTCTCAGTTATTTGGAAGAACTTCCGCATTTAGAGATTTACAGTCAAGATGCGAAACTTGTAAGAACTGTTCCACTTCCAAACGACTTCAAAGGTCCATTTAATGCCATTCAGAAGCCGAATGGAGAATTCATCGTCAGCCACAGATCAAAAGAAGACAATAACATGTGTCTAAGTTTCCTAAATATTGATGGAGCAATTGCGGGTATGTATAAACTGAAAGAATCTGTGGGTTTCCATGATGCGAAATTGTTTTACGCTAGAAACTTCAGTGGTTTCTTTGCAGCTGAAATATTTAGCGGAAACGTTTATTCGACTATATTTGGTGAGAGTAGATCTACCGTAAAGTGGAGCCTAACCGATTTCAGTTTCATCATGAGCAACAGCTCAGAAGAAAGCTCTGGAGAAATTATAGGTTTCCGAGACTCTGATGGACGTATTTTCAGTCAGATCACAGAAAATCCATATTGCATACAGTACGCAAAGTTGTTTTGGTATCCGATGAGCAAACACCTGTTGGTGGCTGAAAATATATTGGGAAATATGTATGCATTTGACACAAACAGTCTTAGGTGGAGTCATATGTATAGTTTACTGAATTTTGTGCGTGACTATGACATCAAGGCAAATAAATTCTTTATACTTCATCAACGTCGTGTGGAAATTTTGGCATTAAAGAAAAACTAATTGTCAAACTCAGCGATGTAATTCATCCACTGGCAACATTTCTTTGTCTTGGCTATGAGGAGCTGTGTGGCTAGCCATCCTCATCATCGTCATCATCAACATCATCCACATCCTCCTCCTCCTTCTCCTCCTCCTTCTCCTCGTCCTCGTCGTCACCACCACCACCACCACCACCACCATGGTTCATCATCATGGACCAAGGTCTCATCGACATCTGATTCCATTTTCACCATGTTCTTCCACTGTTCCGTTTCCAGTTTGAAGTGGCTCAGCTCTTGCAGTGATGTGCCGCACCAGACGGTTAAATCATCCGCACATTCGCCAAAATCAATTCATGCATCTGCGACGTTTCTTAGACTCGATTGGGGGCTATCGTGGTCAGCAAGCTTCGTCAACATCATCGACTTATCAAGCTTTACATTAATCTTTTGAACGTCACTTTCCTCAGCAGGGCCTAAATAGAAATAAGTGGCAGAAAGGATATCCTCCTACAAAACCTCAAGCACAAATCATTTTTCCCTATTGTTTGCCTTATAATTATTAAGTCTTTTATTTTGCAATAAATGTTTGTCTGTTATTTTGACTGTTATCTGTATCTTATAGTATCTGAAATTCTATGTGTATTTTCGTTTTATCGTTTCCACGGAAACGATAAAACTAAAATACTAAGTGATTAGTGAGTAATTATATATATTAGCCTATATATATTCATAGGGCTGCCAACTCTTAATTTTACCATTCCGACAGTACTAGATAGGCCCATGACATTTTCACATTTATAATTTTATATATCAATTTACACTGTCCACATATAGGCACAAAGCCGTGGAAATCAGCCCGTCATCTCTCAAAAGCGTTAGAACGGACTAACAGTAGGCTACATAGTACATAGGACACAATATGCTACTGAGTGTCAGTGGTTTGTAAAGTTTTCAAGACTTGAGCCCAGCGCTGTCAAACACATTCGATGTTCAACGTTAGGTCTAATAGGGCGCCGAACACAAAATCATCACACAACTTGCCGAGTTTGGTGTGTAAAATAACAACAATTTGTCAGGTTCATATCTACCACAAATTCCGGGACAATTTAAGATCAATCTGGGACAATGGACGCACATAGCCGATTCCGGGAGTGTCCCGGCGAATCCGGGACGGTTGGCAGGCCTATATATTCACAAATCATTGTGACAGTTCCATGGGCGTAACTTTCCCCTGAAAAGTGGTGGTGACTATTCCTCTGCTCAAAACTTATCCCTTCTCTTCTCTCCATCGGCTTCCTCCGTCCCTCCCCATATACGTACGAATTTAGGATAAATTCTATAGTCTAGTGATAACTCTTCCTCCATTCTCACTCTTTACCCTCTTTAATTTCTCTCGCTGGTGCGCTCCACGATCTTTCCATTCACGGATCATTAAGACAACGTTTAAAACACAGATCTTTCACATTGTTGTATCCAGATTACCAGGGCTTAAAGTGTGCCTGGACGATCATGGACGGCGTCCATGCACTTATTTGAAAATCTGAACGCCGTCCTGCCACTTATTGGCGAGGACTGACTGGAAAGGTAAGAGGCGTCCATGCACTTCTTTTGGAAAGGTAAGGGGCGTCCAGGCACTTATTTTTTCACACTTTTAGCACTGCAGATTACTCATATTCTATTCGTCTGTCTCGATAATTAAACAATTCTATCTCAAAGTATAGTGTGCATTTGCACCCTAGGCTATGCTTAATTGTAGGTTACTCGCGTCATTCCAATCCAGCTGGCAACTTGAAAAATGACGGATAAGATTTTCAACTAATTTCTAAAGGCGCTCCTCTATATGTGTACACATAGCACTATATTTTATCAATTTGATTCATTTCAAATTTACTTATATTCGTCTGTGAAATCGAATGTAGTATTGGGTTCTAAGATGAACGCATCTGCCTCTCTATCTTCTCCCTCTCTAAAAGCGTTCTTTTCCCATCTAGATGATAATGTTATGTATGAATCTACAAAGTGCTTCAATAAAAAGTAAGCCAAACTGTTTTTCACATAATTATCTCTAATGCCTGATGATCAATCATACTAAATTTTTCCCCATATTTATAGAATTCAACAAACAGTAAGCTTAATTATGATTTCAACATATCATGTAATAAATTTGAACGGTCAGAAAGATATAAATCCTTCAACTTCATCTGCCAAAATTTTAAGTTTTCAGCAACTCTGTTAGGGTGTTCGTTGCGGTTTCAACGCTTAGTCGTTCCCATTTTGTCTTCAGTGATCCTGAAGTAAAAATTAACGGAGTCTATTATCGCAACGTTCTGTTGTCACAACATACCTGTTATCCGAAATCTATAGCTCCAGAAGGCTATTTTCGTTTTCAACAGAACAATGCCAGCCCACAGAGCTAGGGAAACCATCGAAATGCTGATAAGACAGACACCATACTTCATTTCTACCACATTATGGACTCCGAGCAGTTCAGCTTTAAATCCTGTCGCCTATGACATCTTCTTTATTTAGATAATCAACCAATATTACTTAGAGTTTCTTCACAAACATATTAAAGACTGTTTTCATATTTGAAGTACTTTATTACAAAATCCAAAGAAAAATTGCTCGTAAACTCAAATTTCGTCAGATGAAGTTGAAAGATTCATAAATATTATCTTTCTATCCGTTCAAATTTATGACATGATATGTTGGAATCATAGGCCTATTGTTGGTTCAATTCTCCATATATCGGGAAAATTTTAGTATGATTGATTATATATCAGGCATTAGAGATATATGAAAAAACAGTTTGACTTACTTTTTATTGAACCACGGTGTATATTTTATATGTCTTGCCCGCTCTCTTATCTGACCAACCTGTCTTAATAGGATGATATAATTATTATTGTACGTCACATTCCTCCTGAAACCGCCCATGCTCCTACTGCGCCAAAAAGTTTGCTGTCAGCGACCAACTTTAAATAATTTTATGTTGTCGTCTTCAGTTGAATCATGACCTCAGTTGAATCAAGTCCAAAGAGTATATATAAGGCTACCAGTATCCACTCGTTCGAGCAATTATATCGTCCAAGGGATAGTTGTTTAACTTGCTGGCCCTTTTTCCTTTGGATTTTGTAATAAAATCACCACCACCTTTTGGTCCGGTAAATAATTATTTTTTAAACATGAAAGTATTCGGCTATCGAAATATTATATGCAATTTCGAATTTGCGATGTTAGTCACGAATAGCCAAAATTATAGGCTATAGGCCTATATTATGTTAGACAGGTAAATGTCTTCATGTTTAAAAAATATTCATTTGCCGGACCAAAAAGTGGTGGTGACTGTCACCACCACTTTTAAAAGTGGTGGTGACTGGACACCACCGTCACAATAGAAAGTTACGCCTATGGACAGTTCAGTGCATGTTTTTTAAATGTTAGAATACGCTATGCTAAAAGCGTGTTTGTCTTTTTGTCGACAAAGATCAAACGAGCTAGATTCGCTTTCATCACGAAGCAAGTTAGTGGTTAGATAACAATGTTCATGTGGCCCAATGCAAATAATTTGGAAGAGTCACTCACGTTGGATCATTCAAGCATGCTGAGTCAATCAACGGATACTAAGTCTTGCAACGTTGTATGTTGGATACGCATCACTTGAAACCGCTTGCAGCACATGTTGACACGATTGCCATGCAGACCCAAAATGGTATGCATGTATGGGGCAGGTATAAGACGCTACAGAAGTTATGGAAGTTGACCTTTTCTAGTGCAGAATATTGATAGAAGAGGACCACATAGTCGAGTGAATTAGATAGGTTAGACGGAAGATGAACAGATGTTCACGTAATGAGGCGGATAAACTGAAAATATAGATCTATAGAATGAGGTTTAAGGCATTATTATTATTAAAAGAATCTCAATATATCAGAATAAAGGTGGCAAGCACGTGTATGAGAAGAGAGACACAGAGGCAGAGAAGGAGAGAGAGAGGAGGTTGGTTATAGATCCCAGATGTAGCGTCAGGATGAGTGGGTGGACATGTGTGTTGACCACAAAGAGGTGGATGAGCTAAGCTACGTTTAGGATGTTATCCCTCTTCCTAACCTAGCAGGAAGAGGTAGAGGCAAGTCCAGGCAGCACGCAGGTTGGCTGGTCTGCAGGTAACTGACGTCAACAAGTAACTGACCTGGCAGTAGGCAGTTTGGCTGGTTAGCCAGGAAGTGAGTTTGCGGTCCTAAAAAATTAATGGTCATCTAAAGAGAGGAACCTAAGTATATATATATACTTCGTTTATTCAAGAAAAACTAAGTTGACACACCGCAACTTATTACATGAAACAAAAACAAAAAGTATTTTAAAGAAGTAAATAGGCTGAAGTAACGATTGTCCACAGAATTCAGGCTGGTAGCGAAAGATAGATTACTTTCTAGTTCTTAGAATTGACACTGCGAACAGTCTTAAAAAGAACACGAGAGATGAAATTAAAGTCATCTTTTCTAGGCAGTTCAAAGTTGTGTGGTCGCGAACGCAGAGCATAAGGCCTTTTAACAATAGGTGGAAATAGACTTCGGAGTACATGATTTAAATTCCAGATGACACACTTTAAGAGTCTAAAGTCTGCATCATCAATCAAGCGGTCAAGATCAGGGTAATGAGAAGGGAGGTATCCCAATCGCTTGACCTTTTGTAGGAAGCGTTGAAGTTTGAGGCGATCAATTGCAGTGGTGTATCCCCACCAAGCAGGGGAGGCATACAGAAGACGAGAGATGGTTGTTGCACGGGCTACCTCGTGGAGGGCAGAAGAGGGGAGACCATGGGCTCGTAGGACTCTAAGCGCGAAGAGCGACCCAGAGCAGGTACTTAGAACAGCATTGACATGTGATGTTGCTCCAAGATCATCATTGATGGTCACGCCTAGTATGAGCATTGAAGTTACTCTCTCGATTTCCAATTCGGGAGGAGCAATTTTTGCTTTGGAACTGCGACGGAAGTAGACAGGTTTTCCTAGAGAGAGTATATAATATATTTAACAATATCGGTGTAAAGATTGAAAGTAATAATTATGTGGTATGGTTATACAGAATATAGAGATAGGTGGTTGCTTAGTAGAGCGGCAAGGGAAGAGCCGGTGGCTAGCTTCAGGCAGTCTGCGAGGCATCCTAGCCTAGGGGCGGTTTGGAAAAAATCTGCATATAGAGAAAGGACGTGAGGCACCCGGGGCGCTCGGCACTGGTCACTCGGAACCCGAGAGAGAGAGAGAGAGAGAGAGAGAGAGAGAGAGAGAGAGAGAGAGAGAGAGAGAGAGAGAGAGAGAGAGAGAGAGAGAGAGAGAGAGAGAGAGAGAGAGAGAGAGAGAGAGAGAGAGAGAGACAGAGACAGAGACAGAGACAGAGACAGAGACAGAGACAGAGACAGAGACAGAGACAGAGACAGAGACAGAGACAGAGACAGAGACAGAGACAGAGACAGAGAGAGAGAGAGACAGAGACAGAGACAGAGACAGAGACAGAGACAGAGACAGAGACAGAGACAGAGACAGAGACAGAGAGAGAGAGAGAGAGAGAGAGAGAGAGAGAGAGAGAGAGAGAGAGAGAGAGAGAGAGAGAGAGAGAGAGAGAGAGAAGACGACGAACATCGTGACTGAGACGACGAGAACACAGTCTGTATCATTATTGTTCTTTTTGCACGGCATATGTCTTTAATATAATTATAATTTAAAATACAGTACAGTGTCTTCTTATTAGCTAGCTTCCCCCACATCGGCTACACATGCATATATACTGCAAAGTTAATTTTCCGCATGACAGTATGCTGACTTCTTTACCGACTCCAAGCAAGTTAGCCCACATAATATATCCAATGGCAAGTACAATGGATATTGTTTAAGCGATGCTATTGGTAACTAATACAATAGACGTCCTGTTTAAAGAAATCGAATGACAAGACTTATAATTATGGCAGCGGGTTCTTTGATGGAAGCAGAGAGACCTACTATGTATATATACTAGCTGGGGTACCCGGTATTACCAGGGAATTTGGGGGTTCGGGCCGTTCCCCGACAATCCCTCCCTCCGTCCCTCCCTCCCTCCTACCCTCACTTGCCATCCCTTGCCATCCCTTCCTACTCCTTCCCTTCCCTTCTCTTCCCTTCCTTTCCCTTCCCTTCCCTCCCTCTCTCCCTCCCTCTCTCCCTCTCTCCCTCCGTCCGACCGTCCGTCCCTTCCTCCCCTTCCCTCCCTCCCTACCTGCATCCCTCCCACCCCTCCCTTCCTCCCTCTGTTCAGAGCCTCATTGGTTCATCCATAAATTCTTACAGTGCTTTGTAATTTTATATAGCCTATAATAATAATCTTCGTTTATTAACATTCAATCTGACAGACCGCAGAACGATTACATAATTATACAAGTTATGCAAAAAATACGGCCAACTTCGCACCACACACAGGTCGGCTACAGCAGGCTCGGTAACTTAACACTAATGGCCTAAGTGCTGGAACGCTCCTGATGCGGCCAATGCCAGGAATGGGAGGGGCGATCTTATTTTCAACAGAAAGACAAATAATACAACAGAAAGCGCCACTGGCAGCTAACAGAAAATTCAAATAATTTTTTGTCCCGAGCGAAGCTTGAACTCAGGCCGCGATAATGTTGATCGACCAGCGCTCTCGCAACTGAGCTACGGTATATATTATACATGTATAATAATTATTATATTTGCCATACTTAAAGACCAAGGAACATGTAGTTGGTTAGCCTATATACATGTAACATTTCCCGAAACCGATAGACTTAAAAAGTTCCCGGAATTTGGGTCGCTTAAGTTAATTGTCAGGTTAAAAGTAGCAGTAATCGTTTACACTAAAAACACTCAAGCATATTATATCCCTTTCCTGATTTATTACTGTATCGTACATCTTGCCACACGAATATAAGTCATAGCAGAAAATGTCTTTGTATCGTTCAATAATGTATTCTAACATCCTACGTGACTCTGTATATGGGTCAATGTATTCTCATAATTTACATAGTATCAGAAATATCCGGGTCTTCACCATAAGAAACCGTTCTTTGTTGGCATACTCAGCTGAGTTTCTGTCCAATTTGAAACCGATTTGATATGATAACATATGGGTTTAATTCCAAGCATTGCTCAAGCACTTGATTTTCCGACAAGAATGGATGTTCGACTGTGTTAAAATTACTGTAACAATGTCTTATTGTTCATTTCAGAGATCTAGAATATGAACAAGAAGAGACATTGTTATTCAGAATACTATGTTTTCTCTTGTTCTTCTCGTTTTTCTGTTTCTTTTGTTTTCCCTGTCTCTGTATCAACCTCTGCCTCTGCCTCTGTCTATGCCACTGCCACTGTCTCTGCCTCTGCCTCTTCCTCTGCCTCTGCCTCTGCCTCTGCCCCTGCCCCTGCCTCTGCCTCTGTGACGTCACATTGTGAACAAGACCACGTCGTACAGTATCATTATCATAATATGGTCTGGTGTAATGCTATCATTGGTTAGCGTGAAACACAGCTTGATTGACAGCTTATTCAAGGCTCTGTAACCAAGAAAGGCGGAGCTCCTTGCAGAATTATCTGGCCAACGGTTTATGAACGCTAGTACAAAGATAGCTTTATTTTAACTCATAGGCTACAGGTCTGTAGATACATTTCACTCAGTTGAAACATTTCCGCTTTTAATATAAGTAAAAAAACTGGAACGTTTTAAGACCAGCACTTCTGATAGCCTACCTTTCGATATTGAACGTCTTATCTAACTTTCTATTGAAAGCCATCGACTTGCACGAAAAAATCGCTGTACGTCTGGAAAGCCAACCGCTGCTACACAAAATGTTTCGACTAATTTCAATTTCTTCTGTTTTCTTAGTGATCATCGTTGTGAAACTGACTGTCGGTGAGTTTATAAAACAATTTGCTGCATTTCAACTGCGCATGATCGAACGTAAAACGAAGTTAACATTATGTCGTTGGTTTCACATACTAAGCTTCGGTTGTAGACTAAATGCAAATAATGGTAATTTTGCAATATTTTATTTACATGTACTTAATTGTGATTTTAATGCAGAATTAGCTGTAACGACAAAAGATGCCACATGTAGCAGTAGAACAACGGATGATGACTCCACTACTGCACCTCGAACAACAAGTACACAACTCACTGAAGCGACCAACATAAATTCTGATTCACCGGAAGTCGCAAAAACATCAACCGTCGTCCATACGGCAGATGGTATGATACTGAAATCTATTCAAAATACCCGGAAAACGTTTCATTATTATAATAGGCCTATAATAATCACTATTCCGCATAATTTTAAGCTTACTTAGCGACATTCTCAAATATCTGAACAAAAATGGGCGACGATAAACACATAATTATGACATACGACGTACTTAAGTTCCTTACACGGTAACCGCTCCGGAGAGGAAATTTAAACTGGCAGTTTCAAATTTGCAGTAGGGTGGTTCGAATGGCATTAAGCTGTATTACAGGATCGAGAGTACACCTACGTTTCTATTCACTGCAAGGTAACTGGAAAGCTGAATGAGACGAAACAAAAATGTATCGCGCCATCTTTGAACGATAGGTTATCTTTAATACTGAAGCACCTCGATGCGACACCTCCACGATGTGTGCTATAACTTCATGTACGTATGATTGTATGTACACTTGCTATGGCACCCCTTCAAGATTGATACTCAGAAGCGCTCCCGTCTACAGCGCGGACACTGAATCGGAGTTTCACGCCGAAGCGCTGAGCAGTTTCGAGTGAAGGACTTGCCTAAGGTCCCTACGATGAGACTTGAGGTGGAATAATAAGTGTCAATACTAAAACAATTGCCTTGAGGCATGCCTCTGCATATTGAAACGTTCGGTGTATAGTAAAAGCATCAAGAGCATAATTAAATTGGCAGCTGAGAATTTCATGTGACTACCAAGGATACGAATCCCAGAAGCAGTGCCAATTCGTTACCACGGTTACAGCGTCTCGATTACACTGCTACTTCATGCTTTCATTGTTTTCAGTTTCAGCATACGTCATCAATTCAGTTTCAAAGTTTGATCCAGTTAGATGCAAGGCTCTCAGTATAGCCAGCGCAATTGACTTCATCTACGTTCTGTGTTATGATGAGAACTATATTGATGTACGAGCTTACGACGTTAGCTTTCCGCACGATCTGCTAATGATGTATCTAGTGCATAACGATAAACGTGTGAATAATTTCACAATGTTCATCGATATGGTTGCCATTGGAAACACGAATTCGATTTTATACATCGGTGATAGGAATTGCAAATGCATTTGGATGATAGACACGGTTAGCAATGTTGTAGTCAGCGGATGGCTAAGTGAACTGGGTGATGAATTCAGTTTGTCATTGGCCAATGACAATCATCTACTGGTTTTGAGGTATTTTGAAGATCTTCCGCATTTAGAGATCTACAGTCAAGCTGCGAAACTTGTACGAAGAGTTCCACTTCCAAACGACTTCAAAGGTCCTTTCAATGCCATTCAGAAGCCGAATGGAGAATTCATCGTCAGCCACAGATCTAAGAAGAATGATGGTGTGAGTGTTAGTTTCCTAAATATAAATGGGAACATTTTGGATCTGTTTAAACTGAAAGAAACTGTGGGTTTCCATGAAGCGAAATTGTTTCACACTATAAACTTCAGTGATCCTTTTGTTGCTGAAATATTTAGTGGAAACGTTTATTCGCGTATATTTGATGAGAGTAGATCTACAGTAAAGTGGAAACTAACCGATTTCAGTTTCATCATGAGCAACTGCTCAGAAGAAAGCTCCGGAGAAATTATAGGTTTCCGAGACACTGACGGACGTATTTTCAGTCAGATCATAGAAAATCCAAATTACATACAGTACGCAAAGTTGTTTTGGGATCCGATTAGCAAACACCTGTTGGTGGCTGAAAATATATTGGGAAATATGTATGCATTTGACACAAACAGTCTTAGGTGGAGTCATATGTATAGCTTGCTGAATTTTGTGCCTGACTATGACATCAAGGAAAAACAATTCAGTATACTTCATCCTGGTCGTGTGGAAATTTTGACATTAAACAAAAACTAATTGTCAAACTCAGCGATAAATTTTAAACACTGGCAACATTTCTTTGTCTTGGTTATGAGGAGCTGTGGTTAGCCATCCTCATCATCCTCATCATCAACAATTCAACATCCTCCTCCTCCTCCTCCTCCTCCTCCTCATTCTCCTTCTCCTTCTCCTCCTGTTCCTCCTCCTCCTCCTCTTCCTATTTCTCTTCCTTCTCCTTCTCCTCATCCTACTCCTTCTCCTCCTCTTCCTTCTCCTCCTCCTATGCATCCTCCTCCGTCTCCTCCTCCTTCTACTTCTCCTCCTCCTCCTACTCCTTCTCCTCCTCATCATCATCATCTTTCTCATCATCATCATCATCTTTCTCGTCATCGTCGCCGACGCCGCCACCATCATCATCATGGACCAAGGTCTCATCGACATCTGATTCCATTTTCACCATGTTCTTCCACTGTTCCAGTTCCAGTTTGATGCGGCTCAGCTCTTGCAGTGATGTGCCGCACCAGACGGTTAAATCATCCGCCCATTCGCCAAAATCAATTTCATGCATTTTCAACGTTTCTTAGACTCGATTATGGGCTATCATGGTCAGCAACCTTCGTCAACATCATCGACTTATGAAGCTTTACATTAAACTTTTGAACGTCACTTTTCTCAGAAGGGCCTAAAAAGAAATAGGTGGCATAAAGAATATCCTCCTACAAAACCTCAAGCACAAATCAAGTTTTTCCCTATTGTTTGCCTTATAATTATTAAGTCTTTTATTTTGCAATAAATGTTTGTCTGTTATTTTGACTGTTATCTGTATCTTATAGAATCTGAAATTCTATGTGTATTTTCGTTGTATCGTTTCCACGGAAACGATAAAACTAAAATACTCAGTGATTAGTGAATAATTATATATTATATTCACCAATCATTGTGACAGTTTATTGTATGTTTATTAAATGTTGACCACAAAGAGGAGGATGAGCTAAGCTAAGTTTAGGATGTTATCCCTCCTCCTAACCTAGCAGGAAGAGGTAGAGGTAAGTCCAGTCAGCACGCAGACTGGCTGGTCCGCAGGTAACTGACGTCAGCAAGTAACTGACCAGGCAGTAGGCAGTTTGGCTGGTTAGTCAGGAAGTGGAGAATAAGGACCTAAAAATGGTCATCCAAAGAGAGGAACCTAAGTAGGCAGGTTTGACTAGAGAGAGTATGATATATTTAACAATATCGGTGTAAGGATTGAAAGTAATAATTATGTGGTATGGTAATACAGAATATAGAGATAGGTGGTTGCTTAGTAGAGCGGCAAGGGAAGAGCCAGTGGATAGCTGCAGGCAGTCTGCGAGGCATCCTAGGGGCGGTTTGAAAAAATCTGCATATAGAGAAAGGACGTGAGGCACCCGGGGCGCTCGGCACTGGTCACTCAGAACCCGAGAGAACAGAGAGAGAGAGAGAGAGAGAGAGAGAGAGAGAGAGAGAGAGAGAGAGAGAGAGAGAGAGAGACACGACGAGAACAGTCTGTATCATTATTGTTCTTTTTGCACGGCATATGTCTTTAATATAATTCTAATTTAAAATACAGTAGGCCCCTACAGTGTCGTCTTATTAGCTAGCTTCCCCCACATCAGCTACACATGCATACTGCAAAGTTAGTTTTCCGCATGACAGTATGCTGACTTCTTTACCGACTAGCCCACGTAATATATCCAATGGCAAGTACAATGGATATACATTGTTTAAGCGATGCTAGTGGTAACTAATACAATAGACGTCCTATTTAAAGAAATCGAATGCCAAAACTTATAATTATGGCAGCGGGTTCTTGATGGTAGCAGAGAGACCTACTATGTATATATACTAGCTGGGGTACCCTGCATTGCCAGGAAATTTGAGGGTTCGGGCCGTTCCCCGACAATCCTTCCCTCCGTCCCTCCCTCCAACCCTCCGTCCCTCCCTCCTACCCTCCATTCCCATCCCCTACCGCCCGCCCGCCAGCCCTGCCTCCCTCTCTCCCTCCCTCTGTCCGACCGTCCGTCCGTCCGTCAGCCCGTCCCTCCCTCCCCTTCCCTCCCTCCCTACCTACATCCTTTCCTACCTCCATCCCTCCCACCCTCCCTCCCTTCCCCACTCTGTTCAGAGCCTCATTGGTTCATCCATGCATTCTTACAGTGCTTTGTAATTTTGTATAGCCTATTATAATAATAATCTTCGTTTATTAACATTCAATCTGACAGACCGCAGAACGATTACATATACAAGTTATGCAAGAAATACGGCCAACTTCGCACCACACACAGGTCGGCTACAGCAGGATCGGTAACCTAACATTAATGGCCTAAGTACTGGAACGCTCCTGATGCGGCCAAGCCAGAAGTGGGAGGGGCGAACTTATTTCCAACAGAAAGGCAAACAACACAACAGAAAGTGCCACTGGCAGCTAACAGAAAATTCAAATAAATTTTTTGCCCTGAGCGAGGCTTGAACCCAGGCCGCGATAATGACTCTCAGTTGATCGACCAGCGCTCTCGCAACTGAGCTACGCTATAATATATTATATTGGCTATTATACTTAAAGATCAAGGAACATGACATTGTAGTTGGTTATATAACATTTCCCGAAACCGATAGACTTAAAAAGTTCCCGGAATTTGGGCCACTTAGGCTAAATTAATTGTCAGGTTAAAAAGTAGCAGTAATCGTTTACTCTAAAAACACTCAAGCATAATTTTTATTATATCCCTTTCCGGATTTACTACCGTATCGTAGCCTACATCTTGCCACACGAATATAAGTCAGAGCAGAAAATGTCTTTGTATAGTTCAATAATGTATTATTGCATCCTGTGTGACTCTGCATATAGGTCAGTGTATTCTCACAATGGCCTTGAATAGTATGAGAAATATCCGCGTGTTCACCCTAAGAAACCGTTCTTTGCTGGCAGACTCAGCTGAGATTGTCTCCAATTTGAGTCCGATTTGATATGATAACATAATTTATGGGTTTAATTCCAAGCGTTGCTCAAGGACTTGATTTTCCAACAGGAATGGATGTTCGACTGTGTTCAAATTACTGTAACAATGTCTTATTGTACATTTAAGATATCTAGAATGTGTACAAGAACAGCCATTGTTACTCTGAGTGCAATGTTTCCTCTTGTTCTGCTCGTTTTTCTGTTTCTTTTGTTTCAACCTCTGCCTCTGCCTCTGCCTCTGCCTCTGCCTCTGCCGCTGCCTCTGCATCTTCCTCTGCCTCTGCATTTGTGACGTCGCATTGTGAAACAGAGTCAAGTTCAGTATAATAATTAAGACAGTCTGCTATAATGCAATCATTGGTTAGCGTGTCACCAAGAAATGCGGAGCTGCATGCAGAATAATTATCAGGCCCATGGTTTATGAGACAACGCCGGTGCAAAACTACATTTATTTAAACTCGTACAGGTCAAGAGATAGGCAACATTTCACTTAGTTTAAATATTTCCGGTTTCCAACTAGGTAAAAACTGGTGAGGCCACTGCTTCTGATAGGCTACTTTACGATATCGAACGTCTTATCAAACGTTCTATCGAACGCCAACAACTTGCACTGAAAAGAATCGTTGAACGTCGAGAAAGTCAACCGCTGCTACACAAAATGTTCCGACTATTTTCCATTTCGTCTGTGTTCTTAGTGGTCATCGTTGTGAAGCTGACAGTCGGTGAGTTTATAAAATAATTTGCTGCATTTCAATTGCGCATGATCGAACGTAAAACGAAGTTGACATAGGCCTAATGTCGTTGGTTTCACAGACTAAGCTTCGGTTGTTTACGCTAAATGAAAATAATGTTAATTTTGCGATATTTTAGTTTCTTAATTGTGATTTTAATGCAGAACTAGCTGTAACGACAAAAGATGTCACATGTAGCAGTAGAACTACGGATGACTCCAATACTGTACCTCGAACAACAAGTACACAACTCACTGAAGCGACCAACATAAATTCTGATTCACCGGAAGTCACAAAAACATCAACCGTCGTCGATACGGCAGATGGTATGATAAAGAATTCTATTCAAAGTGACTGAAGTGATATTTCATCATAAAAATCACTACTACACATAATTTTAAGCGACATTCTCAAATATCGGAATAAAAATGGCGACGCTAAACACTTAGCCTATGACATAAGCTTTCTCAAGTTCCATACACGGTAACCGTTTCGGAGAGGAAATTCAAACTGGCAGTTTCAAGGTTGCAAGGCGAATGCTTAGTCAATCGGACAAAGATCCTAAAGTTACTCGAGTAGGACTAAATACCAATTAAAAATTAGCATGCAAGAGATGGATTCATGGCGCTACAAGAAGTGCGCCGGAGACCGTAAGAATTATTATTAGTCGTGCGACACTAAATATTCAGTAGTCCACGAATAATAATTATTCCTATGGTCTAAGGCTCACTTCTTGTATTGTTATATCGCTTAATAAATGCGGAATAAGGATTCATAGTAAAGTTATGTCTTTAACTGGCGCTATATAAAGTCTTTGAACGGGCGAATAACAGGGACACAATGATAATCTAAATAGGCACCTAAAACAATTAAGAGACAGAATGATCCAAATGTTGCATTCTGACGCATTCCCATGCGAGCTGAATGCTATTGCTACAGATACATGTGGTATAGGGCAGGATATTGCTCGGTTGGAGTAGGTCCTACAGACCTACATGAGATTGTCAGTGTCTAGGGGAGGGGTAGAGACAGAGAGAGAACGGGGAAATAATAACTGTCCATGGCCAATACAATTGTCGTGAGGTACGCCTCTGCTTTTTAAACGGAATGGCGTATGTTAACAGCATCAAGAGCACAAGGGAAGCGGCAGCTGAGAATTTCAACTTACTAACAAAAATGTGAATCCCAGAAGCAGTAGCAAATGGCTACAGCGGTAACATCGTCTCGATTACATTGTCACTTCATGCTTTCGTTGTTTTCAGTGTCAGCGTATTCGATCAATTCGGTTTCAAAGTTTGATCCAGTTGGTTGCTACGCGCCCAGTATCGCCAGCGCAATTGACTTCATCTACGTACTGTGTTATGATTGGTATACAGTTGAAGTACGTGCTTACGACGTTAGCTTTCCGCACGACCTGCTAATGATATATCTAGTGCATAACGTTAAACGTGTGGATAATTTTAAAATGCCCATCGATATGGTTGCCATTGGAAACAGGAATTCGATTTTATACATTGGTGATGGGAATTGCAAATGCATTTGGAGGATAGACACGGTTAGCAATGTTGTAGTCAGCGAGTGGCTAAGTGAACTGGGTGATGAATTCAGTTTGTCATTGGCCAATGACAATCATCTGATGGTTCTGAGGTATTTGGAAGATCTTCCACATTTAGAGATCTACAGTCAAGCTGCGAAACTTGTAAGAAGTATTTCACTTCCCAACGACTTCAAAGGTCCATTTAATGCCATTCAGAAGTCGAATGGAGAATTCATCGTCAGCCACAGATCAAATAAGAATGATGGCAGGAGTGTAAGTTTCCTGAATATTGATGGAGAAATTTTGAAAGAGAATGTGGGTTTCCATGATACAAAAGTGATTCACGTTACAAACTTCAGTGATTTTTTTGTAGCTGAAATATTGAGCGGAAACGTTTATTCGCCTCTACAGGTATATGATGAAGATGATGATGAGAGCATGATAAAATGGAACCTAACCGATTTTAGAATCATTACGAGCAACATCTCAGAAGAAAATATTGGAGACATTATAGGTTTCCGAGACACTGATGGACGTATTTTCAGTCAGATCATAGAAAATCCCTATTATATACAGTACGCAGTATTGTTTTGGGATACAGATAGCAAACGTCTTCTTGTGGCTGACAATCTTCTAGGAAGTATGTATGCATTTGACACAAACAGTCTTAAGTGGAGTCATGTGTATAGTTTACTGACTTTGGTGATTGACTGGGACATGAAGGAAAACCATATATATTTACTTCATCATGCTCGTGTGGAGATTTTGTCATTAAACAGAAACTAATTGTAAAACTCAACGATGAATTTTAAACACTGGCAACATTTCTTTGTCATGGTTTGTGAGCAGCAGTGGTCAGCCATATTCCTTGAAATCTTACCATGCAAGTAGATTCTTTACGTAGTTGCAGAATATCTACCACTGATCTTGACGCTTTTATACATCTGTGGTATGCTGACGAATTGTGCTTAGTCATGGATGCCTGAGACATCCTAAGAAGTGCAGATCTATTCCAGGCAAACAATTTGCCTAAAAGAATAATAATTATAGATGATTAATAACTGAGAAAATATCCATGAGGATCGTGTCGACGAGTGAATGTGTGCAATAGCTCAATAGCTTCGTAATATTTAAATTTACATTTTCGCTAATAATATTTTCATGCCCTTCGAGATGTGCATTCAATGGTTCCAACTGTACCATCAGTGCATATCCGACATCGATAGAAAAAGTTGACCGCTCACTGAATCGTTCACCTCATTCCTCTATGATCATACAATGAAGTTGTCTATCAACGCTGTTAACTTTGTTTATGAACCACTTCCATCTGGAATGCCTCCACAAAGCGCTTGCATGTATGTCATGCTTCGCCTGAGACTAAATTCGACTTCAGAAAGAGCAAGTTAGGTCTTTTATTGCGATCGTGATCAAAGGAATGGGACAATGAATTATCATCGTCAGCCACTGATTCAAGGAGAACCTTGACAGCGTGTATGCTTCCCAAACTCTAATGGGTAAATTATCGCTCAGCTTAGTTTTGAAACAACAAGTATTATAGTTCTGATATGCGAACTTGTTTTTTTAAGGCAACCAACGAAACGTTTCTGCAACTGAAATGTTGAGTTATTATTATTATATGCTTTCATTAGATTTCACAGAGGGTCTGCAAAGCCCTGCATGTAGGTTATCATTCGGCCGAGGATAAATTCGACTGCAAACAGAGCATGTATGATGAATTGGGTATCATGCTAAAAGTAAGGGGACAATATAAGTGCTGGGGTTGGGAGCGCCTCTGAGTACTAGCATCTTTCTTGAAGATGCGCTGCATAAATACTTTAATGAATGAATTGGTAATTCTTAACCCACAGGAACATGTGGTTCCGATGAACAGGATTTCCCTATTTACATCAGTAGTAATAAATAATAAATTATTATACATAATGCATTGATAGTCACCATTTATGGCATTTAATAATTATTATATCTTCATGCGCCTACAGTCTTGTTATAAAGCGTGAACGGTTGATCTTACTGGGACCTTAAAGTGTGGATGGACTGTCATGGACGGCGTCCATGCACTTATTTAAAATCTGAACGCCGTCCTGCCACTTATTGGCCAGCACAGTCTGGAAAGGTAAGGGGCGTCCAAGCACTTCTTTTGGAAAGGTTAGAAGCGTCCGGGCACTTCTTTTCCCACACGTTAAGCACTGCTGGGAGCTTGCCGCTACCTGCAAGATTGATAAAAGCACGCTAATCGTAAACAATCAAAGACAATTCAATTGTATAAATACTGGATTTCGATTTCAATCTTAAGACAACGTGTTGCACTTCCGACATACTTACAAACATCATCAGACAGTGACGTTCTCCGAGACTCTGAGTCAAAACTTTATTCAATACATCACTGATTTGTTAGTAGTAGTAGTAGTAGTAGTAGTAGTAGTAGTAGTAGTAGTAGTAGTAGTAGTAGTAGTAGTAGTAGTAGTAGTAGTAGTAGTAGTAGTAGTAGTAGTAGTAGTAGTAGTAGTAGTAGTAGTAGTAGTAGTAGTAGTAGTAGTAGTAGTAGTAGTAGTAGTAGTAGTAGTAGTAGTAGTAGTAGTAGTAGTAGTAGTAGTAGTAGTAGTAGTAGTAGTAGTAGTAGTAGTAGTAGTAGTAGTAGTAGTAGTAGTAGTAGTAGTAGTAGTAGTAGTAGTAGTAGTAGTAGTAGTAGTAGTAGTAGTAGTAGTAGTAGTAGTAGTAGTAGTAGTAGTAGTAGTAGTAGTAGTAGTAGTAGTAGTAGTAGTAGTAGTAGTAGTAGTAGTAGTAGTAGTAGTAGTAGTAGTAGTAGTAGTAGTAGTAGTAGTAGTAGTAGTAGTAGTAGTAGTAGTAGTAGTAGTAGTAGTAGTAGTAGTAGTAGTAGTAGTAGTAGTAGTAGTAGTAGTAGTAGTAGTAGTAGTAGTAGTAGTAGTAGTAGTAGTAGTAGTAGTAGTAGTAGTAGTAGTAGTAGTAGTAGTAGTAGTAGTAGTAGTAGTAGTAGTAGTAGTAGTAGTAGTAGTAGTAGTAGTAGTAGTAGTAGTAGTAGTAGTAGTAGTAGTAGTAGTAGTAGTAGTAGTAGTAGTAGTAGTAGTAGTAGTAGTAGTAGTAGTAGTAGTAGTAGTAGTAGTAGTAGTAGTAGTAGTAGTAGTAGTAGTAGTAGTAGTAGTAGTAGTAGTAGTAGTAGTAGTAGTAGTAGTAGTAGTAGTAGTAGTAGTAGTAGTAGTAGTAGTAGTAGTAGTAGTAGTAGTAGTAGTAGTAGTAGTAGTAGTAGTAGTAGTAGTAGTAGTAGTAGTAGTAGTAGTAGTAGTAGTAGTAGTAGTAGTAGTAGTAGTAGTAGTAGTAGTAGTAGTAGTAGTAGTAGTAGTAGTAGTAGTAGTAGTAGTAGTAGTAGTAGTAGTAGTAGTAGTAGTAGTAGTAGTAGTAGTAGTAGTAGTAGTAGTAGTAGTAGTAGTAGTAGTAGTAGTAGTAGTAGTAGTAGTAGTAGTAGTAGTAGTAGTAGTAGTAGTAGTAGTAGTAGTAGTAGTAGTAGTAGTAGTAGTAGTAGTAGTAGTAGTAGTAGTAGTAGTAGTAGTAGTAGTAGTAGTAGTAGTAGTAGTAGTAGTAGTAGTAGTAGTAGTAGTAGTAGTAGTAGTAGTAGTAGTAGTAGTAGTAGTAGTAGTAGTAGTAGTAGTAGTAGTAGTAGTAGTAGTAGTAGTAGTAGTAGTAGTAGTAGTAGTAGTAGTAGAAGCAATAGCAGTAGCAGTAGAAGTAGCATTGGAAGCAGCAGTACTAGCAGCAGTAGCTGTAGCAGTAGCAGTAGCTGTAGCAGTAGCAGTAGCTGTAGCAGTAGCAGTAGCTGTAGCTGTAGCAGTAGCTGTAGCAGTAGCAGTAGCAGTAGCTTTTTAGGTTTCATTTAGGCTATTATCCATAGATGCAAAAAAAAACCACGGAGTTCATATCAAAATGACCCCTATAAATTTCACTTCTTGTAGTGATCTACTACATTTATTTATAAAATTTATTATTTATTTATTTCAGAAATTGATATAGCGCCTCTTCAAGGTAGGCTACTCAGAAGCGCTCCCTGCCCAGCCACGGCTAAATAAAACAGTTTTTAGGTTCTTAAAGAACAGAGCGGAGTGACCCCTGGGAATTAAGAGCAGAAAATGACGATGTTTAGCAATTATTAACCTACATAACGGCATCAGTAAGGTTAGGTAAGTTATCAGTCGTTATCGGTTATCAGTAAGGAAGTTGTCATACTTCGGGCACATCATGAGGAAACATGGAGACTGCTTGGAGAAGGAGATTATGCAAGGCACGGTTCCAGGAGCAAGATCAAGAGGAAGACCTAGGAAGAGGTGGTGGGACAACATGTGTGAATGGACGGGATTATCAACAGAGCAATTGTTGAGAGCAACCGAAGACAGGAGAGGATGGAGAAGAACTGTCCAAAATGCAACCAACCCTCGTGTCGAGGATGGTTGAAGGCAAGGCAAGGCAAGGCAAGTTAGGTGAATCTCCGAGAACATGGTGAGAGCGAAAAAATATAACAAACATAATATTAAGGAAAATGATAACAGACATATAACTAAATAAAGTTAAATTTTAAAAAACCCGGAATAAAACGAGATGAAAAAAGAAAAGAAGAAAAACACGACGTTTTTGGGAAAGAATAAAAAAACGACAAAACGTTATTAAACAACTATCAATTGAATTGGACGAACTCTATGATAATAAACATCATAAGCGACGTCTTCCTCCTTTATCGCGGCCAGTGACGTTGCTAATCTTATGATCTTTTTGTTCTTACACATCGTCGTTAAACTGAATCAAACGCTTTACGGTATAATATGCATTTGAGAACGAATTTCAATGTCGCATGAGGGAAATCTAATCATAAATTGGATCGGATGATATATTTATAGAACCAGCCAAATTTATTATAATGGTGTCGAAGATTTGCTACTCTACATACTGCATAAGTAATAATGTATTGTTTAGCGACATCTTGTGGATGTTGCTGTAACTTATCTGATTAAAGAGGTAATAATTATTAACACGAGTGAGGCCGACAATTTAAATAACAACGCTGCACATGTTTTAAAGGTAGCTTACTATTATTATACCTCGAGACTCACAACCTGCTTCCGGAAATCCAGTCTGGCTTCCGAAAAGGTCATTCAACTGAGACATTACTTCTCCGACTCCTTTCTGATGTCTACGGAGCCATCGATCGTTCTCAGCTGACTCTCTTAGCCCTTTTTGACGTTAGTGCAGCGTTTGACACTGTGGACCATGACATTTTACTTGAACGACTGCATATATCTTTCGGTCTCTCTGGTACTCTGCTCCTCTGGCTGAGATCCTTTCTTAGTGATCGTTCCTTTTCTGTGGTCCATGGCCCCTCTAGGTCCCTCTGGGTCCCCGCTCCCTATGGTCTTCCACAGCGCTCTGTCTTGGGCCCCCTTCTCTTCATAATCTATACCTCAGATCTTGCCCCTCTTCTTGCCTCCCATGCTATGCAAGCCCATCTGTATGCTGATGATGTGCAAGCCTACCAGCACTGTCGTGCCTCTGATTCTGTTGCAACTGTCCGGTCTATGTACTTTGCCATGGAAGCCTTGGGGACTTGGATGTCGTCCAATCGACTCCGCCTCAACTCTTTAAAAACTCAATTCATTTGGCCTGGCACTCGCCAGCAGTTGAAAAAGCTAGATATGACAACCATCGCTGATGCCTTTCCTGATTTTGTCTTCTCAACCAGAGTCCGTGACCTTGGTGTTACTCTGGACCAAGAGCTCACCTTTGCTCCACATATTCACTCACTCAGCCGTGCCTGTTATTATCAACTCCGTCAACTACGCACTGTTGCTCGCTCACTTACTCCTACTGCTGCTGCAACCCTTGTCCATTCTTTTGTTACCACCAGACTTGACTACTGCTGCTCTCTCTATGCTGGCCTACCAATTTCCCGTCTGAGTTGCATTGATCGCGTCCTGCGCTCTGCAGCCCGCCTTATTGGCCGCATACCTAAATTCAGCCACATCTCCAGCTATATGCGTGACGTTCTCCACTGGCTTCCACTCAAGCAGCGAATTGAGTATAGGATATCAACTCTAGTCTGGCGCTGCATGCTAGGCCTTGCTCCTGCCTATCTTTGTGAGCTTTGTAGCCCTACTCTTAGTTCTCACCCCTTCCGCTCCCTTCGTTCGACTGAACAAAGTCTACTCTCAGTACCCTTTGCTCGAACTTCCACTATGCAGAACCGTGCTTTCTCGGTGGTGGGACCCTCAACCTGGAATGGTCTTCCTCTGACCCTCCGCTCTCTTTGTAAAAATCCTTCTCAGTCTTTCCTCTCTCATCTTAAAACAGTTTTATTTGGCCGCGCTGAGGTTGGGAGCGCCTCTGAGTAGCCCCCTTGAAGAGGCGCTATATAAATGCATATAATGAATGAATTATTATTATTATTATTATTATTATTATTATTATTATTTTTTTTTTTTTACATTTTTTGCCCCGAGGTAAACATGATCCCTCGGGGACTTCAACACTCTCGATAAAAGCAGATTTGTCTGGAATGGACCCTAGTCGTCAAGGTCCCAGTTGGAAAAGGTACCCCTAAAAGCCACATAGTTGAAGCGCTGAATCGTTAGCGACAGGCGTTGAAACAGATATGACGTTTCGCGGACGTCCCCAGTTGCGATGCTTATGTTTTGTCCCAAAGCAGAAAGGAAAGACAAGCCCTCGTTGTTGATGGGTCCAATGGTTTCAAAAGCCAAAGGAATAAAAAGGTGGGTTTCTGACAATTGACAGTACTTTGTGTGCTTGAGGGCCGCTGCTCTCTCGGCCGCCGCACCCGCCGCCCGAGAAGTGTCGGGTAGATAAGAAACGGCTGAGGTGTCGGTCACGGTCGCATCCCAAACAAGACAGCGACCAGCACGCCACGGTATCAGAGTGAGACCATCCGGTCTCTTACCGTCAGCCCTTAACAAGCCAACGGGTTCCTTAGTGGAAGGAAAGCCAGCCCGGGCCAAACCGCGGAAGACTATGTCGTTCAAGGTCGCATGTCTGGATGAACGACCTGGACCCAAAGAGCAGGAGAGCCCGTGCAGGCCGTCAGCGGCAACAGCAGAGCCGCAAGGGCATCTGTGCGGTTCACAGAGGGGCACCCCCAGCCGAAGACCAACCGCTACTCTGACTGACTCGTCGTCAAGTCTGAGTCCGCACGAGGTTATAGGGAGAGCCAGCAACCAATCGCCCGCGTGCGGGGCAGAGACAGCTCTGAGACGCGCTTGATGGAGTGGGTCCTGAAGCCCGGTGTACAAGTCAGATATGATCTTATCGGTCAGTGGTTTTTCCCAAGATGATTGCCTGTGGACAACACTGCTGTCTGGAAGCTGCACTGAACTGGCCAATAGCCAGCGGGGCAACATCTCCCCATGTTGTTGATCGGCAGGGAATGAGTCACCTAGCATGATTGACTGGAGCGGAAGTGTACCTGCGGCGGAAGCCAGAAAGGCGGGTAATGCCAGCAAGGTTACAGATCGGATGCCCAGTCCACCAGCTTTGATGGGCAGTGAGGCTTGAAGCCACTGATCCTCTGACAGGGGCAGATTTAAGACCTCGATTAGTCCGGAATGTAGGGTCGCGTCGAAAAGAGCCAGGCCCGGGTGGTCCGCACAGGGGCAGCAACGTAATGTGTAGAGCAGTCGCGATGAATTGAACGAGTATCTCAAAAGAGTAAGGGCATCGTGTCTTCCAATATCTTGCAGTCTTACGAGCGCCCGCCTGAGCTCTGTCGTTCGCTCCTCCAAGGCCTTATCCAGCGCGCCAAGAGTGGAAAGCGGTGCACCCAAGAGCGATGCCATTTGGGGGCTGGTGTATGTGAAGAAGTCCAAAGGGTGGTGATCCGCTGCGAGACCAGGATCATGCGAAATCACCTCACATTTTGAGCGGTTAAATTCAAGACCTAGATCTCGGCATTTTAGCTCCAGTAGTTCGACATCATCAGCTACTACTTGCGCCCTCCCACCCAGAGTGAGGTCATCTAGGTAACCTAGAGTGAGTTATTATTATTATTATTATTATTATTATTTTTTTTTTAAATGAATAATTGAATATAGATCACCAGTGACCTAGATTATTCAAATTATTATTATTATTATTATTATTATTATTATTATTTTTTTATTTTTTTACCCGAGGTATTTATAATCCCTCAGGTGTGCCAAACAATATCCGGAGATATAATTAATTTCGCTCTGGAACGGCAACTCACTCGGTAGTGTCTGGTTGGGCAAAAGTGCCACGGAAAGCAATAGCATTAAAGCGTTGGATGGAGGCAGAAAGACGTTGTAAAAGGTAAGATGTCTCTTTAGTATCTCCAGAGATTAATGTTAGACGTTTTCCCAGGTCCTTAATAAAATCAAGTCCATTGTTGTTAATAGGGCCCAGGGTCTCCAGGGCCACGGGGACAAAGTGGTGGTTGGCCAACAGGTGGTCGTACTTGGCAGTTTTTCTCGTGTCGGCCAATTCAGCCGCCGCACCCGCCATTGCAGCCGTAGCATGTAGATAGGAAGGAGCAACCGTGTCTATGATGGTGGCATCCCACACGAGGCTGCGTCCTCCTCGCCATGGAATCAAAGTCATTCCGTCAGGTCTTTTTCCGTCTGTGCGTGAGAGACCAGGTGGTTCCTTGATGTTCGGCATTCCAGCTTGTGTCAGACTTCGGCTTATGATGTCATTTATTGTCGCGTGCCTGGCTAATCGGCCCGGGCCAAGGCTACATGATAGGCCATATTATTATTATTATTATTATTATTATTATTATTATTATTATTATTATTATTATTATTATTATTATTATTATTATTATTATTATTATTATTATTATTATTATTATTATTATTATTATTATTATTATTATTATTATTATTATTTTTATTATTATTATTATTATTATTATTATTATTATTATTATTATTATTATTATATTCGTTTAATGGTAACAAAAACTGATAGACACACTGCTATCAGGTACAAAAAGCAGTTTTTCAAATACAATATAATACCTATAGAATGTCTTTAGCCTTGACTGTTGGATTTGTCTTGGGATAGATCACAATGACACAAATTACAAAAGAATGATTCTATGTTTGTATAGGCTACCATAATTATGTGCTAATGAGATTAGACTCTTTTTCATCATTAATGAGCATATGGTGCCTTTCTATACAAAACCCGAGAGATGTAATGCTTCTCATCTTTGGTTGGCAATACAAAGTTGTGAGGGCTTGGCCTCAATTGGTATAGGGACGATCAGCAATCGGTGGGAAAAGCGGTCGAAGAACATGGAAGTCGTTTCTGGAGACTGCTGTCAGAAGACGGGTATCAGCAAGATCAACTGAATTGCGTTGTGTAAGTCAGGTCAGGTTTCACTTTTGACCCACGTCATGTCTATTTGAAAAGTTCATTTAGTAACTGAACTGTATTCTCCTCCTCCTCCTCCTCCTCCTCCTCCTCCTCCTCCTCCTCCTCCTCCTCCTCCTCCTCCTCCTCCTCCTCCTCCTCTTACTCCACTACCTCCTCCTCCTCATCATAATCATCAGAAGCGGCATCTTCTTCGTCATCGTCGTTGTCTTATTCGTCGTCGTCGTCGTCATCATAATCATCATCATCAGCAGCAGCAGCAACTTCATTGTTTATTTCGTAATAATCAATTTCCCACTGCTAAGAATTTTTTCGGTGGATTTTTTGGTATTTTTTTCTGAGTCGATTTAAGTTCAGTCAGTTGTATAGTAGCGATTTTCATTGATGCGTAGATTCGGAGATGAAATAGGAAGAGATTTTTATATTATATGTACAATATTATATCCGAGGAAAATAGTCAGTCTGTTTCTAGATTAAGGATAGTTTGACTGAAACTAATCATCTACGTTACTATGAACAGTGTTCGTGATTATAGCAGTAGGTGCAGTTTATTTCAATCTAGTAGGGGTTATGCACGCAGAAAGATCATAAAATAGCTGTACTTATGGCTTATTTTGCTCTAAAGTCTTTTTGTGTCAGTGCCGCATAGACCCAGCTACTAACAGTTGTTCTAGCGTTGGATTATGCTCTGCATGTTTTATTACAGCGACGTCGAACTTGACTCGAACTTGACGGTGTAGGCCTACTACCGATTATACATGTAGTTAAGTTGCGCATCTGCTCCCATACAAACCCACCGTGCTTGTAACGCATAGACCTATATCATATGCTTACTTTTTCCATCTAACCAAACAGAAGATTAGTCATAATAAAATATGCTCTCATGCAGTTCGATATTTCTTATGTGCTTCTATTGCTTGCGTTCACCGGCATCTTGTGACAAATGCGACTTTTCGTTGTAAGCATGTAGGCTATGATTGTGTTGATATTCAATCTGCCTTTATAATGGGTAGGGTCGTCTTAAAATAGCGGCTAATAAATATATTTTAAAGGTGTCGTAAACAATGACGTTTATGAAAATTGTTTTTAAAGGTGTATAAATAGAACACAGTATTGCATCATCACCATCAACTCCGCCACTGGCTGCACTCTGCCAGTGAAAGTCCCAAACCTGGATAAAGGAGGAGGGCGTCGCTAAT
This sequence comes from Lumbricus terrestris, assembly GCA_949752735.1. Classification (NCBI taxonomy): domain Eukaryota; kingdom Metazoa; phylum Annelida; class Clitellata; order Crassiclitellata; family Lumbricidae; genus Lumbricus; species Lumbricus terrestris. The sequence goes on from OX457052.1 coordinate 37,374,288, forward strand.
GGTCTTTGTTATCACACAGTGACGCAAAACTTCAAATACCACCACCATCATCACCATCGTCTTTCTCATCATCTTGAGACGTCGTTGAGGTCGGTCTGAACAAACTCTACCAGCCATGTTACATGTATGTCGTTAAGCACTGAAAGCGACTCACTCTGCCGATGCCCATTTCTTGTAATGGCCAGCCCGAAGTTTGAGCAAAGGGAAGGCAATGTCATCGAGCTTTGATAGCCGATAAGCTCTATGTTAAGCACTAGATATTTGTTTTCAGTGGCATACTTACAATGTTTTACAACCAATTAACAAACCCTGAAATGACTCGAGTTATTGGGGCATGTCAAGACCCGAAAATTACGTTATTTTAGTCACATCATGCGACAACAGGACAATATTGAGAGTAGTGTTATGACGGGATTGGATCGTAGCCGCGGTAGACCTAGAACATGCTGGCACGATAACATCATGACGTGGACCGATCTATAAAGAGTGGATCTATTGAGGACAGTAGAGGACAGATATTGCTGGAGTACATTGGTCCGCTCATGCAGCCAACCGTCACGAATCGACGACGGCGGAGTGACATGTGACATGACATGACATGACATGAAATGATTTGCCGCGTTACAGTTGGCTTATTCTTCCATTTTATTTATTTATTTATTTCATGTATGGAAACGTTACTAAAGCACGGCCGTGGTATACGTGACGACTCTGAAAAGCGCAAATATTCGCCAACAATGGCGTAAAATTTATAAATAATATATTTCTAAGACACCGGTTTTTTTATTATAATATAATATTGCTGTAAGACTCTCGTCCTAACTCCTAAGGATGTAAACAGTGAGTAAAACAAGGCTTTCCTTGAACACCTTTTAAACAGTGTTCAGCTGAGCAATATGACTACCATAATTGTGCGGCTAAACGTTACTCACGCGACTAAATCGGCGCATAACGAGGAAACGAAGATTATTGAAAATTATCATAACATTAATTACATGAATAAACGAAATAATAATTGGACCTTAGCACCATTACTCATTATTTTCCTATAATATGCATATCGGATATTTCGCTAATTGCATAAGCGAAATTAAGAACTAGAATAGACTTGTACGCGTGGTGTAGTGGCGGGTTTTGTGCATTAGAGTCGGAGGATTCGAGGTTCGGATCCACGCGATCCAACCGCGTAGTGACCATCATCAAGTCATTAACTGGCAATTGCACGTGCGCTTCGGCGGGAAATTCCGGTGCAGTATCAGCGTTGTAGTCGGGAGTGCCTCTGAGTAGTGAAATTGAAAGGGCGCCAGGTGGTGGTTTTTCAGTTTAACGACACAGTGTGGTAACAAAGACCATTAGCGACGCCCTCCTCCTTTATCCAGACTTGGGACTGGCCCTGGCATAGAGCAACCAGTGGCGGAGCTAGGGCGCTAGGGCCTTGCAGCTTTTATTATGAATAGGCCGACCCATCGATGACTGTCATGATTCAAGTTGGAAGAGTATTTATAATATTTCGAGGAAACTTTGTCAAATGCCTTCGGAGGAGGAAATTAGTTTTAGTATGTGTGGAATCATCCATCATGAAACTATGAACAATGCTTGCTTGTCCAAGAGTTTATCGACATCGTATGGTTACATTGACCGTTGACGTCTATGAACAATGAGGTCCAGACTAAAGTTATAAATGTCCTAGTTACCAATGTTATAGAGGTGTCGTACAAATTCATTGTGCAACTCTTTGCTTTCAATCACAGCTGCCGCTGCCGCCGCCGCTGCCGCCGCCGTCGTCGTCATCGTCGTCGTCGTCGTCATCATCATCATCATCATCATCATCATCATCATCATCATCATCATCATCATCATCATCATCATCATCATCATCATCATCATCATCATCATCATCATCATCATCATCATCATCATCATCATCATCATCATCATCATCATCATCATCATCATCATCATCATCATCATCATCATCATCATCATCATCATCATCATCATCATCATCATCATCATCATCATCATCATCATCATCATCATCATCATCATCATCATCATCATCATCATCATCATCATCATCAACGTCATCATCGCCGTCGTCGTCATCGCCATAATCAAGATCATTACTTAGGCTATTTATTTATCGGTTTCTCGCATTTTGCTATAGCGACCCTTCAAGCTCACTACTCAGAGGCGCTCCCAGATACAGCACGGACACTGAATTTGAATTTCACGCCGAAGCGCACGAGCAATCGTGAATGAAAGACTTGCTCAGGGTTCCTGCTCGGCGGCTTGAGGTTGATTCGAACCTGGCAACCTCCGGCTCCTAGGCACCAAACCCATCATTACACCAACTAGCTTCATGATATTAATTGTCATCTCCATCGATTGTTATTATTGTTAGTAATTATGATTGAAAATTACCAAGAAAATGAAAAAAGTAATACATGTGAGATGTGGATTTGGAGGAAGATGCAGAGAATATCTTGAAACGAAAAAGGAAAAACGAGTGGGTACGCATAGAGATTGGTATCGAAAACGATGAGTCGTTACAACAAACAGTGCAAAGAAGAAAGTTGGGTTTCTTTGGTCATGCTATGCGCTCAAATGGAATGAGAAAAGATATGATGCTGGCATGCGGATAGAGAAGGAGAAAACAAGGGCGGCCGAGGAAAATGTGGATGGATGTGGTTCACGAAACAACAGGAATGAACTTAGAAGAACAAAGAGAAGCGACACTGGAAAAAGAAATGGAGAAAACTGGTCATGACGGTCTCTAGAGTTCAAGGAACTGAAAGCACGAGAACCAAGAATTGTAATTGCTAGATTACTTTATGCCTCCCCTGTTTGGTGGGGATTTGCCAACGCAATTGAGTGTAAACGTCTTAACGGTCTTTTAAGAAAATTGATCCGTTCAAGCTTTCTGCCTACCGATTTCCCTAGTTTTGACACTCTCTGTTCTAGAGCTGATTCTGCTCTTTTCCGCTCTATCCTCTTAAATCCTTGTCACATTCTTCACGACCTCCTCCCTCCCCTTAAGGTCACTCCATACAATACTCGACCAAGGTCACATAATCTAACCCTTCCTAGAGTTGATTCTTTTGCCAGAAACAGTTTTATTGTGCGAATGCTATATATAACTTTGCATAAATGCAGTGTTTAATCTAGACGTCTCTGGGGGGGAAAGTTCCCCCCCAGGATTGACATTTCCCCCCCCAGAAAAAATTGACGAAATGATATTGGTTTTTAGTTACTGCTTTCGTCATTGTTTTACATGAAGTGTTATAATATATCGTGATATTATTTATTATTATATAATTATAGTGACATTATTTTACTACTATAATATATGATACTATCATGTTAAGATGACACCTTAAAATGCTGCCATTGCAATGTGGAAATCCAAAAAGTTTATAATGGGTCACTGAAACAGTACAGCTATCTTGTTAAGATGACCCCTTAAAATGCTGCCATTGCAATGTGGAAATCCAAAAATTTTCTAATGGGTCAATGAAAAAGTACAGCTATTTTGTTAAGATGACCCCTTAAAATGCTGCCATTGCAATGTGGAAATCCAAAAATTTTGTAATGGGTCACTGAAACAGTACGGCTATCTTGTTAAGATGACCCCTTAAAATGCTGCCATTGCAATGTGGAAATCCAAAAATTTTGTAATGGGTCACTGAAAAAGTACAACTATTTTGTTAAGAGGACACCTTAAAATGCTGCCATTTGCAATGTGGAAATCCAAAAATTTTCTAATGGGTCACTGAAACAGTACAGCTATCTTGTTAAGATGACCCCTTAAAATGCTGCTATTGCAATGTGGAAATCCAAAAATTTTCTAATGGGTCACTGAAAAAGTACAGCTATTTTGTTAAGACGACACCTTAAAATGCTGACATTGTAATGTGGAAATCCAAAAAGTTTCTAATGGGTCACTGAAACAGTACAGCTATTTTGTTAAGATGACCCCTTAAATGCTGCCATTGCAATGTGGAAATCCAAAAATTTTCTAATCTGTCACTGAAAAAGTACAGCTATTTTGTTAAGACGACACCTTAAAATGCTGACATTGTAATGTGGAAATCCAAAAAGTTTCTAATGGGTCACTGAAACAGTACAGCTATTTTGTTAAGATGACCCCTTAAAATGCTGCCATTGCAATGTGGAAATCCAAACATTTTCTTATGGGTCACTGAAAAAGTACAGCTATTTTGTTAAGACGACACCTTAAAATGCTGCCATTGTAATGTGGAAATTCAAAAAGTTTCTAATGGGTCACTGAAACAGTACAGCTATTTTGTTAAGATGACCCCTTAAATGCTGCCATTGCAATGTGGAAATCCAAAAATTTTCTAATGGGTCACTGAAAAAGTACAGCTATTTTGTTAAGACGACACCTTAAAATGCTGCCATTTGCAATGTGGAAATTCACAAAGTTTCTAATGGGTCACTGAAACAGTACAGCTATTTTGTTAAGATAACCCCTTAAAATGCTGCCATTGCAATGTGGAAATCCAAAATTTTTCTAATGGGTCACTGAAAAAGTACAGCTATTTTGTTAAGACGACACCTTAAAATGCTGCCATTGTAATGTGGAAATTCAAAAAGTTTCTAATGGGTCACTGAAACAGTACACCTATTTTGTTAAGATGACCCCTTAAAATGCTGTCATTTCAATGTGGAAATCCAAAAATTTTCTAATGGGCCCCTGAAAAAGTACAGCTATTTTGTTAAGACGACACCTTAAAATGCTGCCATTGCAATGTGGAAATTCAAAAAGTTTCTGATGGGGAGGGGCGCATCCCCCTCCCTATACCCCTCCCCGTCTCAGTGCTACGTGCATCACGAGCGTCCTTCGGACATTCAAATGTTTCCCCCCCAGAAACCCCAATCCCCCCCCAGAGGAGGGGGACTAGATTAAACACTGCATAAATGTTTTCTATTATTTATTTCCTCTGTAAACTACTGTGCGTTTGCTGGTGGTATAATAAAGAATATTCTTATTTATTTACTTACTTAGTAGCAGTAGGCTAGTAGTAATAATGGCAAAAACGTTGATTAGTACTGAGCATTTCAGCAGTATTGATTTAACTATTGGTGACCAATTATACACTGTCGGAAAATTTCCAAATTTTTTATTAGTTTGCGATTTTCAACGTAGGATATTATAGAGCAAAGTAAATTTATTTATGTTTCATCAAAAGAAGGTCGATACGAAGACTAGTTACTGTAGCCTACCAACTATTCAATGTCTGCTTAAACACCTTAGAAACAAGATTACTTGAAGCTATATATATTTATAATTTTTCAGCATTGCAGTGCAGGGTCAACAACGCCGTATTATGTAATTGCACAATTACCCCAGGACTAGAAGCCCAAATAACAATAGTATTATATTATCCTGCAAGAACGTAAGAAAGAGCGCACGCGGAAAAGTTAATACCCGGTTCTTAGCCAGAGAGTAAGATTTGAAAATTTGAGTTGAGAGGTGTTGCTCAAAATAAATACACTTCGCTGACTTTTATTCCTATCGCTGTTGATCTTCAAGATGCACGAATCATTATCCATGAATGACTAGAATTTCATTCCACTGACAAATCATTCTCCTCCTTTCATAGCTTCAAAGCTGATGCGCTGGATCAAATCTTCCCATAAAAAGATAATAATGAAAGCACGCTATTCTTCATAATAATAAACAATCCTTTCCTCAAATATTTCCTATGGAAGAAGAATCTAAATCACTGTCATCTTCAATATACTAAATACCTTTTCGCTCGAATTAATCAAATAATTTCCAGACATAACAGCAAAACTTTTGATGGCTTTGCCAGAGATTCCCGACATGTGATTGTGGCTTGTGGTGCGATTCAAAAACACGTCGTAACAAAAAGTACAAAAACATGGCAGTTGATGCCAAATACAATGAGTTGACAAACCCAGATAGACCCTGGCAGGCACAAATCATCGCACGCATGACACGCAGTAGATCAGAAAATCATTTCTGTTGAGTCATCGGTATTTTCCCTTAAAATATTGTTAAACTCTGGTTCTAAAGGAGTTGAAAATGAACAAAACATCCTTAAACTTAAACACCTCTGAAACTGTTTCCAACGATGCTATAAAAGGTATTATAGGCATCTCGTATTTGTTGTGAGGCTTTTCTCGAAATGACGAATGATATTATAGCGTCAATTAGAACCGTTACTAAGATGTTGGTGTTTTAGAATCAAAATCCGGCGTGGAACTCCACAGCGGCTTGCACTTTGGGAGGGTCAGTCCAAAGACTGAATCAAGAAGGAGGGCTTTGTTATCACGGAATGTTATTCAACTGAAATAACCAACCATGGTACACAGAAAATTCTAACAAGGGAGTCGCAAATCATTGTGAAGGACAGTAAAATGGAACCCCAAAAACTTTAGACGCCATTTTGGATTAAAACTCTTGTTATACTATGGCTCCAATTCTCTGTATAATATTCATGTCCATCTAAATCTGTCGATGTCATTCTTTCCCGCCATAAGCTGCTGTTAACCTATGATTTCAAAACAGTTATAAGTGAACATAATTAGCCCATTTAGACACCTTTAAGATATTTTCTAGTGAGGCTATATGAACCACCATATGCGATTCAAGAATCTTGCTCTTAAGTGCTGTAATATGCCGAGCAAATTTCTGTCCAGGGTAACGGCCTCTGTTGTCATAGACCCTGGTCAAATCGGATCCATCCAAATTAAAAATAGTTTCTTCCAATGCCTCATTAAGCTATCATAGCTCCAAGCGCCTGTGTAAGATGCCAAACAAGATCTGTTAACAGCAACTGACTGTGCATTATATTATGGGTTTAACTACAGTTCATGGGCAAAAATCTTGTTTGACTTAAAATGCAACAGTTTTTGTCATCATACGCTGCTGTTAGACTGTAATAGAACGAGTTTAAACGGGGTCTCTGATTGCCAGTCCCAAGGAGTCTGTAGAAAGGAGGTCAGCGATACTAATCAGCTATGTTATGAGGCGTCATCGACTGCTGCAGACAACAACTAATAAATCAAGCAACCAAATGCAACGCATAAATCGCGAGATCAAAATCATATTATATAGGCCTAGGATGTGTGTCAACGCCACAAAAAGTCGCAATGCAATGCACTGTAATAGATCTCGTTTGAGACACTTCTATCAAATTCAAATGATGCTATCCCATACCGTTTTAATTTTTTTAAACGGCATGAAACCACAGAATGTCACTACAACTAGCAAACGGCATCGTTGACATCAATACCACGGCATCAGCAAAAAGACGCCACGTTAAGATTTGAAACTATCAGGAGTCAACTTTTCCACTGGACCTCTGGGTATTGACCGCAAATGACTTGGTGTTGATGTTGCATCTTTGTATAGTGTTTATCAGATGCAAAGGCTATAGAAGTTCATAATTATCATTACTTAGTTGAGAATTATTGCCAACGACGAAGTGCTAGTGTTTGAATATTGCCAATTAATACCAACGGCCTATGAAGCCATAAATGAATGATGAGATAAAATATCCTTAATGCTCCACTTAGACACCTTTAAAACAGTTTTTAACTGTTGTATAAAAGCGCTTGAGCAATTGCGTTAATCGTATGGATAATTTCCTGCGTTAATATTCTGAATATTGGTGGTGGTGGTGGTGGTAGTTGCAGTTTAACGTCACTGTGTGGTAACAAAGACCACTAGCGACGCCCTCCTCCTCTATCCAGGCTTGGGACTAGCACTGGTAGAGCGCAACCAGTGGCGGAGTTGTTACAGCTTGGTTTTGGCGATTGATTCCCTGTGCATTTAACGCCATGACAGTGAATGAATAAAATAACAATCAGGACTTTGCCAGAATCTCACAAGGGGAATCGATAAATAATATTATGTCTCTATATAACAATTCTAACCAACCTGTCATTTCATTCTTATCAGAAATACATGTGTATCTTGAGTTCTAGTCTCCGAAAACACTGTCATCAATGGATGCCTATTCCTGGAATGATATAACTTTTATTCTGTTTGAAATATTTGAATACACATTTGCTCATTGCCCGTAAATATGATTTTTTTAATCATGTCTTATCAATATAGACAAATTTTTACATGAATTATTGCAGTAAAAAGAGAGGTTTGATTTTGTCCGTTCACCGTGTATATAATTATATTCTTCAACTTCAGAATCCGTGACGGATGAAATGTACCACAAAACTGTTGAAAACGAAACTAAATTGAACAAAACTGAGTGAGCGCTCGTGGATAGGATGGTGCCCTGCATCATCATCATCATTCGTCGCCTACTCCACCAATGGGAGCGTTGCACAATGAGTTGATTAAATTTCTCCAACGTGTCCGATCCTCAGTCACAGTGATGGCCATGTTCAGATCTAAACCCAGCCTTGCCAAGTCTTCATTAAATTTTATCATCGTGAGCTGGGTAGTTATAAGTCTTCCTCATGGGGGAATCCAGGAAGACGGAGCCTGCGCCAGTAGGCTAGTGCCTGTCTAGAGTCTGAGCCTGCTGGCATTCGAGCTATGTGCCCAGGCAGCCCCAGACGCCTCCGTCTAGTAGTACCGCATGCCGTTAATGGTGCCATTAAGTTGTTTGTCATTTTGCCCTGCGTTCGGTTTTAAAGTAATGCTCAAGAAATTTGAGCTTGAGATCATAATTACGAAGCAGTTGAGCGGTTCAGAATTTTCAAAATGCATCGATCAGTACTTTCTGTTAACGTCGGCCTTAAGAGTTATAGTGCATGTGGTATATATTATGTCAACAGTTCATTCCGTTCATATAGACTGTCTGCTGTCGAAGATGTTGGAACATCGATACCTCAGCGAACTGCGATATTTGCATACAGCTGACATATTGAGATGAGATGTACCTAGCTAATAGGAAACAAAGTGAATGAGATCGCCCGATCCATCATCTTCATCTCTCCATCAGTTCAATATTTAACGCCAAATGTGATTTCGCTGCTGTAGAAATGACATCATCCCGGTAGCCTATAATTCAATTCCTTTTTTCAAGGAGTCACTGAATTGGAAGAACCGTGTGATAACAAAATCATTAGCGACGCCATCTTCGTCGATGAAGGATCGTCATGCAACGGTATATGCCACGGATGAGAAATTTATTATATCAGCAAAGAGCGTTTTAGAGGTGTCCATGATAAATTGTCTAGCGACATCTTGCGGATATTGATGTAGCCGATCTGATTTACATATGCCATGAAATGTCGATTAATGTTCGAAACTATAATAATAATATCATCATCATCATCATCATCATCATCATCATCATCATCATCATCATCATCATCATCATCATCATCATCATCATCATCATCATCATCATCATCATCATCATCATCGTCATCGTCGTCGTCGTCGTCGTCGTCGTCGTCGTCGTCGTCGTCGTCGTCGTCGTCGTCGTCGTCGTCGTCGTCGTCGTCGTCGTCGTCGTCGTCATCGTCATCACTGCCCATGAAATACTAATGTCCACAGTGAAAAGAATATAGAGACGAGGCCATAGCAATGCAGTCGGCCTTCCGCATTGCTATGGCCTCTTCTCTATATTCTTTTCACTGTGGACATTAGTTACTGTAGCTCTTTGGTTGTTTCTTGCTCTCACTGCGCAGTCACTCCTATGCTGACGATGTCCAATCATAATGCAAAATGCTGATTTATTTATTTGTTTATTTATTTATTGTAAGTGTCGCAACATGAGTATGCCAATGCCATTATGTGATTTAATGCCGTCAAACAATGAATGTTAGTGACATTGTACAGTACTTTATAACAACTTAATATAGAGAATAAGCTTTATTGAAATCAAGAAGATCAAGTTGAGCTGCAAAAAACTGGTTCAGTACCCTGCTCCTAAGTGCTGTAATATGCCGAGCAAATTTCTGTCCAGGGTAACGGCCTCTGTTGTCATTGACCCTGGTCAAATCGGATCCATCCAGCAACATGCTAACAACCTTACGTTCCACTGATTCCATCTATAATACTAACACCATGGACTCTATCTGGAGCATCTTAAATCTACGTCGATGCTTAAAATTGCCCACAGACACCGAACAATGACTGCTCTACTTAGACTTGGCGGATTTTTTTATTGTGACACAACAATTGCAATGTGTGAACTAACTAAGTGACTAATTGTCACAAAACTGTTGGCCAAATGCTAATTGAAGGCTCTCGAGTATAAGCTGGTGCCCTGCATTTGGATTTAGAGCACAGCTCAAGACAGTTGGAGCTAGCGATTACGATTTCGAAGAATCAGAACGTTTCACTCCTTCCAAAAATGCAACGATTCGAGTGGAAAGGCTATTTTCTGCTATCGGTGTCTTTAAGAAATCCTCCCTAGCCAGCACCTAATTCGTCCCATTGACTGCCTGCTGCCAACAGTGAGGGACCCTCAAATCTAGAAGATCGACAATGCAAATCATATTAATTACAATTGACCGTTTGTGATTTACTTAGATTATTGGAGACACAGTTACTCACAATTATTGTGAGATTTATTAGCTTCATCCTTTCATCCGCAACATTTTTAACTGCAGATGTGTTTTCGACGGCGGTAGAACTGACATCGTCCAGGGTATTTCGGTTCTTCTTCCGGTTTGGTCTTGTTGAATGTCTAGTTTTGTGAAGAATCAGCGGAATTGCATGAGTGCTTTGCATTAGCAACGCCTTCCTACACTTAATGGCGGCGAGTGACGAGGGTAATGATCTTTTTGAAATAAAATTGTTATGCTGTCATCATCATCATCAGCATCGTCGTAGTCACCGTCACCGTCACCGTCGCTGTCGTCGTCGTCACCGTCGTTGTCGTCGTCGTCGTCATCATCATCATCATCATAGCGACGAACACGCTGTATAAAAAAACTAGCTGGGTACCCGGCGTTGCCCGGGAATTTTAGGATTCGGGCCGTTCCCGAAAATCCCTCCCTCCGTCTCTCCCTCCATCCCACCATCCCTCCCACCCTCCTTCCATCCCTCCCACTCTCCCACCCTCCCTCTCACTCTCCCACCCTTTCTCCCGCCCTCTCTTCCACCCTCCCTCCCACCTTTCCTCTCACCCTCCCACACTCCCTCACTACCTCCCTGCGTTCTATCCTCCCTCCCACCCACCATCCCTCTCACCCTCCAACCCTCTCACCATCCAACCCTCCCACCCACCCACCCACCCTCCCCCCATCCATCCCTCCTTGCCTCCCTCCCACCCTCCCACCATCCTTCCATCCTACCGTCTCTCCATCCATCCCACCTTCCCACCATCCCTCCAACCCTCCCTCCCTTCCTCCTTTCTACCCTCCCTCCCTCTCTGACCCCACCACACCCACACCCCACCACACTCCGTCCTCGACCGGTACGCGACCCGTGAAATCCGGACTGCAAAAGCGCTGGCCTTAAACACCTCTGAAGCGGTTTCAACCGCTGCTTTTATGCGTATGGGACCGATTGAAAAGTGCTGTCATAAGCTTGTGAGGGAAACGGCCAACCGGGAAAATGAGGGTTTTTGCCCCCACACTGGCCCCCATGGTGGGAGAGATTCGCCGACCTCCCCATCTGCCAGTGTCGGGTCGACCCCGACCCTGCGAAGGATTGAGGTCGATTGCTTCAAAACTTTGGCGTGCATAGCTAATTAGCAATCAAACAAACACACAGACTTGCTAAAAATAATATAAATAAACTGTCGGTCGTATCGGATGTATATAATTTTTTTATGATCTATAGTATCAGAAAAGAACGTTATAGCGGTGTCCAAGATTTTGAACTCTATTAGTATTAACAAATTGTTTTGTGACATCTTGCGGTGTTGATGTAACCTATCTGAGTTAGCGAAAAAGTTGTTGACAGTTGTTAACAGCTGCTAATGTAAATTAATGAAAAGGTGAATAAAGGTGTCATTATATTACGCATTTTGGGACATATTTTAACTAAGATCCATACATTCATTTTCCATTCATTCAAGTATTTATATAGCACCTCTTCAGAGAAGCTACTCAGAGGTGCTCCCTACTCCAGCACGGCCAAAAAGAAAAGTTTTCAAGTGCCTAAATAATGTGTCCGAGATTGACCTAGGGAACAGACGCCGGACCAACCACAGAAAAGCACAACTTTGCATGATGGAGGTACGACCAAACGGCACTGAGAGCACGCCACTATCAGCTGAGCGTAGGGACTGACTAGTCCAAATACTTGACACAGGCCGACAAAGATCAATTAGGTAAGTTGGAGCAAGACCTAGCTGGCATCGCCATATCAAGGAAGATACTCTGCATTCGATACGCCGACGGACAGGGAGCCAGCGCAGAACTTCCATCATGTAATTTGATATGTGACTCAACTTGGGCTATTGAATAATAAGGCGCGCTGCAGTGTGTAGAATATTGCGTTCCGTTCCGTTCCTAGCCATCCTCGGTACGAGGTTCGGCCGCATCATGCACGATGTTCCTCCAACGATTCCTGTCCTCCGTCATTCTTAGCATTTCTCCCATGTACAAGCCCGTCCATGTCTTTATGTTGTCCAGCCAATTCGTTCTTGGCCTTCCTCTTCCTCTACCTCCAGGAATTGTGCCCTGCATGATCTCTTTCTCTATGCATGTTCCCTCCTTTCTCATGATGTGACCGAAGTATATCAATTTTCTTTCTTTGACTGTTCTTAGCATGGTGTGAAGAGGAACATGCTAAGAACAGTTAAAGAAGGAAAAATGATATACTTCGGTATGGTCATGGGAAAATAACCGACCAGAAGGTAAACCAGAATAAATGGCCATGCAATTATATAGTCAAGACGAGCTGAGACAAAGCAGTGTACAAGTGTAGTTGCAGCGCCAGTTGAGAGAGAGAGAGAGAGAGAGAGAGAGAGAGAGAGAGAGAGAGAGAGAGAGAGAGAGAGAGAGCGAGTGAGCGACAGTGCGAAACTGGCGCAGCCGATAGAAACAGGAGCGACTGAGACGATTCAGGTGAGGTACAAAAGTAAGTTCCTGGTCTAGTTGATAGAAGTTAACATCAACCATAACTTATTTTATACTATAACTGTGATCCTGAATTTCCTTACATTTATTTAAACACTATTTCGACGATATTGAAGAGGCGCTATAGAAATGAATGAACAAACGAATTTTGCGACATGAGCGTATCTGTTAGAATTTACTGAGCTCAGCTATAAAGTTGTTGTGTGTATGTGCACTTGCCATAGCACCCCTTCAGGGTTGCTACTCAGAAGCGTTCCCGTCTACAGTGCGGCCATAAATCGGAGTTTCACACCGAAGCGCTGAGCATTGGGGTTACATGGGGCTAGCGGGACATGCCCTATTCTGACTGACCTTTTCTTGGAATCCGCCCGATATATTGAAGGTGTGAGTGAAGAGCGTGCCCACGGTCCCTTCGCGGCGACTTGAGGTGGATTCGAACCTGCAACCCTTCGGCTGGAAGTCAAAAGAACATACCCACTACACAACCGCGTCCCACATTTTTTATACCCAACCTTTTATGAAATAATTTTAGACTTTCCCTGAAATGACTCATTTGCCAAGTATCTCGAAATTGCAATTATTTGATGTACTTTAGATGGTGAACGGAATTAATTAATCGATTATGATATATAGATTAATTATTATGTATTCCAATTAAGGTAATTACGACGATATCGCCCTAGTGAAATAATTGATATCGAAAACAATGCATATACAATTCGATCATTAGACACCCGAATAGAAGATGTTGCAAATGTTATATATATATATATTTTGGAATATGATCGACTATTAAATCGCGTTACTTGTCTCTTTCAACTACTTTACTGATAGTAATCTATTCCATTAATCTCCAAAGTTTTACCTCGATTTTAGTAAATTGGTGTCTGTTACATAGCCTACGCCCTACAGCGTGCAAACTTTAGAAATTGGATGAACTACCTTCAACCCACAGAAAAGTTAATCATTGTACACGCTGAAACGATGTTTTTTATCGACTGTTTATTTTGAAAGGACAATTAATTTTCATCCCGTAAAGTTTAATCACAATCACCGAAAAATATACAATGCAGCTATAATTGCACTGCATGGCAGTATGCATGCGAAAGTTTCTCTTCGAAACAGAATGCCTAATAATAATAATTTAGTTTTCGTTTATACAATAATCGGGTTGACAGACCGCAACCGATTACAGTGTACGATAATTATGATGCAGTTGCCTTAATTTACGTTACTCTTGACTACTATCAGAACAGACAACCTGAAGCACATTGATGCTAATAGCAGCCTACAAAGCACTTCTGTCATAATGTGGTTTCGGACACCGAACTCAGCTCCGCTTGTCTCCATGCCCGTGTGCTAGCCAACATTCTTTGATTCATTTATGCATTCGTTAATTAAATCATTAATTAATTGATTCATTCATTCGTTTAATCATTCATTCATTCATTCGCTCGTTTATTCATTCATTCATTCATTTATTCATTAGCTGTTTGGACTAATATTGAGCTCTTCAGAAACCTATTCAGGAGCGCTTCCAGTTCAGCCACGGCAAGAGAAAAGAGAAAAGGTCGTGACTTTTTGCTCTCACAGGACGACGAGTAATCTGTAGTTTAAAGATGTCTCAGTTTACTTTTCAACTCTGTAGTTAATAACGACGATCTCAAAACATTCGAAAGTCTGTAAAGTAAGACTAATAGATGCATTGACTTCTCATCCTGATATTGCGGCGAATGTTAATGAGAGCTGCAGCTGACGCACACATGCTTAGATTTCAGGCATAGGTCTAATTATTCATACCCAATTCGTTCGCTCTTTTTCAAAATCAAAATGCCTACAACGCTGCCTTCCGGTATAATAGGTATAGACCTATTCCATATTTGAAAATAATGCAGTTAGTGGCATGATTTCATATAATAACACTTCGCAATTTTATCAAACGCTTTTGCATGTCTGTGAAACCAATGAATAAGTTTAATTTAGGTAAAAAATATAAAATAATGCATCAGTCGTCTGTAATTTTGGTCAATTTTGACCGCGAGACTATAGTCCGAGTTGACGAAGTCGATCGAGTCGTCGAGAGGTCGGCGAGTCGACAAATTCGATCGAGTCGATCGTCCGCCGGGCCAGGTCGATCGCAGCACACGACTCGATCGACTGCGGGGTACAGCTTACAAAGCGCGTCCACCATACGGAGTTCCAACTCAAATCTGCTTATTTGTATGCCTGCAGTGTGTTGTTCAATGAATGCGCTACTGGGTCACCAACGGTAATTGGAATTATTTTACCATTTCCGGTTCCTTATTAAGAGTGACCATTAAGACTAGTTTCAATTGGCAAAAAGTTCTTTTGGGCGCTCGTCTATATTCTCTTCAGTGGATATGTAGGTTCTTTTGAATGGTCATGAGGCATTTTACTAGGTCATTATGACTACCATTGGAACAGACCACAAAAAAATTAGAAGGTTGTCTTTTTAAAAACATAACTTATTGATATTCAATCAAAATAATAACCCAAACTGCCTGGCAGATGACCCGAACGCTTCACTAAATGGTTGAGATCAGAGTATCAATTTATAAAATCTGTTGGAGGCGCAATGAAGGTGTATCTGATCCACTATTAACGGAACCGTCGACGCCGACTTTATACCTACTTAATAAGCATGGTGATTTCCTACTAGCGCTCGAATGAATCTGAAATAATATAAATATTTCCTGTGAAATATTAAACATTGATTTATTGTTATTCTCAACGACACGGATAGCGCGTAAGATTTTCTAATTCAATGTTTCTGTATATAATACGTAAATTATAACAAATAAAATCATATAAAAAATGAATTTATTCTGAGGAGAAAAACAACCACAAACCAAACGCAGACAAACAGAAAAAATTATATACTGAAAATATTAATATCAATAGGACACCTTGAATATATTGGGCGGCTCCTCATAAAAGGTCATTCAGAATTATAGGACACCTTAATGACAAAGTTAAATAACCTTTAACTGTACACACGAAGCCGATGAAGCTCTTAAGTGCTGTAATATGCCGAGCAAATTTCTGTCCAGGGTAACGGCCTCTGTTGTCATAGACCGTGGTCAAATCGGATCCATCCATCCATGCAATGACAGCCATTAGAATTTACGATGAGTTGTGTGACATTATTATGAATCTTCGTCAAAACGTATTCATGGCGTTCGTAGCCAGTCTTATCCATACGACTTGCAAGCCTATTTCCATTTTCTGGCAGCAGGGGTCAGACTGACGTTGCGGTTGGAACAATAAGCCAGACTGTAATAGAGGCCCTGTAGTCCAGGGTGTCCTCAAACCGCCTGCGCATGAACTCTGCTAAGACTCAGCTTATCTGGCATGGCACGCCCCGGCAGTTCATTAAATTTGATCGTGTCTCTTTCTCCGTGAAAATTATATCCAAATTTCACTTTGCACCTCAGTCCTGGATTTGGGTGTCATCCTAGACCAGGAACTCACATTTACGCGGCACATTAACCTTCTATGTGGCAGCTGTTACATCCAGCTTTGGCAGCTCAAGGTCATTCCCTGCTCTTTGACTCCCTGCGTAGCCTCAACAATTGTTCATGCGCTTGTATTTTCACGTCCCGGCTACAGCACCCCATAAGCTTATACGACGGACTTCCGCCGTGTCTGGTAGAATCCAGAAAAATTAATATGGTCCTTTGAACGCCGCGGCAAGGGCTGCTGTGCAATCGGAGTAGGCCTATATAATTGTGATCACGTGATGCCGCTACTTGCTTACTTCCCATCGGATTGAATCTAAGATCTGTTTGCTAGTTTACAAGTCTCTAAATCAGGGGTTCTCAATTTTTTTCGTCCCGCGACACACTTAAACTTGCTATCAAATTTGGCGACACACCATTCAATCGTCATGTGTAAATGTCGTAAAAATATAAAAAAAGGGCCAAAGTTAAACATGTCTATTTATTTCAAATTTGCTCTCAAACTTATTTATCCTTCTAAAATGCTAAACTGCTGACATTTTAAATAAATGAAAATAATTATATTGAATTTCTTTCCAATTTTTATGATTCTAAAATTCTAAATTATTCTTCTGATCCCAATCTATAGTCGTTTCTACAACTCGACGTCAATTTAGTCACCTAATTACTAAGACCTTGTAGTCATAACAGTTAATAGGATCTTTGTTCTTGGATTTTTCTTTGGATCATATTAAAACGCAGTTCCACAGTTTTTGTAAATGCAATTCGTAAGCAGGCTGAGAGGGCACCTCCGACAAGTTTGTTCCTATTCTTGTTCTTTATGTTGATCATCTGAGAAAAGCCCTGTTCAGATAAGTAGGAGCTTTGAAAGGAAACCAGCTCCTTGATAGCTTTGCTTGCAAGTGATTTGTAATGTTCTTCTTTGTACGTCTTTGCCCAGAACTGAGTTCTTGATAATAATGCCCTTCATTCTGGAATCACATTGCAGATCAACAAGTCTTTCCTGTTCATTGTTGTCCAATTCTGCTCCATTGATGTTGTCTCTGATGAATGGGTTCAACATCCACCTTGTCTTCTTAATATCAGCATCTGAAGAGGATGGAAAGTATCTTCTGAGATTCAATGACAGAATAGGCCTATCCAAATGTTCCACAGCAAGTGCAAGCATGGTGTCTGCCAACGGACGTGTGCTGTGGGAATTTAGTAGACTGATGTTATTTAGGAATCGTTGTGTCAATATGGAAAAGAAAGGAAGATAATTTATTATCATTATTATTAATTCGCGACACACCAATTCTTCGCGACACACCAGCGACACACCATTTTTACGCGACACACCGCCGGTGAAGTCGCGACACACCAGTGTGTCGCGACACACCGGTTGAGAACCCGTGCTCTAAATCCCTGAGACTCACCTGGTGGTCATTGTATCGGTTTGCATTCCTCTGCTTCCGCGTTGCGACTTCGATCGCTGACAATCGAGAATTTCGCGTAAGGTGGCTGATAATCCGCCCCGGTGACCACGCTTTCTCAGTGGCCGGTGTCGCGTGACAGAGTCTCCCCCTAAAAGTCTCCCACCGGAGACTTTATTTCGAAACAGATTCTCTCCCTCCTGTGGATCTGTCCCATAATAAATTCTACCCCCGGAGACTATGTTCTGAAATAAAGTCTCCTGGTTCATTAGTTCGCTATTAATTTTCTCCAGTAAAAAATTGTCACATTATTTCCGCCGCCTACGAAATAAAGTCTCCCCCATTGAGCGTGAAATCGGCTACAGTCGCACAAAATTTAGAGATGAGCATGTTAAGCCGTTAGTTTACGCTGGTAAATTATTTCACACGAACATATGTATACTTTTTCATCAGAAATATCTTCCAATGCAGATTTTCAGCCAGAGGAGACTTTGTATCGGGGACACTTTATATTGAGACACCGAACCCAGGTTATGGAACAGTCTTCCTTCCGCCTAGCGAACGGCCGACTCATTTGGCTCCTTAAAATCAGGACTCAATTCGTGCTTATTTAGTAAAGCCTATCCTGCTGTTAGCAGTATGCGAGACACCTTGTAACGGTATGACTGTGTTACGGCGCCATAGAAATCGTCCCTGTTTTTGTTCTTATTATTATCAGCGATGACTGTTTGCGCCGTTCCAAAGAAATGAATCAAATTATCCGTTAGTTTTAATCGCAGCAACACGGCTGTGAGTGAAGCATGAAAAAAATAACAAAATAAAATTAACCCTGATGCATAAAATATTTGAAAATTGCGTTTGGCAGTTCTTATAGTGTTCATAAACGATTTCTTCGGATTCCAGCAGGTTCTTGGTAATTTGCACGTTGTAATACCTCATCAATTAATTATTAATTCTCGTATATTATATCGACATAGTAATATTCATAGCAAAATAAAAAAAATATGGAGAATCCTGTACCTGATATTATTTATATTGTACAATACATCGCTTCAATTTATTATACTCAGCTCGTTCGTTTCTTGCAATTCTGGATCAAGAAGACTCCAAGTTGTAGACCGAGTCAAATATATAACATCAAAGAAAACCTTTTCGGGTGTCTAATGTAAACATTTTCGTCACTCAGTCTTGCGATATCTTATGTCTATCAGGATCGTTGATAATAATAGACATTGCCTTTACTTTGATGAAGATGAAGAAAGATTTGGTTTAATTGATTTTATATCTCCTTTTCAAAAGTGACGTTTCAAGCTCTCACTACTCAGAGGCGTTCTAGACTACAGCGACGACACTGCAATGATGACAAACTCCGCCAGTGCTGAAATGCCGAACAAATTTCTGTCCAGGGTAACGGCCTCTGTTGTCATAGACCCTGGTCAAATCGGATCCATCCATCCAACTCCGCCAGTGTTTGCGCACTGACAATGCCACCCCAGGCCTGGATAACGGAGGAGGTCGACCTTGTAACCACTACTTTTTTGTCATCTGCTGCGATATTCTGAGGTCATTGAAGCGGTTATTGAAATTTACGAGCAGCAATACCATGATTGTAGAGTGGATAAACGTCTCATCCTCAAATTTTATAAATCGAAAAAATTGACTTCACATTTCAAATACACATGGCAAGATACAGCATAGTTGCTCTGCTATGCATACCTTATGTTACTGAATACTACCTAAGACAGATAGGCCGTACACTGATGTCATGAGCATAATACAGTTATGTCATTAAAACTTCTTATTGCACTGCTCTTGCATATTTTATATCTCGACAGTACTACAATCGCTGGAGTACTGTCGAGATATAAAATATGCATGTACATGTAAGTCACAATAACGGTTACTTACAATCTTCTTGCACAATTCTTGAACTGTGTAAGAGAAACAGTATGGTGCAATAATAAGGTATGTTCTCTTATTCCAGATGTCATGCGTGGTATAATTGCAGCTGCTTGAAAACACTTTGTCGACATAACCTGTTTGTTATCGCACCAGAAATGATAATAATGACGGCGTATTCGTGTTGCAATAACACGATTTGAAGCTAAATGTGTAAAAATATTTATAATTTCATCTTTATCACTGTATACTATACCAATTTCGTTAAAGACAATTTTAAGGTACATATTGCTCAAAACGGCTTGGGGATATGTCGTCATATGGCTTAGATACAGCAGTTTGAAGTTGTAAATCTTTGAAGTCGATTTCTCGAAATTCATGTTATTGCTCCAAGCCCTTCAATTATTACACTATACACAAAATATGCCCAAAAATTATTATTGGATGGATGGATCTATATTGGACGAGGGCTTCTGACAACTGTAAAGATTCTCCAGCACTGATCTAATAAAAAATTTAGTATGAAATTTAATATGTAATCGAGTGCAAAGGTTTCAGAGGTGTGTAAGACGTATGCATTATTATGCGCTGTTTAAACCACAATAATCATTGATTGTGGCTGCCATAACTGTCAAAATCGATTTCATCATCATTCCTAGGCTGAAATGGCATCGTATTTTAAAGTTTTCAGTGTTCGAAAGTTTTAATGTGTTCACCACAACGAAGGCACTCCGTATCTTCGACATTCTTGACATCAATTCTCATAATTATAAGCATTCAAGAGTAGCAATAATTGAACTAACAACTTGCCGTTAACAATTACATGTATTCTTTCGGTGTACAAAACAAATAACCCAACAGTTTGATTGACTAGTTGATGTCTAGCGATGCTATGTCATAAAAAGATGTTTAGCGTCGCCCTCCTTCTTATTGCAGGCTTTAGACTGGCACTGCTAAAGTCGATCAGCGGCGGGGCAAAAAAGCACTAACCAGATTACACGGACAAATCTTCTGTCGTTAGACACCATTTTAAGAGTCTCTATTCATGTTATAAATAAGTCCACGGACTGCGTCAAATTGAATGGATTGTCCGGAGTCCTGTGTTTAGGGAATGTCGTGTATGATCACCAAAAACAGAGGAAGAAGGAAGAGTTAGTATCTTAAAATCTGTGTGTGATAAACTCTTTGAATTGTGTCCATCTGAGAAAAGCGATAAAAGGCACCCATCGCTTATTTCCTGAATTCATACATTTCTCAATGCAGTGTTCTATTTTTCGCTCCACATACCCGAGCAGAGTTGCTGCTGGTAACCTTTTGTCTTTCATTTGAGTCACGTGCCCGAACCAGATGAGTCTTCTTTTCTGATCTTTGTCTACCACTGTTTCCTTTTGTCCCAGCTCCTCCAAAGTCACTTCGTTTCGGATCCTGTCTCTCTGACTTCTACCCAGGCAGTGTGCTTCGCAGCCAACTCATCTCCGCCACCAATAATCTAATGCTTTTTTCGACACCCTTCAAGTGAAGCTCACAATTGCTATATATTTGTCGATCTCTCCAACGTAACGCAACTAACACGTAGCTTCCGTTCGTGGGCAACGTTACGAGTGCACATCCATGAATTGCGTTTTGAGGCTATTTTGCCCATCTGACTCCACAGTTTATGTCGCCCACAACTCAGGTCTTTTATATTCCTACGGTATATCCTCGAGGTCTTCTCGATTAATACACCCATTCCTCTGGCTCTAATTGCCGATGCCACCTCCAATCTCTCATCGTCCTCATCTTCGGAGCAACAACTTGACTTCAGTTGTCAGAAAATGAGGGTCATCAGAGGTCATCGTGAGTGTCGGTTACGTTCATGTTAGGCGTCGTGAGAGTCGGTTAAGTTTAGGATTGGGAGATTAGTGTCGTCGCTATAAATTCTGGTGGATCGATGAGAATGATTTCAGGTTAAATAGAAGTAGGATTGATGAAAATAATATCGTTGAAACAGAAGATGGAATTGATAATTTTTTTCGGAAATGGAGTGGCTCTTATAATTCAATAGCCCAAGTCTCAACGCCGCTTGCGCAGGCAATAGACACTGTATATCCCTATGCTCCCACCGATAGTAAATGTAGGCCTATATCATTTCTGTCGACGACACAGTGCTTTATGCTGTAAACGTTGAAATATGATTATGAGGTTAACAACACAACTATTTACAGTCCATAGCTTCAGAAAAACTGCCTGAAGACATTGGTGAGCGCACTAAAAATCTAACACCCGATTAGACACCTTTTTATCGTTGGGTTAATTGGTTATAAGAACCTTAATGACGCAAGGCGAGCAATGACGCAAAGTCTAGCAGGGCATTTAGTGCATCAGCTTTTGTTAAATGGAGAACGAACGTACACTGATCGTAGAGTACTGTAGCTGTGACAATTCTTATATGTTACTTCCTCTACTGATTGCATTTTAGTGTCACATATACATGTATATTTGTTGAGTATGACATACGATAGCAGTATCAATAAATAATACCGGTACTTTTTTAACATTTATATTGGATTTTGGACTTAGGATTGTATGCTATTTTAAAACATTTTTACATTGATTGGATATGGAAATGATGTAGGCCTACGTTTGTTTATTATACCTTGTATGTATACGCCAAAATGCGTATAGCAACTGGTATATTAAAGAATATTCTTATCTTATCTTATCTTACTACAGCACTGCATTGAAAAAAAGAAACAACTACGACTTGAATATATCGACGTATTCTGGATCAAAGCAATCGCCTGCTTTATGCCCACCACGTGATAGAATAATTTTATTGTTTACTTAGAAATCATTTGTCCTTCCTGTGCATGTCTGCACATCGGGCGACACATCTCCTCTACTCCTCTCCATCCATCGCCAGTTCCTCCGCCTCCTTCCATGTCAGCTCCAAACGTCTTAGGTCGTTCCTGATTGTTTCCGGCCAGTTCTTCATCGGTCTCCCTCGTTTCCTTCTTCCTCCAGTAACACAGTTCATCACCTGCTTCGCTCTTCTGTTGTCATCCATGCAAAAGACATGTCCCATCCATCTCAATCTTCTCATTCTGATGATGTTTTCCATTGTATCCTGTCCTCTTCTTTCTCTTATGTTCTTGTTTGTTATTTTGTTCCTCCATGATACGTGAAGAATTCTTCTCAACCATCTGTGGTGTGCCGCCTCCAGTCTCCTCCTGTTCGCCGATGTCATTGGCCATGTTTAACGGTCTCCGCCTCATACAATAGTGTGCTCAGGACTACGGTATACTGGGGCGCGGTGGTGTAGTGGTGGCGTCGTTGCATTGAAGCCGGAAGGTTCGAGGTTCGAATCCACCTCGCCGCGTAGGGACCTTGGGCAAGTCCTTCACTCACAATTGCTCAGCGCTTCGGCGTGAAACTCCGCTCTGCATTCGGGAGCGTCTCTGAGTAGGGAGAGCTTGAAGGGGCGCTATAATAAGTGCACATACACACATACATACATACATACATACATACATACATACATACATACATACATACATACATACATACATACATACATACATACATACATACATACATACATACATACATGCATGCATACATACATACATACATGCATACATACATACATACATACATGCATACATATATACATACATACATACATACATACATACATACATACATACATACATACATACATACATACATACATACATACATAAATACATACATACATACATACATACGTACGGTATTATGAAGTCGCAGCTTGGTTATATAAGAATACAGAAAATCGAATATAAGTCAAAAGCTTATTTAGTATGATTGGATAAAGGACGGTGCTATTCAAAGTAAGCTAATGAGGCATACAATGCCTTTAAGAATTCGTCAAAAGTGAAATATATTCTTTCGAAATGTCCGTCGTCCCTGGAATAGACTTTCTCAAAACAGTTCGCTTCGTCACCATCTCTGGAATAATCCTTTCCTCGTGTTTCTATCTAGGTGTGATTCTTGGCCAGAACCTTATAGATGTTGAGATTACATGAACCATCTTTCCCGTCCTTGCTTCAAGCATACATATACGATGGCAGAATCCGCCATACATTTCACTTCGAAACTGCATCTAATCGCCATTTCTGTAGTTATCGCCAAATTAGATCACGTCAATACTCTTTTCCTGGACATAGATATTACCCAAATAAATCGTCCCCAGGCATTTCAGACTGAGCTACGATGTTGTTTGTGTCTCATATTTTACCACTAACTTCTTAGCTACTATCGTTGGTTCATAACCTCTAATTAGATATACAATAAAGTTACTGCAGAAAATCTGATTCTCAACTGCACAAATTTATTTATCAACTACACACATTATGTCCAGCTGCACGTTAGAATAAACCCTGGGAGGAGGGATAATTATGCGAATCATCTATGTTGTGACGGTGTCGTTAGACAAGAACTATCCAAACAGTCACATGCATCGAATAAAGCGAGATATGAAGATAATTATTTAAAGTTTGCGTTGACGCCAAAATGAACTGATATACATCTCACTTTAGGCTACATGTAGACACCCAATTAGACACCTTTTTATCGCTGGATAAATTGGTTATAAGAATCTTAATAACGCAATGCGAGTAATAACACACAGCCGAGCAGGGCATTTATCTAGTGCATCAACATTTGGTTAAAATGGAGAACGAACGTACACTGATCGTTGAGTATTCTTCTAAGCACTTCAAAGAAGCTACAGAATGCCGATTGCATTTTTGTACCAATAGTAGGAAATTTTCAGCCTGTAGTTGCAAACAACAGAACGTATACGGTCGACATCCACACCTTAAAAAAGATGTTATGTAAGATTTGAAAATACCAGAAGCCAACTTTTCCATTGAACTGACTTTCCACATGCTGACCTCGAATGGCTTGATGCAGTTGTTGCTCCCTTCTTTTAACTCGGTGCATCAGATACATGGTTGTAGAAGATGGCAATTATTAACTGGCGATGAAGTTCTGACGCTAGAATGCTGCATAGCAGCATCAACGGCCTTTGACTGCATTATAGAATTACATGTTTAGACGCTGTACAAGACACCTTTGAAACGCTTTCTACCGGCGCATAAAGTCGTATAAACAAGCCCGTTATGCATCTGGTTCAATTGATAAGACAATCTTGTTTACAGCGTGTTCAAAGTCTAATTACTTTAACTCATGAATGGCCTATTATCATTTACAACTACATATCAAAGCAAGCAATCTTTGTAAAATGAGTCCTACCAAAGCAACATCTTTAAACAAGTTTTGACCACATTTCCGGTATGCAACGGTTACAATAGCAAGCCTCAATTTAGTTTTCAGCTTTCTAAATATTAAATTGAACAGAGAATGTAAGCATTCAGCCAAAATAATGAACCTGTATGTTCGATATCAGTCTTGCACTTCAGAAAATAGGTCAGTTAAGATTAAACCATTCAGCATATAGGTTAACTGCGAGGAATTCGTCAGCAGAAAATGCTGCAAAGCTGTCTTAAGGAGTGAATTTTGTTGCTTAGATTTATTCAGAAAGTAAACGAAATGAAAGAATGGACTCGCAAAACCAGACTCGCAAAACCAGATGAATTCGGACAAATCATAATTATTAGCCTCTGAGTAGCCCCCTTGAAGAGGCGTTATTTAAATGCATTTAATGAATGAATAATTAATCCGATGAAGAATGAACAAATGCGTCATAATTATTATAAAGAGTCCTCTTAGGAACTGGTGCATCACTCACTCACACACTGCCGACCATTCTATTTTTCTTTTGACCAACTCCGCAAGCATCTGAAAAAGTCTCTATTTTCAGGTAGTGGCGCTATATAAATGTTCAATGCGATTACCATCTTATGTTTGTTGCTGTCGATTTCTGTAAATTGTGGCCCCGGGTTACTGGAGTCATTGATTTGGAAATCGAGGCCTACATATAACATCGGTGTTAAGTGTTTTACGGGTGTCTAATATGAACATTATGTCGTTATGTCTGACTGACTGTGTAGTTGAAGCGGTACTAACCTTTGAACGACACCAGCGTGTGATGATATCTTATGGCGCTACGACCGTTAACTTAAACTTTACCTATAAGCTTACTTATAAGTGAGTGACGAGATTGTGCAACCTTATCGATATTATTGCGCCACACAAGTCCGTAATTCTTCAACGCTCTCTGAGGTATATTTTCACTGCCGTTAACAATTTGTTTAAAAAATTCCAGTTAAAAAACTTCGCTAATAATTATTCATAGAACGTTTTAGCTCATCAAATGAAATCTTGAAATGCAGTGTTGAAAGCAACGTTACTGGGTCCATCAAAATTCCACTCATCATCAAGCTACTATATGCTGACCACAAACACCATTATAACAATTTAAAACATCCTTCTAAATACTTTTTTTTACGCAATCATGATAATGTAATAAAAACTCTGAGCAATTTTCTGGCTTGTTTGTCACGCAAATGACTGATGTCTCTTTATCCATCAACAAAATCATGGTACGGTAAGAGTTATCAGAGGTTAATGCGATGTTTAACGATAGTCCAACCCTGCCATTCCATCAGTCTAAGAACAACACAACACTTCAGGAAACATGTGACCGAACCCTACTGAGTGACATAAAAATTACGAAGTGCACGCTGAAATATTATTGATCCAGTAGAATCTCACAACCAATCATACGAAGAGAATGAATTTGCTTAATTAACATTCATGAACATCTGGAGTCTTTTAAGAAGGCGATAGAGATGGGATCTAATTCGCACTCTTTGTTGTGAAGAGAATTTTAGATGAGTCACATATCCGATTCAGAGGCAGGATGGAGTATTGAGAGACAGGTGGAGTAGGATTTGGAAACGGGGGTGGATCAGTGTTGGAGGAATGTTTGCGAATCAAGTAGAGACTGCAATGTGAAGCGAAGGGAGAATGAACAGAATGTATCTGTCATAGAGGGGTGGAAATTGGAATGCAGCTTTTCGATGAAGGGGAGAGAGAGAGTTGACAGCTCTCCATTTATGAGTGATTAATCTAACATATTCAATGGAGCCGTTGCTCGCTTGCTAGCAATGCCAGTCTACTCTACTACTGGTTGCACTCTGTCAGTTAATACCAAAGCCTGGATAAAAGAGGAGGGCTAATGATCTTTATTACCACACAGTGATGTTAAGCTGCAAAAAGGAAGACGCTGGAAATAGAACAACATGGAGACAAAGGATCCGAAAACGAAAGTGTCTGAAACTATAATTGCACATGCAAATTATTTAAAATGAAAGTCGATCGCATCGATTTCAGTTATAAATTACTACCGTGGAAACACCATTAAAACAAGGCATTCAGTGCTATTTATTTGTTGAGCCGACGTTTTACGTCAAGGTCACTGTCTGACCTCCCGAAATAACGGCAACGTGTACCTTTAAAAACCAATTATAATCAGAACGTCAACATACAAGAACGAGAATTATCATTGAAATAAATTAGGTGAATAAATTCGTTAGCCTACTTGTATGCTATTTATTTATTGTGGATGGCTACTGTCAACGTAGATAAAGTGTTTAGTTACTTTTCACGGATTGCTGTGGTATGCAACAAGGCGTATGCGAACGTGTCGTCAACGGTCAATTAGTCCAATAAATAATATTTACATTATGTTCTTATAAAGCCAAACTATTTATGCTTCACTTTGGTTCACATGACATAACATTTAAATAGGATAAAGCATCCTTGTTAAAAAAATCAGTCTAACTCGTTACGTTATCCGTCCTATGGATATGTCGATCGTGCAGTATAATTGGCCTCATGGATTAAGGATGAGGTCTCAACGGTTGAGTAGTGGGTTCAAGACATGTCCCTGATCAAGTAGGGCAGCTGCAAAGAAACTCCCATCCGCCATTATTCATAATTATAACTCCTCGAAGGTTGGGTTGGCCTCAGTCAGATCATGCAGTCTATGATTGCTGTAAAATTAGCACGTGGTAATTGACGGTGTCTTGTCGCCGAAGGTCATACCTGAGTCAAACGCGTTAAATCTTGACAAAATATAATTATATTGCCGCTGAAAGTTTTATATGGGTGTCTAAAAATGTTGTCACTGAGTCCTGCAGTTGCCTGTGCAATCGACGCCATTCATGCTCTAACCTTTGAACAACAGCAATGCATTCTAATGACATCTTATGTCTTCCAGGACCGATGTCGCAAGTCTTATCTTCACTCGAATTTACATGAAAATAATTAATAAGATTTTGTTTGACAGTGCGTTACTGTCGTTGGGCCACACGAGTCGGTAAGACTTGAACTCCTTTTAAAGCATTTCTTTACTAGCGATTTGATATAGCGCCACTTTAAGGTAACTACTCAGCAGCGAGTCTCTACTGTCATCTCTAAAATAATGTGCGTGGCGTCTTGCATGCATGTATATTCGTTCAATGAGCAAAAACAGGTTGGCAAACAGCACTGTCTTATTAATTGCAATTCTCATAAAGCCATTTAAGAATAATGTACATAAATTGAAATGAAAACTTTTCGTTAGCAATTCTTTCGGGGCACACATCAAATAATCCAATAGTTTAATTCACTAGCCGATGTCTAGCGATAATATTATGTCTTTAAAAGCTGATTAACTTCGGTTTCATATTTTTGCAGATTTTAGAACTGCATGGTTACTGTTAAAGTTGATCAGTGACGCTCTACATAGCACTAACAAGCAAACAGTAGAAAGTAATAAATCATCTATCATTAGACACCATTACAATGGTTTCTATTCGTGGTATAAATAAGTCTATGGACGCTGCGTTAAATCGAATGTGTGTCCAGACACCAGTGTTTAAGAATAACCCAAGTATGAAAACCAACCAACGTTTGCAACATAATCACATTGATGCGTCATTTGTGAGCATATAATCAACAGCTAAAGGAGATTCAAATATATTGACGACTATAAAAAATCTTTTAGAGGCGTCATGGCATAAACATCGTCGCCCTCCTCCTTCCGCAGTATGTGGGACTGGCATTAACTGACTAAACTGCCAGCGATAGGATTATAGTGATAAAGAATGTTTATGTTTAGTCGGCACGAATGAGAAAGCATCAGGATGACGATAGATGGATGGATCCAGATTTGACGAGGGCCTATGACAACAGAGGCCGGAACCCTCGACAATTATAATAATAATTATTATTTGTTTGGCATGCCAATCACAGCACTTTAATTACCAGGATACGACATAACATGGAAAATAGTAGATGACGAGTCAAGGTCGGACCTATTTATATCATGAATTAAAATCATTATAATGGTGTATAACGATAGAGGATTTTAGTATTTTCTACTGTTTGACCCCACATTGCGACTGACAAGGCTGATGAACTCAATCAGCATTGCTCAATTCACCACATTTCTAGTGTTAATAATTAGAGATGTAACTCAATGCAATACGATACAATAACAGCAAAAATACAGAAAAAAGCATTGTACACTATTCAGCGCGCGTTATTGTCCATATGACCAAATTCAGTCCTGTTTAATATTACATGCTGGAAGTTCTGCACTGGCTTCCAGACCGTCAGCGTATTGAAGAGAGGGTCGCTTCCTGGAAATGGCGATGTCAGTTAGGCCTTGTTCCAACTTACCTGCCTGATAATTGTCAACTATATCGGGTAACAAACAGAGAAAGACAAAAGAAATGGATAGGGCATACGCTAAGAGGAGACAACCTGGTAAAATTGGTGATAGAAGGAAAAATGAATGGGAAAAGAACAAGAGGAAGACCACGACAGATGATGTTGGACACGATGATGACGAGGATTGGATACCAAAGACTAAAAGAGAAGGCCAAGCGGAGGGAAGAGTGGCGACATTGGACAGCCGAACCTGCCTAGTGGCAGAGAACCAGACGAAGAAGAAGAAGATCGGGTAACCACGGACTCTTTTGATCCCTACGCTTGTTGGGAAGAGAAGCTCTCTCAGTCCCGTTTTTCTACTGTGCAGTGGTCTCAGTCACTTGTCAGCTTCAGTAATATGCTGAACAAATTTTGTTGAGGTCATTGGCCTTTGATGTCATAAGCTGTCGTTAAACTATGGATCCATCCATCCATCCATCCATTCATCCATCCATTCATCCATCCATCCATCCATCTAATTCTTCACAAGGATTCTTTTCGCTGGAGCGAGATTAACCCTTACCACTCAATTTAATAATTAATCGGCCCCATCAGCCAGGTGAGAGCGGACTCAGAAGTGTTAAAGGTTAATGCCACCCACTTTAACCACACGTTTCTTACCCCAAGATCAACAGAAGCTGATTCAACACTCATAAATGCCATTTCTACTGTCCCTATTAAATATTCTGAATTTCTTAGAGAGTTGTCGTGTCTATGGTTGAATGCAATACTGTGGAAACATTGCCAGTCAGTCTATAATTTTATCCACGAAATTTATTATATACGACGCTTGGAACATTTAAAAATGGTGTCTTGAGGGAATTTAGTTGACTCCGATGATGTTACTTTTCCGGACGGTTATAACTGTGAACGCCCAGTCATTGGCTAGTAGTTGTTACTGACACTGTATTATGGCCATGATGAACTAAGCGTCCTCCTCCTCCTTTATATAGACTTGGGACTGGCTCTACCGCAGTTATCATAGCGTCAAAATAAAATTGTTGACATGAGAGTGCTCATTTTCACTTGGCGCGTAAATAGTTGTGGCTCAATTCGGATGACAGTAATCATTATGATCGCCCTCCTCATTTACCGAAACTTTGTACTGGCACTGCAAGAGTGCAAGCAGTGACAAAGGGGTCATTGAACGAAATTTGACCAGTAATTCTTAGCACCTATTCTCAAATTAAATATAAACTGTAAAATGCGTTTTATATGTGCTTACATGTTACTGTTTTTGTAAGAACTGTTGTCGAAAAAAATCCAATAGAAAGATGACTCGGAAATTCGAAATCGAAATTTAACGGAATCGCACAGGGAAATTGACGCTAAATAAAAATAAAAGCATTGAAATAGAATAGCGTCAAAGGTTGTATGAGGTTTATGAAGCAGAAAGAATAGTAGAAAATTATATCTTGCAAATGAATTAATACGAATGCGAAAGATGCCAAGCGTCGCTTTCCTCCATTCTGCTAAGTGAAAAATGCACAACGACAACTGGACCAAAGGCTTTAATGTGTTTTACGACACTTTGTCATCGCAAAGAAGCCGCTTCATTACAACAATCGAGGAGTCGAAATCAGGGACTCAAATGGGAATATTTGGTTTAGAATGTGATTGGCACTTGCTTGTTCGTTGGTTGCTTCATTTTAACGACACTGTTTTATTACAAGAATCATTGGCGTAGCCCTCCTTCTTCAGCCAGGCTAGGGACTGGCACTATCAAGGTGCGAACAGTGTCGGATTTAAAGGATCTTAAAACGAAATTACCTTTTGACTGCTTACACTTACCCTAGAAATTTAGCGCATGGCATTTTTTCGATTTTTATAAATAACATCTGTAGAATCTATTATACGGGTGTTTAAAGAGCGATTTGTTTGGTGTTTTATTTAATTGAAATAAAAGCTATGAAATTGAAAGATAGACGTGAATGGCTTCATTTGAGTTCGTATTTGAACGGAAGACGCCAAGAATAATATTTCTTGGTCGAAACAAACAAAGGAGGGAAAATAAACACCAAGAGAAGCTACCGATTGAAATAGATGCCAGAAAACCAATAATTATGTGAGCGCTTCTGGTGAGAATCATTTTAATTGAATTTTGAATTCCAACTGCCGTCTTTCTATATTATAGCCAGAAACAATGACAAAAAGCGTTTTACATGCAGACTGAAATAGTTCCCTCGCGGAGTGTTCGATATTGTGGTGCACGATTTAATATTATAATTTGAGATTTCCTGTAAATTGGTTAATTTCTTATCCTGCGTATCAGTTGGTTCTCGTTTAATTTTTGTCTAATGATATATCGTCCTGAGAGTTTATTATGCAGGTGTCTAAATGTTGATATCGGATAGATATTAAGGAACGGGACCAAGTTGAGATTTGGAGACTACGACGATGATCCTATATTGGATCCGAGAAGTGGCATGGAGACAGCATAGGACTTGAGTCATATAAGTGGAAATGCGAGTAAATCGAGGAAGGAGTGTTTTGTGTCTATAGCAGCAGCATTTAAGACTGACTGGAGGGGAGAGATTCGCCTCATGGGGAATGAATCACAGTCACATAAAGTTCATAGATAAATGGGTTATATCGTTAGTTTACGTTGCAGAATAATTGGTTGTCAATCAAATTATTAACCTTTATATTGAAGAATTTAGTCCAAAGCAGACTTTCAGACAGAGAAGACTCTATTGTGGGAGGAGACTTTATATTGGAAGAGACTTTATAAAATTATAGTGACACCACTGTTTGCACTGTGGACAACAATTCGATGTTATTCCTGAAATATCTTTAAATCAAAATAATTATTTTTTGGAAGAACTGCTCGTAATAATGCTTCACTTAAAACATTGGCCAATATTTATTCATTTAAATTATTTCATCAAGATGAGGCGACGTTTATAGAAACGGTAAAAAGTTCTGTTACACAAGGCGCAAGCAACTCTATCATTGGACACCTGTTACTATAACACACATTCTGAATAGTCCGAGCTCTTTGCCGTCAAAAACATCGTTATTGTGCATTCTGGAGCAGCAAGCAAAAGAAAGATTTTTTGAGTTAAAGAATATAGTTCCAGCTGTGGCACAACTGATGCCCGTAAACAACTATAATGTTCATTAGATGTTGAGTTCAAACTGCAATCTATCAGTATCGCGAGATTTATTGACTCAAAACGTTATGCATACAACTTGAAATAGCGCAGAGATGGAATGCATCTGAAACCCAACCCTCAACCCCATCACACTCCGACCTCCTAACCGGTACGCCTCTCGTGATAATTCCGTTTACCGGCAAATTCTCTTTCTCCCCCACCCCTCCATCCCCAACAATGCCCTGCCTATTAGTGCTACCATTTGCACTATAGTTGTCTAGCTGCAACGTTTCAGGTCAAAAACTGTCAAAGTATGGCAATAGAATGGGAATTTAATTTATGGCTAAAATTAGGGGTTTCGTTCCCTCCAACCCTGGCCCCCATGGTGGTAGAGATTCGTCAACCTTCCACCGGGTGTCCCATGCCACACTGACACAGTAGTGAAGATTTGGATTGAAAAGTTCAAAAACTGTGAAAATGCATCCCGTTCAAACAGACAGAATCTTCTCTTTATTTATATTCACTCATTCATTCATTCATTCGGACATTTATATAGCGCTCCTTCAAGAAAAAACTACTCAGAGGCGCTCCCGACTCCAGCGCGCACAAAAAGAACAGTTTTAAGTTTAGTAAGGAAGGATCCAGATTATATAGATGCATAGATTATGTGAGATATCTTGTAAATCGCTTAAGTGATTTATTCATTTCAATTTATGTGTATATTTAATAAAGAAGGGGCAAATTAAATTTAAATACCTTGCCACTCAAAAAATATTATTAAATAATGCACATTACATTCGATCCTTAGACACCTATTTAAGGGAACTTATGAGTATTATACAAGTCTTTTAACGACCACGGTTACAAGCTCTGAGATGGAAAGCTGTATGCTTACAATGTCATGTTTATCGTGTTGGCAATCTTGCAGTTAAAAGATTGATCTGTACATAATTTTTTAGGCCAATTATACGTTGTAGAGACATATTTAGCCTCACTTTCTGATGATCGGAATGCAGAAATGTAATTGGTGTAAAAGCTCTGAGGTTCTCTGGAATAGACTGCGCATATCATTATAAATATTCACAAATTAAATCAACTTAACGTAATCAGTGTCACGTAATCAAAAGCACAACATTTAAACACAAAAGTCACCGGGCGATTTACACAGGGATATTACCTCAAACCCATCTGCTAGCAACATACTTCACCGGAATTTTCTTTAAGCATATGGAAACAACACGACACTTGCTTTCTAAGAGAGGATCAAGCTGTGCAAAACCACATCAAAGTCAACAACATTTTATGCTAAACAAGTCGTTAGGCTTTTGCAATGGTCACAAAATGGCTAAATATTAATTACATGTTGAACTATAGGTGTGATCGTTCGTCACGACAAATGCGTTCTTAGTAACCAAACAACATCGTTAAAGTCAATCAGTAAAGGAAGAGTCTTTTTGGACACCTTTTATACGCAGTGACTTGCCCAATTTATCCTTCATTGTTCAAACAAAATAATTTTTTTTCCTTTCAAAATAGCTTAGGAATATCGGCCCCAGTCACCAGATGGGCAAATCTCTAGATTGTCTAAACGTGCAACAAGCCAAATAATTTTGTAAAATTCAATCTTGAAACTGCAAAATTACCAACACCACAAACATACAAGCATAATTATAGAAAAAATTGAAATCGGCCAAGACAGAAGGAAATTGAATTATCTGGAAGAAAAGTGACATGAAAAATATCGCAATTTCTACAAACCGAAAAACACACTGATGAAAAAAACACAAGTTGAAAATGAAGTCATAATATGACTATATTATAGGGTCTATCGATTTGCCTTGGGTCATCCACAAGCCTCAGAATGGTTCGCCAGAAGAATACTACGCCATAATAATAAAAATGACTACTGTAACTAACTTTCAATCGCACTAATACTCAACAATTCAAAGCAGCAACGAAAACTGTAATTTGATAGTGCCATCCTGACAAAGTTCTGACGTAGCGCTTTATAAATGCACGATTACGATCACGTTACATTACGATTAGGAAAATCTCTAAGGTACATCATGAAACAGTGCTAAAACAAACACAAAACACGACTAAGATGAAAGGAATCCCCAACGAATAAATTTCATGGCGCTATGAGGATATTCATGGCCTTTACGATGGCTGGGTTATAATTAGTCGACAATAGATACCCTGACCTTTTAATTTTAATGTTGGAGCATTGGTTGATATTATAGCAAATGCATTTCGATCATCAGAAAGTGAGGCTAGATATCGTGCTGGTGGTTTGGATGCTTCTGGAAACTGGATGTTTGTCTGAATAGATCAATTTCTGTATCGTTTTAGTTGATCACGTGGTCTCCATAATTCGTGTTGGCCAGAAATCGGTTGAGTCGAATCTATTGAAACGTTCTCTACTGATACAGTAATTATTTTCATCGTTACCGCTGAAAAGACGCTAGACAGCGGTAAATGCGCTTAATAATAAGACTACAATTAAACACCTTGAAAATGGATAAACTCAAAGCTATATAATTATATTTCACTTCATTCTTTGCGAGTTTACCATCGGTACGGTAGCTGACAGTGTGTTGAAACGGAAATAATAATTTGATTGAAATGGCTTCATATTGTTTATCTTTCTTAATGATATTATTTGTAGACGACAGCACTCTCAGCCAGACTAACGGTCAACTCTGTCAATGTTAGTACTCTGGCATTGCCAGTCCAAAGCCCAGATAAGGGAGGAGGGCGACGTTTAAAGATCTTTGTTGTGATCCGGTGTCGTTAACTTGAAACTAATAGGTCTAATATTAAACGTCAGAAAGCATGAACAGTTCTTAGTGTACGCAATTACACCGTAACTTCTGCTGGCGATGCCAGTTGAAAGGCTTGCTTGAGAGGGAGGGTGATGGCAGTATTCATCTTTATTTTGTCAAACAACATTACTGCCAATTGGACACTGGCCACAAAAAGAAGATCAGAGTAGAATCTGATAAAACAGTGTGAATTAGACGTAACTGGCTATGGCACAACTAACAATGAATATACTTCAATTCATCATCATCATCATCATTGCTCTCCTCCGTCCGGCCGCGCCGACGATGAGGCTTTTACGTGGCGTCTCCACACTGCTCTATCCTTGATAATATCCATAGCATTCCTCATATCCATGTTCCTTTCCTCTAGATCTTCTCTTATGTTGTCGATCCATGTTGACCTTTGATCCATGTTTTCCTTTTTACGATTCATGTAATTGAGCCGCTATTTACATTTACAGCTAGATTTTCCTCATTCAGCCGGCAAATAAATTGCGGTTGTTGAAGCTTTTTAAAGGTGTGTAATTGATGTAACATGGATACTTATTTTTTTATAATATAAATTGCACAATTGGTATAAATATTTTGAAAACATTGCATGGGCATAATTAATATAATTATAATGGACAGCCTTCTTCTTTGTCTCTATTTAATGGAACCCAGCGGACTTGGCCGCATCTCCACATATGTCACCAAGGCAATCGAAAACGCGAATGTAATTTATTGTTTTTAAAATTCATATTGGATAAAATGCATTATCAATTCTTTCTGGTCATAAATTATCGATGTTATTTCTCTGATATTAAAAATGGTAATATACCTGTAGATAGGTAACGGCAGGTAATTTAGATAGGGCACTAAATGGCGTAAAACACGCTTCAGAGTAAATGCTTTGATTGCACACCTTTAAAAAACTTCCATTGATGTAATTTATTGCCAGTCGCGATAATGGAAATGAGTTCACTTGCTGTCAGAGTTGAGCGGTCTACTATAAAACTCATGATTCGATTGCATTCAATCATCTAAAAAGCTTTCATCTGATGCAATTTTTCGTCTGCTCCGCTAATAGCTGAACCTGAGAGATGACATATAATTATACAATCGAAAGAAAGTTCATTCACTATTAGTAGTAAATAGTAATCTCCAAATTCATAAAGCTCCGGAACAGGAGACCAGCTTATTCATGATCGCTGCCAATAGAATCAAATGGGTTGTCAAATGAAAAGGGATTGCAGGAGATAGTAGATGTTAAGTTGAGTGTAGTCTATCATTAGAAGGCGGATGATCAGCTAAACCTGGGTATGTCCAGCCGTGAACTACCATTGACTCCGCCACTGTGTTTTCTCCGCTATTGCTATGGTTCCAAGCAAGACGCAGAAAAAAGGCGATGGCGATTATCTTCAGTACCATAACGCGCAATTGGACAGCAACTAACAGCAACTGACTAGCTAGTAGTCACCATACATAATTTTGCAGCATGAATAAAAGCTACGCCAGTGACCACTGCAGCATTTGGGTGTATTTGACTAGGTCGATAATAAATTATTTAGTAAGACACCTTTTAAACATAGTTAGTTGACGCTATTTAAATGTCAGCACCATCTTCATAACAATTTCGTTGGCCGTTGCGACAAACGCTTGAAACACACGGTCAAAATCTTGTCAATGTGGTTTTTCAAATGGAGCAAGTTAAAAGCTTGTATTAGAAAGGACGGGTTTTCTAACATAAGATAATATAAAGATAAAGATAAAGATAAGATAAGAATATTCTTTAATATGCCAATTGCTATCCGCATTTTGGTGTACAGACAATGCATAATAAACATACGTACATCATTTCTATATCAAATCAATGTCAACATTTTTCAAATAGCATAAAATTCTAAGTCCAAAATCCAATATAAACTCTTTTTAAAAAATGCTCTTTTAATGACCAACAATTTAGGCTGCACTTTGGCTCATGGGCGGAGACTTAGGGGGGACAGGGGACGGTCCCCCTCAAAGGATGTGGTGGGGGGACGGCCCATGCACTTTTCCCCTCCCACCAATCTGTAGTGTCAGTCATCACTCACAGACTTCATCTTAGCCGCCTTTTCGTCCCCCGCAAGTCTCCGCCCAAGTCTCCGCCCATGAAGGGTTGCCACAGTCTACCGCCTACTCTATATCTCTTCTGCCTAGTGGGACCAAACAACGGCTGTAGAGGATTGGAAAAACATTGAACGTGTTGTATGTAATACTCCGAACAATTGCGTTTTTTCACCTTCAGGAACTGAATTCAGACGACAAATATTTTCAAAACACTGTGTTCCAAGCTGCGTTCTCTGATGCCAACATCAGCAGATTTGAAGGAAACGGTCTTCGTAAGGGATATATCCGTAAATGTCAAACAAAATGTTTTATTGGAAAATTTCCATACTAAAATTACTGTAAAATGTTCGAAATTATTGAACATGCAAATTAATATATAATATCTTCATTGAAGGTCGATAGAGCGCTGTTATAAATTTACAGCGTCGTAAACACCTTTAAAACAAGATTGATTAATGCTATTTATTTGCTGACTCGACGTTTCCTGTTTTGCTAAACTTCGAAAGAAGAAAGCTCTTAAGTGCTGTAATATGCCGAGCAAATTTCTGTCCAGGGTAACGGCCTCTGTTGTCATAGACCCTGGTCAAATCTGGATCCTCCTCCTCCTCCTGTTTTGCTCTCACCTGCTTCAATCCTTCAAATATTCAGAAGATGGACCGACCATAGCAAATGTTTTTATGCAGCCCTGTGAAAGTTCGAGCTTTAATACGGACAATAAGGTCACCTTGTGTGGCATGACGACGGAATCTACGGCGAAGAATGTATAGTAATGGCACACAAAGTGCCCTAGGATATATCGGATCTTGGACAATTAAGCATGAGCATTAGAATCTTTTTAGAACTGAACTTTCAAAACTCGTCGATAATCAGTTGCGGCGTCTAGCTTTATACTTTGAGGTCGACTATTCCGTATGCCGACGTTTCGTCTATGGACGAAGGCCCTAGTGCTAGAAGATGAACGATTACTGTCTGCAGAGTATCCTTAGTCACTTCACTAAGCCTCTTATTGCGCGTTTATCAAAACACGCCCTCTATCCTGCATCGACCGGCCACACACGTTTCGTGACGGTGGAACCCGTGTGCGTGCATTTTAACAAAGTGTCAATCCAACCTCCAACTGCGGAAGAATTATTTTAATCGTTTTAGCTTTATTTGAGCAACCAGCATACTTTCCATCAACCAATCTTCTATCAAAACAGCACTATTTTTTACGTCACAATGCTGGAAAAAAATTATTTTCATCAATCCGAATCCCCTTGTAGCAAGAAATCTTTACGTCAGCTCGTCTTGTAATCAGCCACAGCTGTACGAATCGTACGTTGACGAATCGTCCGTTGACGAATCGTCCGTTGACGAATCGTCCGTTGACGAATCGTCCGTTGACGAATCGTCCGTTGACGAATAGTGAACTGTTGTATCGTCCACTTGACGAATCGTCCGCAAACCGACGTTTCAATAATAACCATCTCAAATATCTTGCAAATCTTGCGAATGATTTGCTGGCGAACTGCGTGAAATTATATTTATGATTGCAAACACTGCATCTAATCGATACATATCGGTACATATTCGAAGTCAACGGTCCCAACAATTTCTAAAACAATAAAATACAATTCGATCATTGGACACCTGAATAACCAATATTGCAAACGACACATAAGTCCATTATATGATTCGTCCTTAATTCTTTGTATAATGTGGTTTTCAACCATTTCATCCTTCGAATAATTTATTATTGCTATTTAATGTAAGATCAGATGGGAACAATATATTGTAGTACAAATTATAGTTATTGAAGCGCAGAAAACTATTACAAAGGTGTCTAATACGCACTTGGATTACATCATCGGTTGTAAGTGCAGAACAAAATGCTACGTTAAAATATTGAGCAGCTCTTAACACACTGAGATACGCTTCATTATGCTGTGTCGCCCGAATCTTTTAGTCCAGTTATATAGGCTCACAGCTGAAGCTTGTTAAAAATCCGGACAGTAACTGTTCACTCTAGTTGTTACTAGACATGGTGTGGCGATGCTTTTCAGGATGGGCACTTATCTGTGTGAGCTTTGCCTCCCTCTTTCCACTTGCGTAGGCCGCCGTGCACTGCGCTCTACTGTCCATGGTGACTTATTGGTTCCTTTCACTCGCTCTGCAACAATGCAGAGGCGTTCATTCTCTGTGGTTGGTCCAACAACCTGGAATGGACTTCCCTTGACTATGCGACACCTCCCAAGCTCTTCTCAATTTCACAAACTGTTGAAGACTGTTTTTTTCGCTTGATCTCGGTACATGTCATTTAGTCTCTAATGAACACACATCTCATCCCACAAACCAATCTTCACTCATCCTCGTCAAACCTCTCGTCATTTAAATTCAAATCAACATCCGCGCACTGCAAAATGACAGTAGAAAGTTGAGTTTCATTACCGCATACAGTAGGCTAAGGATGTGCAATGAAGACCTTCGCATGTTGACCAAGACGCTTATAACCCAAATGTCTCTGAATATTTCATGATTTTCATTATAATAATATTATATGATAAAATTGCTACCAGGCATCAGTTTTAGAGACGGATCGTGGATGCAGTCCCTGACAAATCCACAATCGGGACATATCACAGATGTTATAAGAGTAGACACGGTAAATGTTTTAGTGCAACTCCGCCACTGATTGTTCTCTGCCAGTCCCAAGCCTGGATAAAAGAGGAGGGCGACGCTAATAATTTTTATATGCCAGTGTCGTTAAACATGTAACAAGGATATTTTACGCGAAGTACTGTTTTATGTACCTGTCTCAATGTACGGCCGCGTTTGACAAAATATTAATATAGTTAAATTAATGACAATAAAAGAGGTGTTTAATTAAGGCTAATATTATAGCAGCTATTTTTCTTGTTTCCATTGCTTAACGTACTGTTGTGGCTGACTGTGGGCGTTGAACTTTTTCAATAATTTGCATTTGTAGTCGCAGTTGTACTTCATGTTTGGCAAAAAGTGCGTTAACCCTCATAGGGTCACGATTTTTCCCAACCGATTTTGGTCACCGGGGGGTAAAAAAATACCCCCACTGTGATTCGCATAATTCCTATGATAAACTCCGATTTTCAAGTATAAAACTAAAAGAAGTTATTTATAGAAGGTTCGCAGAATGCACTGGAACCAAAGTAACATATGAAGCACTGCAGGAAAATCAAAATGGCGGACAAAATGGCGGCCAGAATCTTAAATGGCTATAAGTGAAGTTATGCATGCAATGGAAACATGATTTCAGAGTCTAAATCAACATTTTCGAGGTCAAGGAATCCAATGGAACCAATGTCACATATGTGGCACTGCACGAAAATCAAAATGGAGGACAAAATGGCGGCCAGAATATTAAAATGGCTATTAGTGAAGTCATATGTGCAATGGAAACTTGATCTCAGGGTCTAAATCAGCATTTTCGAGGTCAAGGAATGCGATGGAACCAATTTCACTTATATTGCACTGCAAGGAAACCACAATTGGGATAAAATGGCGGCCAGATTCTTGAATTGGCTATCAGTAAAGTTCTGTATCTAATGAAAATATGATTTAATAATTTCTTGGTCAAATAATTTAATGAAAGCCACATTCTGTATGTAGCATTGAGCCTATTATGCAATTAAATTATCATATCTAGTCGAAATTTTCAGCCTGTGATTACACTACAGTTAAACTATTGCTGTCATTATATATGTGCCATATTCATACTTCAATGTTTCATAACTTGATCTATCAATAGAGTCAATGCTTCATGACTTGACAGATAAAGGGTAGGCCTATACAGTCTATTCAGGCATTGTTGCTGTCAATGCAATTGCGTTCAAGTGTACATGGCAAGATCGCACTTCGGCAGCAGTAGGGCTTGATGCTACACTTGTTAACTTCGCATGATTTGCTGAAATTCCTGAGTAAAATAGCTAGGACGTGGTACATTTTCGTACTTTATAGCTGATTTGGGTGCATGAATAACTAATGAAACTAGATGCATTCTGTGCATAAAACATATTTAGGAAAAGTCATGGAAGCGATTTCTTCAACTATTTTCAGGGATTAAAATATCCGTGAAAAACCGAGATGGGGGTATTTTTTACCCCCCGGTGACCCTATAAGGGTTAAATAAGTAAGTATATGCTTTATTTATCCAACTGCATGATCGCACTTCAAAGGCTGACATGAAATTAAGTATATAAAATTATCATGCAACAGTCTTGTCTGGACATTTTCATTGAACCCTCATGTGACGATTATTCATTTAGTCACAAGTTTTACAAGAGAACACAAAGAAAAAGGATGCAGTGTGATTATTAGTTTCTATAGCGCCGTGGCCATTCAGTGGCGCTCCCAGTGCCAAAACCCTAAGTCTACAATAGCATTACATAAAAATTATGAAAAAGTATAAGAATATATTAAGAATATATTTTCTAGCAATTAGATATAGTGCCTCTACTAGGCAACGATGAACCAGAATATTAAGAAGGAGACAATTTATTTTCCTTTATAGTGAATTTCAAACAAAGGACACTAAGACATATTCATGTAATATTTATAGACCTAGCCTGCCAAGGCTCTTTTATAACTGCAATTACTTTCATTATAGCGTCATGATGATGAGGATCGAAGGGCTTGATCTCATAATCTACATGTAAGATGATGGATGGATCCGAATTGACCAGGGTCTATGACAACCAGCACTTGTAAAATGAGCTGCGTCCACGTTTTTATATATAGCACTCTGTAACTCTGATTTAAAGGTGTCTAAGGCTCGAGATGGCCTGCCTACGAAAGATAGAGGGAGTCACAAGAAGAGATAAAATACGGAACGTGGTGATATACAAAAGATTAAACATCCGGAACGACATAGTGAGCAGAATACAGAACAGACGACTGCGCTATTTTGGGCACATGGTCAGGATGGAGAGCGTCAGATTTCCGAAGATAGCCTTCAATGGAGAGGTGCAGGGAAGGAGAAAAAAGGGAAGACCGAAGAAACGCTGGAGGGACATGATCAAGGAGGACTGTCAGGAGATGGGGATGTCGATGCAGGAGGCTGGACATCGGGCAGAGAACAGAGAGAGCTTCCATAGATGAGCGGCTTATGCGTGCTGGAGCATCGCCAAGGCCATAAGTCAAGTAAGTCAAGGCCATAGGCGGAGACCTGGTCCGAACTTTGGGGGGGACGGACGAGCGGCCGAATGACGATCGCCGAGGCACGAAGCGCCTCGCAGGGGAGGATTTGGGCAGTGAGATATGCCCCCAAACTTCGAAAAAGTTTGATTTTCAGCACTACAATGGTAGCATTTCAGGTAGTCATATTAACAAATTTCCTCGTCATTTTAGTGCTTATAGTCTTTGTTTAAGACTTCAAAAGTGTTCCGCCAATGTCGAAATGCTTTGAGTTGATAATTGTTTAGTAAAGTTAAGAGAAGTGTGTAAGAGACATCTCAAATAGAAATTCTCTGTTTAAAAAAAATAGTTAACTTAGCCTGATGATAATAGTTTAGTAAAGTTAAAAGAGGTGTGTAAGAGACATCTCCAATTGGAATTCTTTGTTGAAAAATAATAATTAATTTGTTTGATGTTAATAGTTTAGTAAAATTAAAAGATGTGTGTAAGAGACATCTCCAATTGTAATTCTCAGTTTAAAACAATAATAATAGTTAACTTGCTTGATGATAGTAGTTTAGTAAAGTTAAAAGAGGTGTGTAAGAGACATCTGCAATTGGAATTTTCTGTTTAAAAAAATAATAGTTAACTTGTTTGATGATATAAGATTAGTAAAATTAAAAGATGTGTGTAAGAGACATCTTCAATTGGAATTCTCTGTTAAAAAAATAGTTAATTTGTTTGATGATTTAAGTTTAGTAAAGTTAAAAGAGGTGTGTAAGAAACATCTCCAATTAAAATTCTCTGTTTAAAAATAAGTTAACTTGTGTGATGAAATAAGTTTAGTAAAGTTAAAAGATGTGTGTAAGAGACATCTCCAATTGGAATTCTCAGTTTAAAACAATAATAATAGCTAACTTGTTTGATGATAATAGTTTAGAAAAGTTAAAAGAGGTGTGAAAGAGACATCTCCAATTGGAATTCCCTGTTTAAAAATAAGTTAACTTGTGTGATGAAATAAGTTTAGTAAAGTTAAAAGATGTGTGTAAGAGACATCTCCAATTGGAATTCTCAGTTTAAAACAATAATAATAGCTAACTTGTTTGATGATAATAGTTTTGAAAAGTAAAAAGAGGTGTGCAAGAGACATCTCCAATTGGAATTCTCTGTTGAAAAATAATAGTTTACTTGGCTGATGATATAAGTTTAGGAAAATTAAAAGATGTGCGTAAGAGACATCTTCAATTGGAATTCTCTCTTTAAAAAAAATAGTTAACTTGCTTGATGATAAAAGTTTAGTAAGTTAAAAGAGGTGTGTAAGAGACATCTCCAGTTGGAATTCTCTGTTAAAAAAATGGATGGATCCGATTTGACCAGGGTTCATGACAACAGAGGCCGCTACCCTGGACAGAAATTTGCTCGGCATATTACAGCACTTTAGAGCAAGGCACTTTTGTCATTTGACCAATTGTAAAAAATTTAATAGTTAACTTGTTTGATGATAGTAGTTTAGTAAGTTAAAAGAGGTGTGTAAGAGACATCCAATTGGAATTCTCTGTTAAAAAATAATAGTTAATTTGTTTGATGATAATAGTTTAGTAAAGTTAAAAGGGGTGTGTAAGAGACATATCCAATTGGAATTCTCTGTTTAAAAAAATAATAGTTAACTTGTTTGATGATAATAGTTTAGTAATTATATTATATTTAACTTGGGATTTTAAATCGTACGTTTTTATTACCTATTGCTAATCCGATGTATAATAACGATGTTCTATATCCCATTGTTCGTTTTCAAGAGGAGTAATAAACAAAATACTTACATACTAACTTACTTACTTTCCATATTATTCTCAATGTCCAACTGGGGGTTGATTCGAGCCGGAAGGAAACCCGAGGGGAATGTAGCAGAAGCCCGATTATGACGTTGTGGCGTTATCTATTATT
Source organism: Lumbricus terrestris (assembly GCA_949752735.1). Taxonomy (NCBI): domain Eukaryota; kingdom Metazoa; phylum Annelida; class Clitellata; order Crassiclitellata; family Lumbricidae; genus Lumbricus; species Lumbricus terrestris. The sequence goes on from OX457052.1 coordinate 37,418,846, forward strand.
ATTAATCAGAAGTTTAACGACATCTTATTGCTACAAACGCTGTTGACGTCTTTAAAGATTTTTAACTGTGGATTCCACTTTTTCTCCTCGCACTTTTTAAGTAGTAAGATTGATAAACCATTCTTTATACACGCAAGCAGCATATGCTCAGTTGTTTCAGGCAATTGGCATTTAGAACACAGGTCTGTTGTGCTTTTACCTAGCACTTTCAACCAAGTTTTATTAAGGACACGCCACATCCTAAGTCGGGTAATTTGAACTTCTCTTTTCCTGATGGAGTCCATAAATTTTATATCAGTTGTGACGTTGGTGTTGGCAAGGTTTTTATAATACCCGGTAATATGTTAAAAGAGGTATCTTATCCACACAGTATAATGTGCGCAAACTATTCAACGTGGGACTAAATAACTATTGGTTAGAGCCTGGATTGCCCGAGAATTCATATAATTAGAAATATGAACTTCATCTGCTAAAGTTTTCTTTCTCTAGAACTCTACTGACGTGTTTGTGTAAATGCCCTAACGCTTAAACATTGGGGGGGACAAATGCATGGGCCGTCCCCCCCAACGCCTCCATTGGGGGGGACCGTCCCCCGCTGTCCCCCCCTAGGTCTCCGCCAGTGGTCAAGGCTCTTGCTTGTTTGATATGGACAGTAGCAACATATGCTGCTGAGTGCTGGACATTGACTGGCACGGATAGGATTCGGATTGAGAGGTTGGAGAGGTCCACCGAGCTGCCGCGCGACTTATTGTGGGTTCACCAAGTATGCGCGAGGTCCTGCACTGGCTTCCTATGACGCAGCGCACCTAATTTACGATTGCATCTTTGGTGTGGCGATGCCTATCGGGCTGGGCACCCTCTTATCTGACTATGCGACACCTCCCAAACTGTTGAAGACTGGTTTTTTTTCGCTTGATCTCAGCCGGGAGCGCCTATGAGTAGGTACATTGAAGGAACGCTATATAAATTAAGATTAATATTGATTGATTGAATTCAGTACACAATGGACACCTTTTTCATTTTTATTCAAAAGTTTAACCTCGTCCTATGGACACCCTTGTAAGTGTGTCATGGAAGCTATATAGAACCTTCACCATCAAGTAATCCTCAATAGCTCGCTTCGATGATTATTGGTTTACTGCAACAGGACGTTGTTAAACAACCATATAAAAAAACTGTTTTGCTTGCGCTAGGTAATTATTTCCGGGGTTTTGTTCCAGGAAGCGAGAGAGAGGGGGATGTCTTCTCAATCCGTCTGCTTGTCCTCCGTCTTTTTCATCCTTCTTCTTGCATGCATTCCTCTTTTCAAAGTTCATCGCGCCATAAGATACCACCCGCGATATTCTTACAAACATAACTATGCTGTGTCGTTCGAATATTTTAGTTCCCAGTTTTAGAGGCTCACAGCTGAAGCTCGTTAAAAATCCGTACAATTACTGTTCACTCTAGCTGTTACCAAACGTGTCGAGACGATTTTCTGCACTATTACCGGCTGCATGTCACAAATCAGCAGCATCTGTAGTTGTATGCGTGACGTTCTTATTGCTCTTGTCCAACGCTGCCTGCCAGTCTTCGTTCATGGCTACCTTAGCGAGCTCTTTAATAACCATACGCTTAGTGCTCCTTTCTTGCGCTCCCTGCGTTAGATAATAATGCATAGTCTTGCTGAGCACGATGCCAAGCTCACACTCTGGTGGGCTTTACTCATCTTTCGTTCGCCTACAAAAACTTGCCCTTTCTCTCGAGGGTGCACGCGCTGGAAGCGCTTCCGAAAGGATCATGCTGCGAGCAGTGCTTAATAAGTGGCCAGATACACAATACAATAAAAAAAAGCGTAGATGCGCTCTTAAAGTCATCTTTTTAAAGTGCATTAAGTGATGAGACGTGTCACCTGTCATATTCCTGACAACAGATTCTTTGTGGCTGGAATCGTTACCGTCCAGTTCTAAACGTTGGCATGAGAAGCGCCATGAGATTCCGAACAGTATCCTTGCTACCACCGAAGCGGTAATGATTGTAATAAAAGTCATCCAGAATAAAATATTCCACCCACAATATACATAATTGTATTATGACCCAACAGAGATAAGGTAGATAGACGGGCAGCACTAAATTTTGGCGTGTGATGTACCTCCAAAAAACTTGTGACAAGCCAGATTTGCTTTTAAGCAATTTAGAATTAAAAGTTATACATGCAAAACAAGATAGCACGAAATGTGTAGTTTGCTATCTTAGTAGGAACATAATAAACGACGGACTATTTTTCTTGGCGTAAGTGGACGTTTTGCGTCATTTCTCAGCGTTAGTAATGAGTAAATTGGCATGTTGATGTTTAGTGGTCTTCATCGTAGGTTTTTTTATTAGGTCTTATTTCTACGAAATAATCAAAATTTATTGTTTTAATATGAAAATTTTATTAGTTTTATGTAATTAATTACCGCGTGTTTTGCCTGGGACCGTACCCCAGGTTTGCTAAGAATTGTGAACTTTTATTATTGGTAATTTATGTTGCGATTCTGAACGGTCTAAGCCTAGTGTGTGATCCAAAGCCGAATGCTTTTGGATATAGCCTCGTTCAACCAAAACCTCTTACCATCTTACCGCAGCAGCAGTGGCGGCGCCAGGATTTCAGTTTGGGGGGGCTGAAGCCCGCGGCAAAATTTGACATTTCCATCCGCCCAAATTTCTGACGACCTTTTTTTAGTCATCACCCGAAAATCGTGGATATTTCTATGTAAAATAATTCAGATGTCCATTTTTTAGGGGGGGGCTGAGCCTCTTGTAGGGGGACTTAGCCCCAGCCCCCTAGCGCCGCCACTGCGCAGCAGGGGTGCAACCAGGGTTTCTTGAGCACTCTCGGGATCCAAATGGGGTTAAACTCTAGAATGGTTCGGTAGCAAGTGAACAATAGCCTATGGTGGCCACAGATCAGCGCAGAGTAGAGCGCTGTCACGTGCGGCGATCAATAGCCCAATGTTTCCAACAGCCTACGGCGATAAAAGCCCAATGTTTTCATAGTATTAAATATTTTTTTTATTTTATTCATTTAATAATTACAAGTAAATAATGAAAGTTTTATAATTTTACAAAACATGAGAATAATGGTTCTAGGACTTTTCCTCCAGTCCATTACCCACTGCCATCCCCCATATTGACACGCGTAATTTCACAAACAGAATAAAAAGCAATTAAACACGTGTTACAAATTATATGTATTAGATTGAGCCATTTTAGAGTTTAACCCAGACGGCTAGGGTGGGTCATGCGTCAAGCTGAAATGGTGAGGGAATTTGAGGAAGCGGAAGAATCAGGATAGGCCTATGTGATCTGTGAAAAAGTAATGTTTTCAGTTTCGAAGGATTTATGGGGAGACAGCGAGAGTTAGAGTTTTGGTGAGTTCATATGGTGGGTGAGAAGTTTGTCGCAGTGCTGGCGAAATTTTGTTCCAAAGAGGTGGAATGGCAATGGCTCTAGAGCGGTTTTATTCAGTCTTGATTTTCTCAATAGTTGCTGGAAGACTGTTCCAGGCGCGTGGGCCTGCAACCCGAAAGCTGCGATCACCCATTGTAGTTTTCGTTGCAGGCACGGACACCTGTGAAGTCTTGGACGATCGCAACGATGTTGCTATTGTGGATGCAGTTTTAAAGTCAGGAATGGGGTGGATTCTGCGATTGTCGCGGATATGCATGAAGCAAGAGCAGGAGAGATGGCTGATGTGGTCGGGGAAGCTAAGGTTTTGATCAAAAATCACGTGTAGGTTTCGATCAGGAGAATTTGCAGTAAATGTGTGTATGGATGCAGAGTCAAAGTTGATGGAAATAGAAGGATCTGGGACTTTCTTCAGTTGCTCACGCAGGTCTATAATAATTAGTTCACTTTTAGAGCATTGGGTTCAAGTACAGGAGATTGGACGTCATCCAGGAGGAGATTTGGGTAATCACACTAAGAAGATGATCTAAGGAGTGTGAGAAGCTTCTTGGGGAGAATGAGATGAACAATTGGGTGTCATCAGCGTATAGGTGATGACCAACTGCGGATGCTTTTATGAGTGAGCTGAGTGGAGTTCAGTTGTGTAATAGAGAGAACAATAGGGTCCAGGAACAAAGCCTTGAGGAGCACCGCAGGTGAGAGGACACGACTGGGATGAGGTTCCGGATGTTTTACAGAGAATGAGTGGGAAGAGAGAGATATTGAATGCACAGGTAAGCAGTGTCGGTAAATCCAAACCAGGAAAACAGTATTTGGAGTAATATCAGGTGATCAATGGTGTCGAAGGTTGCAGAGATATCAAGGAGGCAAAGACTTGCTGATGTGACATGGTAGACACTTTGGGTAGAGACAAGTTTATTGAGACATCAATCAATCAATATCCTTGGGCTCAATGCCCGTAGGAGTCCGACACCACTCTCTGTCCGAGTCTGTCTCGCGTCATGTTGCCCAGCTTCAACCAGTCCGGTCAGCAGGTCTGCTTTATACCATTAACATCTTGAAGCAGCTAGACCACTTTGTCTGATTGAAGAGAATATTGGGAGAGAGGCATGAAGGACAACCTGTGTCAATGCCCGTATGTGTCCCACTTTCTCTCCTCCGACTCTCCACCGGTCTGTCCTGACCGGCCTGTGCATGTCTGCTCCACATCGTGACACCTAGAAGCATCTGGGTCGCTATTTCACTTGTGTCGTGGTTTTTGAGGATTTCAATCGTATTGGTCCTTTACTGCCAGCGTATCGCCACCCATCCAGTACGTAGTCTTGACCTCTTGGTTATCTTACTGCAACCACTATGGCTCAGTCACGACCATTTGATTACTGCAATGACCTTATTGATCTTTCTAAGGTCCGTCTATGTCCCATTCAATCTGTCCTTAATGCTGCAGGTCGATTGATTGCTTGCCTTCCTAAATACTCTCATAATTATATTATAGCTTATGTTCAACCAACTGCGCTGACTTCCTCTTTCTACCGCATCCAATATCTCAAGAGTCCAATATGATGATGCTAAGTGAATTGAAAGCTGAGATATTGAAAAATTTCGGTCGCCATTTTTGAAAATGGCTGCCATTGAGACCATTGGGAACTTTGTAATGGCTCTATTGGAATCCTTGCCCCTAAATATGCATGTTTAGACACCAAGATGGCGATTCTAAGTGGACTAAATGCTGAGATACTGACAAATCCATATTTTTGGGTCAGCCATTTTGGAAAATGGCCGTCACTGAAGCCATGGCAAAATTTGTGATGACTCCATTGGAATTCTTACCCCTAAATAGGTATCTTTAGACACCAAGATGACGATTCTAAGTGAATTGGACTCTGAGATATTGAAAAATCCATATTTCGGACGCCATTTTGGAAAATGGCTGCCACTGACACCATTGGGAACTTAGTATTGGCCCTGTTAGAATCCTTGACCTTAAATGTGTATGTTTTGACACCAAGATGATGATTCAAAGTGAATTGGAAGCTGAGATATTGAGAAATCTGTAAATTGGTCGGCCATTTTGATTTGGGCCCTATAAAACGGGGCCCGGTGGCCCAATTTTTGGCTATCTTCATTGGAGTGTATAACAGTATAGTACAGTTGCATTTGTCCTATTTTCAGCTTGTCACAAGTTTTTTTGATGTTTTGTCATCCATCGACCCCTCTAAGAGGCCAAGAGGGTGACGTCAGTGTCGTTAATTGAAGCATCCTTCCAAGAGTCTAATGCTAAAATACTGAAAAATTTAATTTTAAAAGAAGATAGAACTTTTATGAAGGTGTCTAATACCCTTTAACTCAGTCTTCAGTTTTAAGATCATAACAATATATAATAGGCCTACTTAAATGTTCAGCAGCTAATATCACGTTGCGGTAATCTGCATTCAGGCTGATGCGGCGTTTGACGATCTTTACGGCATGTAAAGAGCGGTTGGCAATCTGCATACCGTCCGTTTGTTAGCGGTTCTGTGTTTATAACTATCGATGTAATTCCAATTATTGATTGTTTCCTGTTTCTTTTATTTTTTAAGGTTTAGTTTGCCTATCTCAGTGTACCCGGTTGCGGTTCGTCAGCCAGTTTATGCTCATTGAACGACTACGCATAGAGAGAGGTATTGGAAAATCGCACTGCAACGGGTATCTACCCTCCTCCTCAATGCTTTTTGTAAACATAGTGTCGCTAAACTTATGGAATTAACCAGAACGTCGAAAAATTCTAATACTGTTAGTAGCCGTTGCGAATTTATTGCAGCGTTTGCACTCTTTAAAACGGTGTGTAAAGTTGAGTATAATTTTGACAGTATTATAATACTGAGTAGTGAGTATAAAATTATAGTCATTATTGTTAAAGACACAACAAATTCTGTATATCCGTTACAGTAGCTTACCAGACTCGTTGAACAGCGTGATTTCCCTCTGGCATGTAATTGAGACTGAGAACAAAATAGCATTTCTCACGTTTCTCTGCATTTCGCTTAACTGTTGATTGATGACTATTCAAACTTCGTTTACAGGTTTTTGGATTGTCAAAATGGAATTTGATTTGTAATTTGTATATATCGCCGTCCATAGCAATGACTATAATTCAAAAGAGCTCCCAGAGCGAGTGCTTGGAGACAAGAATTTGTTTTTGGGAAAAATATAGGGTTCGAGAGAGAAATGGATAGACGGACAGAATGATAGACAGACAGACAGACAGAGACAGACAGACAGAGACAGACAGACAGACAGACTAGGAGAGAGGAAAATGAGATACGTAACTAGACACACAGACACATATGCAGACATACAGACAGAAAAACAGACAGAGAGACATACAGACAAAGACATAGACAGCAACATTTCCGTAATCATGGGTAGGCCTATGAAGTTGCTCTAATGTTTTTCAGTGTTTAGCGTTTTAACGACGCGATCGTATTAAACCGATTGGAAGTCAATGCATTTCTTAACGATGACATCTCGTGGCTTATGATCACACAGACAGTAAATTTCTACTTAACCATGTACTTCTTGTTAATTTTTGGTTAAGACTAAGATGTAACTTGCATGGTCGTCGTTATCTTGAAAAACCATAATATTATTGTACGTAAGTTAGTTTTATATTGAAGAACTTTCGTTACAGGTCATCATTGCTCTGGTATCCAAATGAATTACGGTACATTGAAACTGTTGAGTAGTCTAGTGCCCGTGTATCACATTTACTAAAGTATACAAAATTAACCAAAGCTGCTTCCAGGTCTTCCGCTAATAGGGAACGTAGAATAGCTTTGGGAATAACTGTTAGAAATGCCGTATATTGACATCCAATTATAAGCGAAGTTTTGTGACTCCGTTAGCGGAACTTGTATAGCGCTTAACATGAAACTGGGATGTCTAGCAATAATTGGTTGCAGTTTAGCAGCACTGTCATTTCAAAGACGATAATATATGACCCCCATTTACGTTTCCGCACTTTTGAGACAACTACTGTTACAGAGCAGGGTTGCCAGATTTCGGCAAAACTTTATTGAGAGATTTCGGAAAAAAGTCGCGAAAATCGCGAGACCGTTGAGCTTTTCTATTTTTGGTCGCGAAAATTTCTGACGACTAAAAAAAGGTTGTCAGAATTTTTTGGTGTTTGTCTGCTTCGCAAAAATGCCATTTTTACGTGAATTTTCCAATTTTTCCCCATTTTTCGCTCGCCGAAATCGCTGATGAGTAAAAAAAGTCGTCAAAAAAAGTCGCCGTGGCGACCGCGAGGCAATTCAAAAGTCGCCCAAAAAGCGCGAGGTCGCGAGGACGAAATTTTTAGTCGCGTGAGCTTTCAAAAGTCGCCCAATTCGCGCTTTTCGCGACGACCTGGCAACCCTGTTACAGAGAGGGTAATAGCGGATTTGGAAATTATTCTAAAAATTTAATTGAAGCGAGATTAAACAGATATCACTTTTGGTTTTAAATTCAGTGTTTATATAAAGTCGGTGGAATTTGTCGTACAGGTGTCTAACAAATAACTGCTATTGCGTAGGTTTTATAAAATAAAGCAAAACTAGTCAGCATACAGTCTTGTATCGTCCTGCCGAGTTCTGAATTTCGCTGCACCGCTCAGAGTTTTGCTCGGGCCCTTCTGTGAATAGGTCTATAATTATTAACAAAGGCATTTAGTAAACCAAAGAACATGTCAATAAACCGATACTTCAGCGCTTCTGGCGACAAACGCTATAATAATTAAGTCCTGAGTCCCAGCCTGTATCGAACAGATTGATAATAATTCGTTATTTTGCTGAGCAGTCGCCATTTTATCTCTATTCCTCATGACATTGAAAAATCATTGTTACGACTTCTAATGTGTAGGTTTTAAATAAAGCTAAACTAGTTAACATCATACATAATTAGTGAGTACAAATAAGCATAAAGGAGATTGTAGGCCTACACAAGACACACGATTTACTGGGCAGAGGAAACTTAGGAAAGACACGCGAAAATGATCTCTTGGCGTTAGACGCAGGGTAACGTATTCCATTAAGTTCGACTGAACACAACGGTGAATCCACGTCACACTGTCCAGTTGTCGGCTGCAGGAACCACCGGGTCGTTACCTCTACATCCAAGACAGCAATTGAAGAGCTCACTTCCAAGACCAGTTAAGTCCGCCAGTTTTTAAATATACCTGGGGAAGTAAATGCGGAAATGCATGTTTACTGTGAAGTTTGTCGTCAAAATCGCTTATGTCCCATATCAGCAGCCTAGTCAACGTTGGTGCTACTCCTAAAAACGGTTAAGTCCTACCCGGTTTCGTTTCCAAGGCTTGATTTCTCAGTTTTGTTTTGATTGGGCGTGATTTTGGAAATGAGTCATTCAATTGTTGGTGAGACAACTGTACAGCATGAGATAAATATTGCAGCACAACACGTGATATACCGACGGACATTTACTTGTATCGGTGAGCGCAGAAAGAGATAAGTAGCTAAAGATGAACATATTTAGAGGTATGTTTCGTCGACTCACAATAAATTATAATTCATATTTAGGAATTGCTAATGGAAAAAGAGCAGCTAATTACAAGAGGATGAGTAAATCTTCCTTTTTTTGTATAACGACAGCGTTTTACTATCGTGCTTTCTCCGTGATAGAACTCTCAACCTGAAAATGACCTTACAGTGACACTCCACTCTTTTTCTAAAAGTCCTTCTCAGGCGTTCCTCTCTCAAGAAGTTTTATTTGGCCACGTTGAGTTTGGGAGCGCCTCTGAGTAACCCAGATGAAGAAGCGCTATACAAATCATTTGATGAAGGAATTTGAAACGACATCGCTGAGAGTTCCCTTCATCTGTCCCCAAGTTATAATAATGGTCTTCGTTTATCATCAACACAGACCGAAACCAATATGACGCATACAAAATAAAAGCAGACAGTGAATTAATTGTCACAGGATGACCAGAAGAATTTCAATGACATACTAATTCCTAATGGTTGATCGCCAGGTTAATCTAATTCTAAACATACTGCCTAGAGACTTTATTCTAAATACTATAGCAATAAAACAATAATAGCTTGCAGTAAGTTTAACAATATTACCATTAAAACCGATGCATCGTTTTCAGAACTCACTATCTCAGAATTAAAAGAATACGACTGTGACTACTTCAATCCATCATCAACAGATCTGCTCGAATATATTCGTTCACCTCCTACCAATACCATTCTTTCTTACTTGCAGTAATGTGTACGTAACTCTCACCTGGATTCAAGTTGAGAGAGATTATCTCTGGTATTTAGTAGGCTGTTTAAGTGATTTGAGACAACTTAGCATGGCATTGCTATTATTATTATTGCATCTTTTGACGTTGTACCTTGTGCAACTGACGTTTTGTGACACTTTTTAGCGTTTTGCTGCAGGTTTTGACATCTTGCGATAATTCTAGTGTCTTTAGTCATTCTGTGTCATAATAGCCTAGACTAAGTGACACCACTGGATACATTGTAATACATCTGGCAACATCTTATGACAAGTTGTGACAATCTTGTTAAATCTAAATCCGCTGAGTCCTTTATTTGCGTCAAGTCTATGTTCAATTTGAAGTCATCGAAAGTTTATATAAAACAATTAACTCTATTTTTGAGGGTGTCTTGGGGAACCATGTTAAAATGCATAATGACTTTCAGAGCAAATAGACTGGCGTCTATGTCTTGTTTTTAACTGCGCAATGAAATCTTATTATTTCTGTGATCCTTCCATAACTTCACTAGTACTCAGGTTTATGTTGTCGAACTGCTATTTATAGAAAGCCAACGAAGAATTATGTTCGAGGAATGGATCATGGAATAAGCAATATCTATACTGATCATCTTTTAGAATAACTTCGCCACTGGACGTCGCTAATCTGATCTTTGTTATGACATTGTGACGCAAAACTGCTTTTACTACTATTCGACGAGGACATGAGTTTAGTACACGACCAACGATCTACTGGACACCTTTAAATTGTGTTCTAGAGAAGCAATAAATACCTCGCTTGACATCTTCACATTACATTTTGCAAAAACGTAAAATTTCAATTCGTTGGATGGAAGTTGTTCTAGATAATTACAGCCGTTCTAATATATAATAGTCTTAATTAATTTCAAAAATTTATATAGCGCCCAATAAAGAAACCAACATTCCGGTTTGCTAGTTGCTGATTAAGGACTCTAAGGACGTCATAATAAAGGCGATTAGCGTATCTGCAATCCATTTTTCAGACTTCTGATCTGCACTACAGTGGTGGAGTCTTGGCAGCTACATGCGATACACGAATTCGCAGAGTGAATAACGAATTATTATCATTAGTAGTAGTTCGAATTTAAAGTAATTGCACATGGTTTGCACAATGTCTATTTTCCTTGTATCTGAACCCACGCTGAATCGTTCCTCCTCTACATGGATGTCGGCTGTGCCCCTTTCTTGGGCTTCTTATTTATGTTATCATCTCTTGCAGGAGCCTTGAAAAGCTGGCTAACGTGGGCGGCAAAGATCTGGGCAGCAGCAGGTATCATGGTAAGGTGGAAGATGGTCTGTAGTAGCCATTAACGCTTTACACATGAATACACATGAGGCTGTTCTTCGAAGTGTATATTATACATAAAGAACAGCCATTGCGAGGTGGAAAGACGAGGGAAACTACCACCTTATTTTCCCAATCAGCAACATGGACATTGGACAGTCACAGACCAACCTTCGAGGAAGGTTAAAGACAAGACAAGGCTCTTGCTCTAAAACTGTTTCATATTGACAAATAAATACATTGTTGGATAGTATCGATATTATTTATACAGTGACTTTGCGTTAGACAAATTCCGGAAATAATTGAACAGGTAAACGAATATAATTATATTTAATCGAAGGAGGTTGACAGCAGAGTATAGCACCAAAGTAATTCATTCACCAATTCATTCGACGTAGACACCATTAAATTGATTTCACTTTATACTATATATATTTTGATTCGGCAATTTACGTCATGTCCGACTTGCGTTGTTGTCCACAGTGTACACCGTTCGTAAGTGATCAATGCATCAATTACAATAAATACACTAGAGTCGAACAAATGCAAATATTGCTGCGGTCGCAAAAATTTTCAATAGGTTTGAAGCCATTATTTCTTTTACCAAGAGTTTGGCTGCTAGATGTTCGTGAGAAGCTCTAAGTGGTCGGCCTTACAAATCCAAGTGTAAGCATTGTATGCATTGCAGTAGGTCTCTGTTCTGTAGTTAAGCTTTTGTTCTTTTTTTCTTTTTCATAATTGTTTATGTCTCAACAGCGTTGAGCTTTTCAGTTTACATTTATTTTGTGTTTTCTTCTCCTCCGTCTCTTAGCATAAGTTGCTTGATTGTGTTTTGTCAGTTTTGATAATCACTGTGTTGATTTTTTGCACGATTTCGTCATGGCCACCTCACATCGTCAACTCAATGTATTAGTTGGTGTCCCTAGACAGCGGGATTATTTTATCCATTTATGGCCTCCCTTCTTGCAACCAATGTTCAAGATGTGTATTGTGTAAGCCTGTCATGTATACTTCGGTTGCAAATAAAACATTTGATTGATTGATTGATTGAAGAATACGAATAAAATTTATTCTAGAGTCTGTTAACGTGTAGTCTCACAGAGTTTACTAGTGGCGCTATTCTGTGTAGAGTAGATTAAGTTCACACTCACCTGCACTATTGGAATCCCTGTGAACCTGGTTTCCCTGTTTCTTGTTAACGACACCATGCATGTGATACCAATATTTAAAATGCATTTTACTCCTTCTTCATTCAAGCTTAGATGTGACACTTCCGGATTGCGAGCGGCGGCATTTGCAGTTTAACGTCACTGTGTGGTAACAAAGACCATTAGCGACGCCCTCCTCCTTTATCCAGGCTTGGGACTGGCACTGGCAGAGTGCAACCAGTGGCGGAGTTAGATTGCGAGCAGTGGCGGATTCCTAAGCAACTAATTTGACATTACAAATTCTACAAATTGAACGTGAACTATGACTTCATATCTTCCATTTAAACCATTTTAAAGGTGTCTATGTTTAAAAGTAAATACGACTATATGCAGCATTTAACGTCACATGCGGTTGATGTTCTTTGCAACATCAAAATTCAAATGAAGCCTAAAATAAACTAGCATTGCTAGAAGCTTCAGTTTAATGGCGATGTTACAGCATGTATCAATATCGTTGCTCTTCTAATTCAATGCCAGAGTTAAAGCATTTCTATCAAAAATCAAGTATCATTGGATAAAATGTGATCCATGTTGTCAAAGGTATAACTATTATCATATGATATTAGCGGAGACTGCTTGAACGCTGACTGCTACGTTGCTTTTTCATTTGACCAACATTAGCAGATTAACCAGGAACGTTTTTCGCAGGAAATGTATTAATTTTTATTCAATGACCCAATGAATGTTTTATTGCACATTATCCAGAATAAAATGACATTGCGTTAAAACAAATCAGAAATGATTGAACTTGCTAATTATTGTAGAATTAAATGAAAGTCGATTGCAGCGCTTTCAGTAGTACGTCACATACTAAACACCATTAAATCACGGTTCATCGGTGCTATTTGTGCAATGTTGTTGGTTTAATGTCAACTTTTACTCACTAACTGGTCCCAAAATAATGTTGAACTCCGCCACTGGTTGCACTCTGCCAGTGCCAGTCCCGAGCCTGGATAATGGAGGAGGGCGTCGCTAATGGTCTTTGATACCGCACAGTGACGTTAAACTGCAAATGCCGCCGCCAAAATAATGTCCACGGCTTACCAATAATCTAGAGGAAACTATTTTGAATTAGTTACTATGATATGTTTTCTGGATGGTGTCAACTTTGGATGTCTAAAACGTGGCTAGTTGCTTTTGACGAAACAGTACAACATGAAAAATGGTTAGCCTAGCTTCGCCTTACACCACCCTGGTGGCTTTGGAAGGTAATACCATAAGTAGGGCAGTGGTGCAGTGACATAGGTTCCATAAATTGCTTTGTTGGTTTAATCATGATAAACGACAGTAATCAGAGACATAAAAATGACCAATGTCACACTCATTCTGTCTTCTTTCTTACCCAAATACAGATTGTGTTGTGCCAGAGTTTAGCAGTTATTAGTAATTACCGAAAAAAGTTGTCATTGTTGCATTTAACTGGTTGGATGGATCCAGAGTTTAACGTCAGCGACTGACAACGTTTACCACTGCAGTCGATAGAGCAAAATCACAGCCTAAATACTTTTATTTAGACACCCTTAAAATAATTACAGAAATTTATATATATGTCAAGTGTCCGGAAACGTTAGAATACGCAACTAAAATCCAGTCAAATCACCAATTTATTCAGAAATCAATTGCTGCGAAATACTGTTTCCGACCAATGGACAAGATACAATAAACATCGAAATTATACGCTGAAGTCTTTGATATCGCTTAAACAATGAATATTGTTATAGTAGCAGCAAAGTATGTTTTTGCACCTGAAATGGTTACTTTCGGACATAGAAAATTAACTGCCTTCTCTGTTTATACGTTTGCGGTCCTTTGTGTCTCAAACAGACTTCGCCACCTTAGCTACTTGCGGTTTAGAAGAACAATGAAATTCTATTCTACTAACATAACGTAACGAACCCAAAACGCAGGCTTTTATCCCTATTCTGAACTAGTGCAACTTGAGCAATGAGCAGGAGGAGGAACAGCAGCAGCAAGAGTAGCAGCAGGATGAGGAGGAGCGTGAGCAGAAGGTGGGTGGGGAGCAGAAGGGAGCAGGAGCAGGAGCAGAAGGAGCAGGAGGAGGAGGAGAAGTAAGTCTGAGTGACCATTGAAGCGATAGGCTGTCGGTGAACGATGGGAGAGGTTAACTAATACTACTATCAACAGACACCAGGCAGAACTACAAGTTGGCGATAACTGTGACATAACAAAATACAAACAATTTCTGTAGACGAAATCTGCTTTGCTGCCCTAAGATGCCAATAGAATAACATTCTAAAAATGTTTGCAACGAAAATAGTAACAATCTGATTGACCGGCAGTCCAAGTAGAAATCTATGAGGTCTACGTTGACGCGAAAAACCTTGATGAGAAAAACTGGCAATGCCCAGCGACGGGTTTTACAGGTTATTATGTCTGCAGACTGAGGTACGATAATATTATTAGGGGCCGTCCATAAAGTACGTCACGCTATTTTTGACCATTTTGACCCCCCTCCCCCCCTGTCACAAATTGTCACAAATCTCGGACCCCCCCCTAAAGTACGTCACACTTTCGAACAAAAAAATTAAAAAATAACCATTTACCTAACCCTCTAAACCCTAGGATACTATCCCTAATCCCTCTGATAGTGTCGGATTTTAGGTACTAAGAACAAAAAATAAGAATTTTAAAAATAATGTGTGACGTCACACATTGCCTGACCCCCACCTTCCCCCCTGTCACAAACTGTCACACTTTCTTACACCCCCTCCCCCCTGGAGAGTGACGTACTTTATGGACGGCCCATTATACTCTCGGGCATATTTCCAACAGTTCCATTTGTACACCACACCGATGCCTCCGCATTGTCTCCATAATATTACTCTGATTGTTCTCATAGTGAACATCATGTTCGTCTGAAAATGACGTTTTGACGTATTTGACTTGCACTGTGAATTCCCAAGTTTACTTAATGCTACATGTAATTTATGAAATAAGTTGAGAAAATCTTGTACCATATTCGAACCTGGCGGTGTCTGTGTTACTCATTAAATTACGAAACAATAAATTGCCACCTGTGTTACATTAGTAGTGTTTGGTTTCGATTCTATTTTCACGAGTAAACCTCTATGGTCAGAGTTGCAATTATTATGATGGCCTTTAATCGAAGCGGAACGAGGAATGAATGATTAGCGAATAACATTTATGTATGTTATATGAGCGATCAAAGCACTATTTCAGAGGTGTCTTATTTCGCTTCCATTGAATCAGTAAGCTTATAGCAGCGGCGCCCGCAGGCGTACGCAAATAGGTAAGTGCGTACAGCGCGATGACCCAAAAGGTATGTTTTTGGGAAATTTGAGGTTGATGACTAAAAAAAAAAAAGGTCATCAGTTTTATCGGCGGATAGAAAAGGTATGTTTTTGAGAAAATTGAGGTTGATGACTAAAAAAAAAAAGAAAAGGTATTTTTGGGGAAATTTGAGGTTGATGACTAAAAAAAAGGTCATCAGTTTTCTCGGTGACCTAACGAAAATAACATTTCTGTGCGTACAAGAAAAAAATCCTGCGGGCGCCGCTGGCTAATAGCATTTAATACTCATTGGCAAATGCACAATCCGACATCTGCGATATTGCAATAAAACGCATAGAAATTACAATAAAGTATTGTGAGAAAGTCAAATGCTTCATTCAAATTTAATTTAATTTAGTTTGTTTCCGACATTTCAACGAAGTCCTATGCCACGAAAGGCCGTTGAGAATGATCTGTTCATCATTTTTAACCGTTTCAATGACTCACAAGACCATTGACGTCAATTTCATTCTGCTAAAAGTAGAATCTCTTGCTTCATTTGTAATTATCATTATTGACATTTTATATAGCGTACCTTCAATGTAAACTACTCCGAAACACTCATAGATCAACAACGGCAAAATGAAGCAAATTTTTAAGTGAGAAATGAACATAGTGATATGAATCATTCACAAGTCGGAGTGCCACATGAGAATCCATTCCAAGTTCTAGGGTCAGCCACTGAGAAAGAGCACCGCTACATTAATGGCAGACCCTGAGCGAGGGGCCAAGAGTTCAGCTGGATCAGTCGGAAAGGTCTTTCAGAGGTGGGACAGCAGAGTTCCTGCAGATACATGGGAGCCTGACCCTCCATGCAGCGCCAGACTAATGCAGAAACTCTATAGGTGGTCCGCTGGCGAATAGGAAGCCAGTGGAGTACGTTTCGCATGTACCCCGTCACTTTTTCAAATTTAGGGATTTGATTTATAAGACGCGCTGCTGTGCGCAGAACATGGTCAATACACCAAATCCGAATCGCCGGGAACCCGACAAAGAGGGCACTACAATAGTCGAGGGGAGAGACCACAAAGGCATGAACAAGAGTGGCAGCCGCAGTAGGGGACATAGATCGAGATAGTATCCTAAGCTGGAGTGACGTAGTTGGTAGTAGCAATCACGACAAAGTAGATTGATGTGCTTCGAAAACGTCAGCTCCTGGTCCAATGTGAAACCAATGCTCGAACAGAGGGGGCAAATGCAATCCAGGGAACTGAAGAGTTAAAGCTTTTAAGTTAAGTTTTGCAAGTTGTTTGCGAGCCACATAATAATTGTATTGGGTCTTGTTGGGGGTTATTGGTAGACGGTTTGAAGACATCCGCGCTTCTAACATCTGCATGACCTGGTTTATTGCTCGAACCGCTGTAGCAGCTGCAGAATGTGCAGATGCCAGACAGTGAACATATACTTGAAGGTATTCTGCATAAGATTGCCTCAAGACATAACCAACTGACAGGGGAGGGCCAAGGTAATCGATTTCATGAGACATTGAAGACCCTGTAATACTAGTAGTCACCGACACTGTGATAAAAAAAAGTATCGCCCCATCCTCCTTATGAGTGCTTTGAGACTGACCCTGACCGAAACTATGAAACGGACAGCGTTACCCTCCTCGATTTTGCAGTATGTGGGACTGGCAGTTACAGACTACAACGAGTGGCAGGATTTCAGTGACGCGGTACAATGTCAACAAGACGCCGAGAATATTTATAGCGCAAACTTAAAACTTTGTAATGGTGTCCAAGGATAAAAGATCTACAATGTAGTGCCACCTTGCGAGTGTCTGGACCGATGATATCGATCAGGTAAAAAAGTTATTGATTTGATTCACTACTCTTCAGTTTTGAACTATTAAAAAAATTAACTATGTGCGCAAATATGCAATAAAATGCACAATACAATGCGCATATTATTGTGTGGCGCGGTGGTTTACTGTTGCCTTGAAGCCTGAGGGTTACAGGTTTGAATCCACATCAAGTCAGTCGCCGTGTAGAGACCTTGGGCAAGTCCTTCACTCGCAATTGCTGAGCACTTCGGCTCGAAACATTACAAATGAATATTATTTTCTGTGATTATTGAGCACTGTGAATTTTGTGGTTTCGTTAGCTTTAGTATAACTCACCAGTGACAAGAAACAGTCCAATTTTTCATGAAGCCTTCTATGTAGAACTTTCTGAACCATTAAAAAGGTATATTAGAAGAAATTAGATGATTTCGTCTGTAATACTTTCTCCGGACGAGAAACTTTGAAGCTTAGTTATTGGTTAGTTGATATTTAGCGAAACTGAATGATAGCAATTACAATAAGCGTCATCCTCCTCCCTTATGCAGACTTGGGACTGGCACTAGCGCAGTAATCGGAGTGTCGAATTTAAACAGTTGATATGAGAATATTGAATGTCTTTAACTTGGTGCAGAGGTAATTTCAATATAACGTCACTGTGTGATAACAATTGTGGGGCGTGGTGGTGTATTGGGTATGTTCGTCGCCTTTCAGCCGGAGGTTGCAGGTTCGAATTCAAGTCGCCGCGTAGGGACCTTGAGCAAGTACCTCACTCGCAGTTGCTCAGCGCTTCGGCGTGAAACTCCGATGCAGTGACCGTTCTGTTGTCGGGCGCGCCTCTGAGTAGAGACCTTGAAGGGGCGCTATAACAAGTGCGCATACGTACAAAAAAATCCTCTATTATATAATATTTAATATTAATTTTTATCAGGGCTTTGGTTTGGCTCTGTTATAGCAAAATCTTTGAAACCTGTTTATTTCTGCTTAACCTGACGTGTGCGGTTAAAATTAAATATATAGCATTAGCGCAAAATATTGTACAGGTGTCCAAATGTTGTGTTTGTTGCAGCCTTAATCAAAAGAAGATTCGAATTGAAGGTTGAACTCGAATGATTTAATTCGAAATCAGAATTTAACGGAAACGCCCAGATTAACCCCTTCGCTGCCATGCCATCAAGAATGGCTAAACGACGCCCCGTATACCAACGCATAACATGCACATGAAGCACAAAAAGTCATTAGTGCAATTATATATTTTTTGCTACATTCACTGCTGCTGCAATTATTATTATTCGTGATTATAAAGATAAAATCTCGTATTTGTGTCAACAATAATTACCGATGCTTCTCATTTATTTATTTTCCCTAGATACTGATAGCCTCGTGTGCTAGAAAGACTTTTTGAAAGTTTGTAGTTGAGTGTTCAGACCAACTGCTACGGTTTGGGACTCTATTTTATCGATATGAATTAGTTCCATCGTTTTATTTTAGTATAATAAACAGCCGAGCAAATCATTTATGTAGGTTTTGATGGACATTTGTTGCAGTGTTAAGTCTTCAACTCGCATGTCTGCCTATCTTGTAGCAGACATCGCTTCTTTACAATCTGCTGCAGCTATTTTCTGGTGGTGGTAGTTGCAGTTTAACGTCACTGTGTGGTAACAAAGACCATTAGCGTCACCTGCAAAGTGCGACTAGTGCCGGAGTTAGTTATTTTGTTTAAAATGTCTTCCCGTTAGGAGAGGATATGCTTTCCTCAATGTGATTCATCTGATTGAGTATTAAGTCAACAATGACGTCGTGCATAATTCCGTCAAGTATTAAGATTGAGATTGTTGAATGTCCTAAAGTAGCCTACGTACGCGTCGATCATGGCGTGATGCACTGCTGCAGTAAATGTTCGATAGCTTCTTTGCAACCATGTCATAGTTGTGGTACAGTGTTTAATCTAGTCCCCCTCCTCTGGGGGGGAATTGGGGTTTCTGGGGGGGGACACATTTCAATGTCCGAAGGACGCTCGTGATGCGCGTAGCACCGAGACGGGGAGGGGTATGGGGAGGGGGATGTGCCCCTCCCCACCAGAAACTTTTTGAATTTCCACATTGCAATGGCAGCATTTTAAGGTGTCGTCTTAACAAAATAGTTGTACTGTTTCAGTGACCCATTATAAACTTTTTGAATTTCCACATTGCAATGGCAGCATTTTAAGGTGTCATCTTAACACAATAGCTGTACTGTTTCAGTGACCCATTATAAACTTTTTGAATTTTCACATTGCAATGGCAGAATTTTAAGGTGAGGTCTTGACAAAATAGCTGTACTTTTCAGTGACTTCTTAGAAACTTTTTGAATTTCCACATTGCAATGGCTGCATTTTAAGGTGTCATCTTAACATGATATTATCATATATTTTAGTAGTAAAATAATGTCATTATAATCATATAATAATAAATAATATCACTGTAACGAATGTTACATTTTAAGATTTAATTGCGATTATTATATTAATGGCGATTATACCGATTAAAATACACCGGGAGGGCCCGCAACGCTAAATTTATTAATATAATGTTTTCGCCGTGAAATGCACTCAAGGACCTGTTGACATTAAACACGCAGTAATATCTAATAATAATTAGAGATACGCAGCGATACGCAGTAGGACATTTAGACATATAGGCCCGTGCGCTACGACAGGCCCGCCCGGACAGGTTGACGTGACCTGTAAAATTTGCCGCCTAGTCTGAATTGAAATGAGGCTGTATGATAAAGTGGTCCATGTTAAAACATAGGCGGTCTGGCTTTCTAGACCAAAGCGAGGCTTAATGATAAAGCGGTTCGTATACCTTAACGTTAGCGGAAAAACCCAAGCCTATACCTTAAGCAGGCCTTTGTCTGGATCGCGGGTTTCGGCGCCAATCTCGCGTCAGCGCGTGTCTGAAATTCAGTCTTGTCCTGGTCGTTGAAGTGAAAGGTCGTGTTTGACAAGAGTTCGATCGTAGGCAGAATTTGTGTAAGAAAGTCGGTCTGAATCGTGGAATATTAAGTCAAATTGGATTAATTCGATTGCGGCAACTACGCGAAGCTTGGATATATCATTTGGAATACATATTTCACTGGATTACCGAGAAATTATCTTAGCGCAATCGTGGAGTATAAGTTGCACCGTCAGCAACTCATCGCGTGGATTACACATATTCTTGCGTCGTTTCGGTGGAGTAAAACCTTGCTGTCCCAGCTTCCGTGCCCAAGTTAAGGTATGTGGAAATTAAGGTAAAATGGGGAAAACGGGAATTAGTCGCCATTAAGTGAATTTGGGACTTTATGATAATTTTTCCAAGTTGTGAACGATTGTCGGTTGTTTTAGTTAATAATTCTGTACTTTAGATCTGTTACTTTAAGAGTGAATAAATTAGATTAATCAAGAAATAAAGCTGAGTTGTCATTCGAATCATGAGCATTAGTCGACCAACCTCTCCAGCATTTATGGAGCGCCCGGAAGAAGACGAGGGTCGAAGGTCACATGCCTCAGATAGGTCCCGAGTCAGTTCAGTCCTCGAGTTGATGATGGACCGGTTAGATAATAAATTCTCAGAGGTGAAGTCCCAGGTGGGTGCACTCAAAGGAGAAGTCAAATCACAAGTAGGAGCCCTTAAAGGAGAAGTGAAATCACAAGTAGGCGCACTTCAAGGGGAAATGAGGTCGCAGGTAGGCGCCCTTCAAGGACAGATTGAGTCGCAAGTAGGGGAAATTATGTATCGCCTTGACCGACTCGAAACTTCCCCTACGTTTGAAGGACAACTCGCTGAAGAGTCCGCAACGAACCCTGACTACAGTAGGACTGTAGTTGCAACTAATACAGTTGCCGTGCCGATACACTCGAGCCATCCTTTGGTACCACAGAATGCAGATACGAGCGGACTAAGAAGAAGTGAACGATTGGTTACGCAGCCCAGGGTTAATTATCATGAATATGATAAAAGGGGAAACCGGTCTTACGAGGTCGCACGGATTATGGACCCGGCGCTAAAAGGTGGCCTTAATCGTGGGAAAGACCCTAGGGCTCTACAGCGAGGCGAGTCACCCATGAGGCCGGAAGTACACGATATATTATAACACTTCATGTAAAACAATGATGAAACAGTAACTAAAAACCAATATCATTTCGTCAAATTTTTCTGGGAGGGGAAATGTCAATCCTGGGAGGGGAACTTTCCCCCCCCAGAGACGTCTAGATTAAACACTGGTTGTGGTAAAAACTATGAAGTGATGATAAAAGTCTGTGATTATTAATTATCAGAAAAAAATGTTGAAACTGACATAGAGGCATCTGTGATAAAGCGAATGTAAACCTTGAACATTGGCATATTTTAATGCATCTGAAATGGCCTTACAAACTGAGCATAGAAGTAATAATAAATTGTCACTATTATTATTATTATTATTATTATTATTATTATTATTATTATTATTATTATTATTATTATTATTATTATTATTATTATTATTATTATTTGTGTTGTTTTTACATTATTATCATCACAGCTACTACTAATGTATTAAAGCACCGACAACGGTCCTTGTATTGAAGTCAAAATGAACAATAATAATTAATATATAACAACAAGCACACCTTTAAACATTTTCCACCAGCGCACATATAAGTTTAAGCAGGTGATGAATAGTAATGGTATTCTGGCATAGACAGGTTTAAATAACATTGAAGATTATGGACCTGTTGACCTCCGGTTGACGCCGTTTGCATAAGAAATCGACCAAATAGAAGTTACTAATCAAAATCCCGATCAAGACTTTCCCAGAACCTCACAATTGAATCAGATGACAATTGAATCACATGACAATTGATTCAGATGACGATTGAATTAGATGACAATGGAATCAGATGACAAATGACAATTGAATCAGATGACAATTGAATCAGATAACAATTGAATCAGATGACAAATGATTCAGATGACGATTGAATCAAATAACAATTGAATCAGATGACAATTGAATCAGATTACAATTGAATCAGATGCCAATTGAATCAGATGACAATTGGATCATATGACAATTGAATCAGATGACAAATGAATGAGATGACAATTGAATCAGACGACAATTGAATCAGATGACATCTTACTACATTTTGCGACATTGTTTGGTGCACTATGACTTTCTTTGACAATGTATTGTACTTTCTATATTTTGTGTCGTATGATGGCAACATCTCATCTGATGCAATCATCGTATTGCAACTGTTGCAACTTTCTGTTGACAAACGATTATGTTTGAAGAATGGATCGCGGAATAAACAATATCTGCACCAATCGCCTTCTAGACGCATCATTGGGACATCTTTGTAGAATTTTCTATTCAAACCTACATTAGTTTCTACAAGATTAATAATACGAGAACCGACAGTTTAGTCCTTAACCAACAATTTATAAAACACCTTTATATTGTGTTTCTTAGAAGTAATAAATATCTTGCGAATAGTTCATGATAACATTGCTTGTGTACTACTACAAAATTTTGATTCGATGTAGGGAAATGCGAAACTGATCCAAATAATTACTGCCATTCTCAATTTACATACTAACATTGCAATCGTTTATATAGCGTAACTTCTGTGTTTTACTCTTTAATAGTCCAATAACATCTCTGGTGTTATAACTTGTCTTAACATCATAGAATTATGCGATTGGTGCCATTTTTGGCTGCCATCTTTGTATTTGTTTTTGCATCTGTATTTTTTTAGTCTTCATGCACTCCTAAACCTGAACATGGATACGGTATGGCATCCATACTAATAGGTAAAGGAATATCATCATCAGCGCTAGGCAGAACCGTGATTTCTCTGTTACAGGCTTCCCGACCTGGAATGACCTCCACTTGATGCACTGTTCCCTGCTACATGTAAAACTCCTTCACAAGCATTCAACAGTACTTGATACGTAACGAATTTAAGAAAATTACTTATTAGTAGTAGTCTAATTTAAAACACACTTTGTGATATGAAATATTATTAGTGTCGCCCTCCTCCATTAGCCAGGCTTAGGACTGGTACTGTAAGATTGAGAACAGTGAGGAGTTCATTCTGCTTGATACGTAGTTAACGACACTACCATTATCAAAGATGATTAGTGTCGCCCTCCTATTTTAGCCAGTCTTGGGACTGGCACTGACAGAGAACATCTATAATTGGCGGAGTTGGATTTCATTTTGGCTAAGCTGAGTACAAGTATCGAGGTCTAAATATTTTTAAAGGTGTCTAAATAACAAATTATTGTATAAGTCAAGTTTCGCTGTGTGGAACAGTTCACATGGTTTGATTGAACAGTTTAGCAATATCATAACAATTACAGCAATTTATCTGCAATACAAGAAGGAAACCGATGTGATATCTTAGCGTGTAGCTCGTGTGGAAGTCCATCAAATATCTTGCCACTCTTGAAATGACGTATTAATCCATTTGACTAAAATTGCGATAATTATCAACTGAACATCAGGTGGTGGACGGCATTAATTAGCTTATGGTTTAATCAATTTTAGGCAATTTTGAAGACGACGGGCTTGAGCAACATGTAATCTCGCTAAATAATGTAAATGCGATTCGATTCTTAGACACCTTAATACAGTTTGTCACAAATTTATATCAAAATTTATTTTAATAGCTCACCAAGATTTCACTGCACCAAAAACAAATCAAGCGAAATGGCTGATTTTGCGGCCAAATCAAAGAAATCAAGTTTACATAAAATCGTTGATTACGGCTACAACATAGAGGCCTAACTAGTCAAGATAGAAACATTTCGCAAATTAAGAGATGCTGTCCAGGACGCCATTGACTGGAAGGTTGATAAATAGTTTATTAAGGTTTTACATAACATATGTTTTTATGCCATTATTGTGGCTGAAATTGTACTTACAACTAGCTGGGGAACCCGGCGTTGCCCGGGAAATTTAGGATTCGACACGCTCCGGACACAACCCCACCACACAACACCCACCACACTCCGACCTATACCGGTACGCCATCCGAGAAATTTAGGTTTCTGGAAAATTTTCATCACCATCCAAACCCCACTTCCTCCACCCCTACTACAAAATTGGCCTGTTTGCTGTTAAAGTATTGGTTCGACATATTTCTGATAACCAGGCTATAACAAACATACTTGTTAATAATGAACATAGGATGCAGGCAGATGTAAAAAATGACTGAAGGTCTTTTATATATAGAAGAATTGAGACCAATTTTAAAGGTGTCTAATCGACACTTACAAATTTTTTCTGTTTTTGGTGTTTTTTGCTTTTCACGATGAACTGACTTTAATATTTAGGCAGAATTTGCATTTTGTTATTAAAGCTCAAACGACTTCAGCGTGGCAAAAAGTCTTTGATAGCTATACGAAGAAATTATCGAATAGTTATCCTTGCAGCGCAGAAAGATTTCAAATGAAGCAGTAGAAAAGGAGCTTAATTATTCATAATGCAGAGACCTACGTGCTGCTGCAGTTCTTCCG
This sequence comes from Lumbricus terrestris, assembly GCA_949752735.1. Lineage (NCBI taxonomy): Eukaryota > Metazoa > Annelida > Clitellata > Crassiclitellata > Lumbricidae > Lumbricus > Lumbricus terrestris. Next base: position 37,443,671 of record OX457052.1, read on the forward strand.
GATTTCGGCGAAATAGAATAACATTTTCGTCTTAATGCCTTGGCGTTTGCGTTGACTGATTTATATAAGGTTGCTTGAAATCGTTGAAGAGGTGTTCAATTGCCGCATGTTATTGACGACGTAACAGTATAATACATCTGCAACCACACGACGTCACTTGCGAATCATAATGAGGTTTTCAGCTTGGAAGTTTTCAGCTTGAAGGTCTTCAGCTTGGAGGTCTTCAGCTTAAAGGTCTTCAGCTTGGGGGTTTATAGCTTGGAGGTCTTCAGCTTGGAGGTTTTCAGCTTGGAGGTTTTCAGCTTGGAGGTTTTCAGCTTGGAGGTTTAGAGCTTGGAGGTCTTCAGCTTGGAGGTTTTCAGCTTGGAGGTTTTCAGCTTGGAGGTTTCAGCGTTGAGGTCTTAAGCTTGGAGGTCTTCAGCTTGGAGGTCTTCAGCTTGGAGGTTTTCAGCTTGAAGGTCTTCAGCTTGGAGTTTCAGCTTGAAAGTATTCAGCTTGAAGGTCTTCAGCTTGGTGGTTTATAGCTTGGAGGTCTTCAGCTTGGAGGTTTTCAGCTTGAAGGTCTTCAGCTTGGAGGTCTTCAGCTTGGAGGTTTTCAGCTTGAAGGTCTTCAGCTTGGAGGTCTTCAGCTTGGAGGTTTTCAGCTTGAAGGTCTTCAGCTTGGAGGTTTTTAGCTTGGAGGTTCTCAACTTGGAGATTTTCAGCTTGGGTGTTTTCAGCTTGGAGGATTTGAGCTTGGAGGTTCTCAACTTGGAGATTTTCAGCTTGGGTGTTTTCAGCTTGGAGGATTTGAGCTTGGAGGTTTTTAGCTTGGAGGTTCTCAACTTGGAGATTTTCAGCTTGGGTGTTTTCAGCTTGGAGGTTTTCAGCTTGGAGGTTTCAGCTTGAAAGTCTTCAGCTTGGAGGTTTTCAGCTTGAAGGTCTTCAGCTTGGAGGTTTTTAGCTTGGAGGTTCTCAACTTGGAGATTTTCAGCTTGGGTGTTTTCAGCTTGGAGGATTTGAGCTTGGAGGTTTTTAGCTTGGAGGTTCTCAACTTGGAGATTTTCAGCTTGGGTGTTTTCAGCTTGGAGGATTTGAGCTTGGAGGTTTTTAGCTTGGAGGTTCTCAACTTGGAGATTTTCAGCTTGGGTGTTTTCAGCTTGGAGGTTTTCAGCTTGGAGGTTTCAGCTTGAAAGTCTTCAGCTTGAAGGTCTTCAGCTTAAAGGTCTTTAGCTTGGTGGTTTATAGCTTGGAGGTCTTCAGCTCGGAGGTTTTCAGCTTGAAGGTCTTCAGCTTGGAGTTTTCAGCTTGGAGTTTTCAGCTTGGAGGTTTTCAGCTTGGAGGTTTTCAGCTTCGAAACGATAATCGTCGCTCTTCACTTCCGATTGATGCATCATTAGAGCATTGGAGTTTAAACGCCATCTTTCGACAACAAAGACCGTTGCTGTCGGAGAGAATTTGAGACACAGAGTTTGAAAGGAATGATTTTGATTTGGAAAGGTAGGAATGCCGCAATGGTGCATACATAAAACGATGTTTTCTATTTGAAAGACTTTTCATGTTTGGTGCTATAGCTCTCCGATGTAGCCCTACACCAGGGTCTACTCTTCGCGGTCGTTGTTCCCTTGAGGTCCTCTGCCCCGTGGTTGGTTGCACCGACGATGCGTGGGCGTATATTCCTACGAACCAGGCTATAAGTTATCGCCATTGTGCAAACAAATAGCTGGGATTGTTTGTCTCAGTCTACCAAAGCAGAATTTTATCGCTTTACTTTCTTTTAAAACAGTGGCCACAATCGAAGTTATTCTGATCGAAGTGGGGCTATATAAATATTCAGCTGCTATGATGACGAACTTGTTTTCAACTGGTGACGTTTTCCTACATTCTGAAATAATTACTAAATCTGCAGTATTCGACAATGAGTGTGGAAAAAAATCAATACTTTCTTAGGTTGTGACAAATATATGGCATGGCTTCATGCGTTTAACGGGTGTGTGAAATGGACAATAATTATTATTTAAAAAAATTAAAGCCTCTCTGCTTGCGCAGTTGACGCAATTTGAAAACCTTTGAGCGGTTTCAATGTGTGCTTTCTTGTCTTTCAGGACCTTACCTAGCTTAACACGAAGGTCGCTGATATCAGAGTTTGCCTGACTGTGCATCAGAATAGTTAAATCGTTAATGGTTGCGTGCTGTCTAATAATTGTGTGTTTTTGCCGTCATCAAAATATTGGTCTACACATTTCTTCCTAAAACGACTTCGCTATTAATTGGCGGAGTAATTAATATTATCGTGAACGGCAAGGTCGAAAACAACGTTACGGTAGGCCTACTTGAACACAACATGGTAAAATTAATGTAGGAGTGCTGGTTGTTGAAAAAGCTCCAACGTGAGAGCCTTACAGTAATATCCGACAGGGTTGTCTGTCCATCGTCACCAAGACCTACCCTGTTGAGGGAAAAGAGGATCCATAGTTTAACGACAACTTAAGACAACAAGATCCCGGACGGGGAAAGTGTCTGAAATGGTATTACATGCGGATGAATAGAGCACGAATGATATAGCATTTGGTCATGTCATGTCATTCCGCCATCGTCGCTCTGCGACGGTTGGCTGCACGAATGGATGAGCATTTTCCACAGTTGTCTATCTCCTGCCATGTTCATTAACCTCCTCCCCGAAAGTCCAGTCCACTTCAAGATGCTGTCTATCCATGCCATTCGTGGTCTTCCTCTTCCCCTTTCTCCCTCCATCAGTCCCGTCATCAGGTTGTTTTCTATGCTTTCCTTTTGCTGTCTCATCACGTGTCCGAAGTATCGTAACTTTCTTGTTTTTACGTGGGTCAACAGTTCTTGCTTTGTTCCTGCTATGAAGTACACCTGTTCATTGGTCAGTTTTTTTGTCCATGGGACTCTTAATGTTTTTCTAAGACATTTGCTCTCGAATGCTTGTATGCGTCTTTCCTCCTCTTTCTTTAAAGTCCATGCCTCACACCCGTATGTCGCCACTGGAAACACCAATGCCTTCAGTAGTCTCGTCTTTGTTCTGTTGCTGACAGCTTTATTTTTCCAAATCTTCGTCATATTTACCAGACTCGTCATTCCCATCGCAAGTCTTGCTTTTACTTCTCCCGTGCAATTTGCATCCTTTGTAACCCGGCATCCCAAATAAACAAATGAATCCACTTGATCCAGCTGTCCTGCGCTCACTTCTTTTGTCAAAATTTCATCAGTGGTTGTCATGACCTTCGTCTTCCCTACATTTATCTTCAGGTTGAACTGTTCTGCTGCCTTCTCTACTCGGTTCACTATTTCTTGAAGTTCTTCCGGAGATGTAGCAATCAGAACAATATCATCAGCATATCTGAGGTTGTTTATAATCCTCCCTCCGATTCTAAGGCCTCCTCCAAAGCCTTCCAATGCTATTCGCATCAACTGCTCCAATAGAATATTAAATAAGCAGGGTGAGAGGTTGCACCCTTGTCTGACCCCTCCCTTTACCCTGAACCATGCTGATGTGAGGTCGTTCGTTCTCACGTTAGCGTGTTGTTGTCTATATAAATTTCTGATTAGTTCTACCAGCTGCGGTGGGAATCCCGTGTCAAGCATGGCCAGCCACAGCTGGTCGTGCTTAACCGTGTCGAAAGCCTTGCAGAAGTCTATGAAGCAGAGGTACAACGGTTGTTTCCTCTCCCTTGCCTTCTCCAAGATGATCCTTATGTTCACTATTTGATCTCTTGTGCCTCGTTTTGGTCTAAATCCTGCCTGTTCTGGAGCGATTTCTTCCGCTAGTCTGTTTTTCATTCTTTCCAGTATTACACGCAACAAGATCTTGCTTGCGTGAGAGACTAATGCGATTGTTCTATAATTTCCGCATTGAAGCGGGTCTCCTTTCTTTGGAAGCGGTATGAACGTTGATTGTGTCCATTCCTCTGGCCATATTCCTGTATTCCAGATCTCTGCGCATATCTTGTGCAACTTGGTTATTGTCATTTCTCCTCCAAACTTTAATAATTCAACTGCTAATATCGTCCGGACCTGGGGCCTTTCGTGACGCTGTTGGTGACAAAGGTTTTAAAGGTGTTTTAGCATAGCTTTGTGCTATCTAAGGCCTAAGCGACAACTAGTGGCTGAAAGGACTGATGATGGATAATAATACTATTTTTCCTTTACTGAACAATCTGGTTGACAGACAGCAGCGGGTTACAGACTACAGTTATGCAATTTAAGCACTTCACAAGAACACAATAATTATTCACTAAAATGCTATAAAATCTTAACCACGATCAAAACAAGCGGCCTGATATTATACAATAGCGACCTGAAACGTCTATTTTACGGGAGGTGGTTCTGGAATCGAATTTAGGTCCGATGATATCCATGCCAGTTTGTTAATAATTACTATTATTAATAATAAGATAATTTTAAAAATAATAACAATAATATTGACAATAAAAAATGATGATGATGATGATGCTGGTGATGATGATGATGATGATGATGATGATGATGATGATGATGATGATGATGATGATGATGATGATGATGATGATGATGATGATGATGATGATGATGATGATGATGATGATGATGATGATGATGATGATGATGATGATGATGATGACGACGACGACGACGACGACGTCGACGACGACGGCGATACACACACACGAACAAACATAATTAATCATTGCTTATCATCTGCAAGGTGTTTCGATTCGCCCCTTGGAAAGGTTCTAGAAAATGCGCTCCTTAATTCACCGCATGATTATCCAGGTGATTTCACCGGAAACAATAGAATGTAGCGATGCAAATTATTATGGTGTCTTCGAAAAAGATTGTGAAAAGTCATTAGTCAAAGGAAGGAAGGAAGGAAGGAAGGCGTAGAACGATAAAAACATCTTCTGGAATAGATTCCACCTCCTATGGTTGTCATTTCCCAGCCTTATCTTCATCCCCTTCCTTTCGCTTTCTTCGTCGAGTTTGTTTTTGGTTGATAAAAGCTGCCGACCCGAAAGACTTGACTGTGCATTGTGTGCAATCTCAATAGGCCTATTAAAAAACAATTCCACGATTAAAGCTCTACTATCTGCGCTTAAGTCGCGACGAAAAGCTACTTTAATCAGGACACATTGAGCCCCAGCCCACACATACAGAAACACATACAGAAACAAAAATTATGTGTAGAAGGCCTAGACAGCTGACCAAAAACTCAGACAGTGCTGATAATCTGGTCCAAAGCCGCCGTCCAAAGCATGGAGAAAGGACGGGGCGCCATTAATCATTATTATTATTATTATTATTATTATATGACAGAGTGTTGTTAGACAGCGCCAATCGAGACTGTTGTCAGAACATACAAACATTATATGAAGTCAGACAGGTAGACGTGCAGTAATACACACAGCCAGCCAGACAGACAGGCAGACAAACTGGCATACAGACACTGATACACAGGGCTTAAAGTGTGCCTGGACGGTCATGGACGGCGTCCATGCACTTGTTTTAAAATCTGAACGCCGTCCAGCCACTTATTGGCGAGCACAGACTGGAAGGGTAAGGGGCGTCCAGGCACTTCTTTTTCCACACTTTAGGCACTGCTGATACAGAGACACACACAAACTCCCGTGTAGCTAGCGATGCAGTAAATTTAGGCTGCAGCTTATAATATTACTAGCTGGGGTACCCGGCGTTGCACGGGAAATTTCGATTTCGATTTTTCGTCCTCAAACCCAGCTCCACCCGCCCCTGTGGGGCTGCTTCGCCGCCCATTCCCTGTGGGGCGGCTTCGCCGCCCATTTGGGGTTTATAAATGGTTATATATTTATGGCCCTCTGCTTGGAAGGTCTTCCCAAATTCTGCTGGTTAAACTCATGTTGCATGGGGGCTCCTCTTAGTGTATATCATACTCCTTGGCCTAAGCCATTTATCTTTCCCAGGTCTGTTGCGCTGCGTAAGCTTTGGCGAAAAATGACGTAGTAGTAGTATTTGCAGTTTAACGTCACTGTGTGATAACAAAGATCATTAGCGACGCCCTCCTCCGTCATCCAGGCTTTGGACTGGCACTGGCAGAGTGCAACCAATGGCAGAGTTTAACTGCCTAGATAAACAAATAAACAAAGGATGCCTAGTTAGTAGTAGTATTTGCAGTTTAACGTCACTGTGTGATAACAAAGATCATTAGCGACGCCCTCCTCCTTTATCCAGGCTTGGGACTGGCACTGGAAGAATGCAACCTGTGTCTAGCTAAAAGTGATTGCAAATGTATAGCTAGGGTTAAATCACTGTAAAGGTCTCTAAGTCTAAGAATTTGATTATTCCCAGGGACTATAATAATTATTAGGCCAACCTAACGCGCAATGAAGATGGTGACAATTGGGTCATTTGTCCCACACCTTACGCTTGTGGCTCTGATTCTTTCATCTCGAGCATTGGCAAGTCGTCTAATTTTTTTAAGATTCCTGTGACGATACGAATACGACTTAATTCAATAAGCGTCTTGTTGTAATATAGCCTACATCTAACGTAAAATGGTGAACCGCTCAGAAGCGCTTTCAGTGTGCAAAGCCACGAGAAAAGAAATAGGTTTGAGAAAAGCAAAGTAGAAGTACTGTAGGGATTACCAATTAGAAATTATTGAGTTCGAGTCGATGGGGTTCAGAGTATTCTAATTATTTTAGTTCACTTGATGCATGGATCGTTTCTTTTATAAAACAAACGAATGTGTTTTAACTCAACCGATTTTTGACACTCACAGTCATAAACTATATTTCCATATTGGCGAATGAATATTTAATGTCTGGCAATGCAACAAGAGTTCCATGACAAACTACAAAACTAAAAGAAGCAAATATAAGGCAAAAAGAATGAAGGCCGGAAATATGAGTACAAATAGGCCTAATAAAATAAATAAAAGACAAATTTATTCCATAAGACTTAGAAACCTAAAACCTAAAGTTAATATTGGTTATGACTTACCGTTGCTGACTATAATATCAAATAGACGACTTCGTGAGGCGAGACACTTAGTTTGAAAACAAATCTGATTACACCGATGGCCCCTATAGAGAAACACTATAGGCTACTGCCACTTCATAGCTTGCCTATTTGCTTGAATGAGAGCATCCAGGAAGGCCTAAGGTGAGCTATTCAATGCGTAGTAAAGTTGCTTATTATTTTCGACGACAGTTGCAAATTATTCGAGCTATTATATGCGCATTTTTAAAAGCGAACAGCATACATTTTAAATATTATTAAACAATAATTTATAGTGCTAATGAAAATACGAGATCTTCGATACGATCTTCTTGTATGTGTTCTCGATAAGCAAACATTAGGCTATGATATTGCACGAACTAATTAAACGGACATAGATTTGTGAGCAACTTCTGCATTTATAACTATACCACGAAAGTATAAACCTCAGCCGAACTTATATATATATATATATATATATCATAAAGACTGTGAAAACAGTTATAAATGTATATGTTGATTGTAATCACTGCAGCATTTTAGAGGGTGGTCCATCAAAAGCCGATTCAAAGAAATGTTGTCAATGTTTTAAATTCATGGCTGTCGTTGAAAATTAGTATTTGTTCGCTTCCAACATTCCACACCATGAGTAGCAGTTGAATAGATCTGCTTTTGCTGCGTGTCGTAATGCATCCCAGAATGCGATATTATACCAAGATGACCCCACTCTAAACTGTTCGTGTCAAATAGATAAACATTTCCAAAGAGTTTTTCAGCCATAAGAAGGTGCTTGCTGTCTGCATCCCAAAATAACTCAACGTACTGCAGATATGGGTCTTCTTCGATTTCACTTAATATAGGTCCGTCCTGGTCCTGGAAATCTACAATCTTTCCAGAGTTCTTTTCTGAGTTGTTGCTGATGATGGCACTGAGATCGGTTAGGCTCCAATTCCAGTTTACAAGACCCGCTTCATAGATTGGAATATAAACATTTCCACTAGACATTTCAACTGCGAAACTGATGCTTTTGTCTCCATAATTTGTTTCGTGAAACACTTTCACATCTTTGAAACCCATTGTTTCGTTCAGGTTAAACTGACTCACAATTTGCCCATCGGTATCTAGAAAAGTGATGAACATGCCGTCAGTCTTTTCTGATCTGTGGCTGACGATGAATTCTCCATTATTTTTCTGAACGGCACGGAGTTGACCTTTGAAGCCATTTGGGAGTGAAACACTTCTTACAAGTTTTGCATATTGATCGTAAATTTCTAATTTCTGATGATCTTCTAAATGCTTCAGAATAAGTATATGGCTGTCGTTGAGGGCAGAGAAAGTGAATTGACCCAGTTCTGATAGCCATCCATCAACTGTATTGCCAACCGTGTCCACCTTCCGGATGCATGAGCAATTCCAACCACTGAAGTATATCGTACGTGTGTCTTCAATAACAACCATGTTATTGCAAGTCCACGATATATTATCAATGTTCATCTCATCCACAAAAGTTATCATTAGCAGATCGTGTGGAATACTGACGTCGTAGGCTCGTATATGTACATCTATATCAAGTCCAGGTGACGGAGTGCAACACATTACGTAGATGAGGTCAATTGAGCTGGTGACACATTGGACGTAACAACTTTCTGTGTCAATCTTCGAGACCAAACTGACGGTGTATGCTGCAATTTTAAAGCAACAGAAGACATGAAATATCAGTGTATGGAAGTTGAAACCGTACTAGTCACTAATAATGAATGCAAGTTGTGCTCGGATGTATGATAGCCACGTGAAATTCTTATAAGCGGAGTTTCTGAAGTGAAGGTCATTCTTCGAGGTTTTGATCACAATTATATCAACCACATCCAGAACCAATGAGCGGAGACAGACCTGGAAGCAATTTATTTTAAGTCGCATATCCTATTCCGTTCTCACTCTTTCTCAAAATCCAGTCACCTCACGATGTCATCTCAATTTCTCAAACAAAGCCTAATAATTAACCACGTCTCTGGAACGATCTATCTCATGAATTGCGAACTATAATTGTGTTCCCCACCATGCTAGGCAGTCATGATCATCAGGCTCCTCTATCCATCGCTAACGTGTTATAAGCCAAACGAACAGTCACCTTCACATGCTCCTCTATCAATCCAGTGCCGGCGCTAGGGTACCTGAGGCCCCCCCCGAAAAAACTTGGGGGCCCCCATACCTTGAGCTGTCATCTCAGTAAACATTTTCATAATGTAAGTGTTGAAACCTTCAAGGTTATTATTAGGGATGGATATGGGAAACTTAAAGAAAAGGCACAACACGGAGAAGAGTGGCGTCGTTGGGCATCTGGACCTGCCGAGAGGCAGCAGACCTAAAGAGAAGTGTTGAAAGACATGGTGTAAGACTTCAATAAATGTAGGCCTATCCCAATTGTTAAATGTTTGGAATTTCCATGCTGAATTTTAACCTGTCATCTTTACAAAAATTGCTCATTTTTCAATGCTGTTAGTCGTGGTTTAGGACTTCAGAGTGTGCCCTCTCCATTGTTTAAATTTGTCCGATTTGCCAACTGTAATGGTAGCATTTAAAGGCTGTCATCTTAACAAAATTGATCATTATTGATGGGCAGTGGATGATACTTATGAAATATTTCAGAAATATCGTGGATACAAGGATTCCGTCCCAACCAAAAATTGTGGGGCCGTGCCCCTGTCCACACCTCCAAAGTCTCCTCTTTGGTTGAAGGACAATGCTCTATTAGTTTGCGTAATATTATTTTGTATGATTTGCGTTAAAACATAATTCGGTGCGTGATTTCAGGAATGAACAGCCATGAAAGGTATAATTACCAGCTACATTTGAGGCCCCTTGCAAACTTGAGATCAGACACATACCAAGGACATCTGGGACCCTACACAGGCTTTAATGTTTGGACATCACGCATGTTTTATTTGGAGGCCTCATCCAATTAGCAATTAGAATCAGTTACAATTTATAAACATTGTGTTTGAGAAAGTGGACGAAATTGCCTGAGTTAGTTTAAATGGCTTTAAACTTACGCCCATAATCGGTACGATATTTGCATTAGGTCTGCTATGGCAGCACCACGTGGTTAGTTGAGGCATGCACCAGACCGGATCTGTAGAGTCACAAATAGGCATAATGACCAGCTAAATTTGGGGGCCCCCTTTCAAACTCTAAAGGCTTTATACTTACGCCCAAAATCAGTATGATATTTGCATTAGATCTGCTATGGCAGTGCCGTATGGTTAGTTGAGGCATGCACCAGACCGGATCTGTACAGTCACAAATAGGGCTAAATTTGGGGCCCCCTTCAAACTCGGGCCCCCCGGCCGGGGGTACGTGGGGTGCTAGCGCCGGCACTGTATCAATCGCTAACATGTTATAAACCTATAGAACAGCCACATTCATCAGGCTCCTCTATCCATCGCTAACGTGTTGTAAACCTAGCGAACAGTCACCTTCATCAGGTTCCTCTATCCATCGCAAACGTGTTATAAGGCTAGCGAACAGTCACCTTCATCAGGCTCCTCTATCCATCGCAAACGTGTTATAAGCCTAGCGAACAGTCACCTTCACCAGGCTCCTCTATCCATCGCTAACGTGTTATAAGCCTAGCGAACAGTCACCTTCATCAGGCTCCTCTATCCATCGCTAACGTGTTATAAGCCTAGCGAACAGTCACCTTCATCAGGCTCCTCTATCCATCGCTAACGTGTTATAAACCTAGCGAACAGTCACCTTCATCAGGCTCCTCTATCCATCGCAAACGTGTTATAAGCCTAGCGAACAGTCACCTTCATCAGGCTCCTCTATCCATCGCAAACGTGTTATAAGCCTAGCGAACAGTCACCTTCACCAGGCTCCTCTATCCATCGCTAACGTGTTATAAGCCTAGCGAACAGTCACCTTCATCAGGCTCCTCTATCCATCGCTAACGTGTTATAAGCCTAGCGAACAGTCACCTTCATCAGGCTCCTCTATCCATCGCTAACGTGTTATAAGCCTAGCGAACAGTCACCTTCATCAGGCTCCTCTATCCATCGCTAACGTGTTATAAGCCTAGCGAACAGTCACCTTCATCAGGCTCCTCTATCCATCGCTAACGTGTTATAAGCCTAGCGAACAGTCACCTTCATCAGGCTCCTCTATCCATCGCTAACGTGTTATAAGCCTAGCGAACAGTCACCTTCATCAGGCTCCTCTATCCATCGCTAACGTGTTATAAACCTAGCGAACAGTCACCTTCATCAGGCTCCTCTATCCATCGCAAACGTGTTATAAGCCTAGCGAACAGTCACCTTCACCAGGCTCCTCTATCCATCGCTAACGTGTTATAAACCTAGCGAACAGTCACCTTCATCAGGCTCCTCTATCCATCGCTAACGTGTTATAAGCCTAGCGAACAGTCACCTTCATCAGGCTCCTCTATCCATCGCTAACGTGTTATAAACCTAGCCAACAGTCACCTTCATCAGGCTCCTCTATCCATCGCTAACATGTTATAAACCTAGCGAACAGTGACTTTCATCAAGCTCCTCTATCCATCGCTAACGTGTTATAAACCTAGCGAACAGTCACCTTCATCAGGCTCCTCTATCCATCGCTAACGTGTTATAAGCCTAGCAAACAGTCGCCTTCATCAGGCTCCTCTATCCATCGCTAACGTGTTATAGGTGTCGCAATATTCTTCCTCGAAATTGAAGTCTAATATATTTAGGAAATCTTTCTTCCACTCACCCAATCCTTCATCTGTCAATTCTAGACATAAGCTTATACGGAGAAAATAACACACAACTTACAAACCCATGGGCGGAGTTTATCAGGGGCTAGGGGGCTAAGCCCCCCCAAGAAGACCCAGATTCATTTTTTCACAGTGTAAATGGTACCTTTTCCCAAGCTTAGCTCCCCCCCAAGAAGGCTTTAGCCCCTCAAAGAAAGGTAACCAAACTCCGCCCATGTACAAACCTCTGGAAATCGCCCACTCGATCCTCCGTCGGACTACCCTTCTGAGTAGGTCAACCATTTGAGAGTTGTGACACGGCGCAGCGCTTGTGAATAATTTTGTAGTTTGTAGACTGATTTGAATTGCCGACCTAGTATTACTGCTGTGTAGAAATGTCAATTTTTTATTATAGAGACTGTTTGAAATCCGTCAGCCACAGAATGACGAATTTGCAATGAACCGCCATGCTACAACTCTTCAGAGTTCGTTCCGTAGATTTCAGTTCGTGCATTAAATACTCAACAATTTGACTGTTTTTTAGAGCATGGCAACCTACTATTGTCACTCTTTCTGCCATTAGTCAATTAATTAATTCATTTAGAGCCTTTTTAAAGTGCCAATCAAAGACAATCGTCATGCACTACTAACTTGAATGGGAATAGGCCTAATATTATTATGTTTATTGAAATTAGTTATTATTTTCTATCGTATGAATAACTCTGGATCATGACTGATTGTTTAATTTTCCGGAGGTGACGCTTTTAAGATCACATTCTTATTATCATCGTTGCAATCGGGACAAATCATAAAAATGAAGTGCTTGCCAACATGATTGCCTAACGTGGATGAACATTCTGACGAATTACTTGTTTATTGAGCCACACTTGTTAGAGAATTTCTTTAGTTTATGTTCTGGTGGCGATTCATCGCTCGTGAAAAATATTTTTGATTAAATATGGAACCGGAAAAGTGTCAACAGTTTTGCCCACCAGGAAATTAAGTCGGTTTCCACGTATTTCTTTCGTCATAGGCCTATCGTGAATACAACTGTTCCACACAGCTCACTATGTACCCGCAATGTAGCAGCGCTCGTGAATAAGCTGGTGCCCCGCGCTTGACTTTCGAGTAGCGCTTTAGAAATTTGGAGATTCCGATTACGATTACGATTACGCAATCTACAGTAAGCTTATATTCCTGTCACCGCGCTGCGATGTGAAACAAGTCCTAGCACTACTTCGAGTAGTTTCGGACACGGTATTTGCCGATTGATTGAGTCTTCGTTTGGTGGAGATGTGAGCTACGGTACATGTTGAAACCTCCTCACAGAGGCTGATATTATGTAGAATAGGAAACATTGAAGAAGGCCTTCGCTCAAAATTGTTCAGCCGTCGATTAATGTTGGCCAATTACACGGAGACTGTCAACTAATAAATGCGTAATGATATTAATCAGCTAGAATACTGGGGACATTTGGTTTACAGTAGAATTCGGTGTCTTACCATCTGCTGCTGTGACAATGTCTGGTGACATTGTGACTTTCGGTACTTCAGAATTTCTGTTTGAAGTAGCTTCGTTAGACGGTTCATCTGAAGAGAGCAAGGGGCCTTGAGTGGTTGTGACCAATGTAGCTGCCTCATGTGTAGTAGATGATGTATCGTGAGTGTTTGAAACGACTTCCTTGTCATCGACCTCTCGTATCGTCGTTCTTTCATCTGCGAAGTCGTCGATCGTTCTTCCAAAGCATGTGTTCGTCAATTGACAGTTTGCAGAACTTGATAACTTCTGGTCACCTGCAGAAAAGTACTATAATAATTATATATATATATATATATATATATATATATATATATATATATATATATATATATATATATATATGTGTGTGTGTGTGTGTGTGTGTGTGTGTCCGGCTGCATGATCCGACTTCAGTTCCAGGTCTTTTCTGCACACTTCCTAGAAACGAGAAAAACTCAGTGCAAAAATCTAAGCAACGTGGTCGACTCCAGCCGACGACATAATATCTTTTCAACAAACGGAAAGCTAAGAACATTTCAGGGCAAAATCTAATAAATTCGGGCGAAAACTACAAAATTAATATTCGGGCGTTTCTTTCCTATGGGTCCCAACTCTTCAACTATAAGCCATAGACAAAAATTACGTGAGTGTGATACTTACAGACAATCAGTTTCAAAAAGATGACAACGAAGACGAGCGATTGAATGCGACGAACTAAAAACATTTTCTCTATCGATGGTTGAACTTAGATGAAATCAGATGCTTAAACTGTGCAATTCGTTGGCCTTCAATGGTAAATACTTAAGACCTTGCGGTTGATAGCCTTAGCCAGAACTGATTCTCACTCGCTGGAGTTTATTACTTATACATAAAACACTAAAACTTATCTGTCTGTCTAATAAGAACAATCTGCAAAACTATGCGGGTGGTAGGCCTAAACTGAACCACTCAAAAAATAGTGTATCCAAAGTTGCATTACTAGCGCCGCTGTAGGGCGACGCCAGATCTTGGGCGAGGGGCTTCGCACGGCTTGCAGACAGAAATTATGTGTGAAATAATAGGTCTGCCGACATGTTTCATCTACTGCAGCGCATTACAATTCAATGCAATTTATGAAAACACGTTTCATTGTCACTAGTGTCAGCTGCAAGCAGAAGTCGAGCTGCCTCATGGTGCTTGGTTTCGTCACACAGTGGATCATTGTTGGATCAGTTTCAGCTTCAGCCAATTAAATTACTCTCTTTGTATGTACTTGACGTCACATAGAGAGTGATAATAATATTGGCAAATAAAACACAGATGAAGCCACAGGCAGGCATCTGAAAATGAAGTCTTCAATTTCTGCCACACATGCATCTCAAGGTTCCAATTCTGCAATTGTCATATGCGTTGACCTTGTACAAATCGTCTTTATATGCAAGCAATTAGGTCGGCACTACAACAGGGATTTAACAATGGGTCTTAAACTGGGTTTTTAGGTAACTCCACTTCAATATTGTAGTGTAGCAATCGTGGAACGATACAATATTATTATTATTTACAACATAGCTTTCCTTCGCGTGCGTCGCACCAATTCACGCTAAGTTTTTGTGCTGAAAAACATTACGTCACCAGAAATTGTGGTTGAATTAATTAAAGAAAGATTATTTTAATTTATTAGTATTATTTTAACCTGCCATAGGCTGCTGCCTTTTGTATTGGACAGAGGGAAATACATGTAGAAGCTAATCCTCTGTTGCCATTGCATTGTGTTTCGAAACAAAAATCCGGCTCACTTTTTAGATGTTTCTGTTTTATATAAATTATAATGAAGGGAAGTTTGAATAGTTGTGATTGCTATTCCAAAGAAATGTTTGTAGACGGCAAAGGACCTCTGTTGTCATAATTATCTATCGTTAAAGTCTGGATCCATCCGTAAAATCAACAAAAATTGTGAAAAATAAGCGTTTCTTGTAAACACCTTTAGTGTAAGATGCATGGATGCTATAAATTGTAAATTGACGACGCCACGAGCGTTTTGTTAGTTCGAGTTTTTTCATATGCTACATGTCTACATATAATTATTTACTTACTAGCAGTTTGATATAGTGCCCCTTCAAGGTTAACTAGTCAGAGACGCTCCCAGTCTAACTCCAGGTCGAATTAGAGAGTGTTAAGAACAGTGAGAAATGAGGCAGAAAGAGCAATAGGTATTTGCCGAAGAATAACAAGAAGCTCATTTCAGGTCGCAGGTCATCCACGGAGAAAGCACGGCGTTGCCAGATTGCAACTTGCCAGCTCGGAACAATGAGTTCTGCTTGTTCAGCTAAGCGGAGAGAGAAACGGCCCTGAAAGTGCTTGGTGGTGCAGCACAGCTCCTGCGAGTATAGGAGGGGCTAAAGCCTCAAAACAGCCCCGGACCATGACAGAAATTCGGTAATCAATACGCTGTGGGTATTGGTTCCAGTCGAATACATCCCACATTTAGTCTGAGACTCGGCGAAACTTGAGAATGCGGCCAATGAGGCTGACTGCGATGCAAAGGACCATATTCAGGGAACCTGCTCAACTGGCCGGAAGTCTTACGTACACATTATGGCGCTGCAGTCATTGTGAAACTAAATGTACAATTGTACATGAACAAGTGTTGAGGCTGCGCCAGGAGTCAAAGAGCAGACCTTGAGCTGCCGACGCTGGTAGTAATAGCTACGACATAGAAGGTTTATGTGCCTCGCAGATGTGAGTTCCTGGTCTATGATGACTCCAACATCCCGGAGTGCAGTGGAAAAAGTGAAATGTGTATATTTCACGGAGAGGGAGGCTAACTATTTCAGAGAGCTGCTGAGGCGTGCCTATCTAGATAAACTGAGCCTCCCGCCTATCCAGATAAACTGAGCCTCCTCATGGTCAAGGCGGAGGCGGTTTGAAGATATCCAAGAATGCATTGTCTTTGTTATAATTATTTATAGTCTGACTCATTGCTTCAATTGCTACGTCAGCCTGGGCTCGCCTGCCAGACAACGGACACAGGCTTGCACGTCGTCAGCATAAGATTGGCTATGGACCTCCATGATAGGCATTTGACGAAGAATTCTATGAAGCTATAATGCTAGGTAATAAATTCTTGTTTTCCGCATAAACGAATGAGCGCCGTCGTTTTCATTGTCCAGAGTTTAACGACGCCGTTTGGCTCACAGGCCGTTGACGTCTTTTAACATATATTTACTTATATCGACAGTTGGCCTTTTGGCTCTTTTATTGGATTCTTTTTTCTTTTTTTCCGGCTCTTTTTTGGCCTTCAGGCTCTTTTTTGGCTTTTCAAGCTCTTTTTTGGCTCTTAATCTCTATAATGTACATTAAAGAAGGAACTCTATTTGAGTTTTCTTCTTGCCTTTTTTTTTCTTTTTTTCCCCTTATATAAATTCATATATACATGCATGTTATTATTCACATATTTACATCTATTTACTAATTTTCATTATATATGAATTATAGAACACACTATACATGCATTTCAGTGAACAACAATTTTTGCACTATTTATAGATTCACAGAGGTTTCTGCACTTTTATAGATTCGCAACAACCAATCAACGCAGAGTCCATGCTCGTTGAAACGTATCCACGTCGTTTGTCCTGTGTAGATAAATAACTGTTTTTGTTAAATGTTATAATGGTGTCCTCTTAGCATTTATTTTCTGACAGTCATAATCCTTCTGGTTAAGATGAAAGTCGATATCGCCATTATTTTAGAATTCTCTCGTGACCTGCTATTGTTTTACTCACAATTTTCGTCTACTTGTCATCAAAGATTTCTCACGAGAACGCATTTATCCAACTACAGTCATTGAAGACATTAGCTATTCAACGTTCCCGACTTGAAACACGATATTTCATCAGCCGCGTTCGCACTTCGCACGAAAGTTGGACAATAATAATCGCCACTTACATGTAGCTCTGAGAATAAGAGAAATTATAAAATATCCGCTTTCATGATAATACCATAACCATCATTGTAGGATTAAAATTTAAAAAGAAATGAATACGAAAGACTATTATAGTGTGGTTCAGAGATAAGCGAGCCTGTCTTACTCTTTTGTTTAACTCTAAGTGGGACGCAGCGTTGATGATTGTAGCTGTCATTAAAAATCAACCAATATGACGGAACTCTCCGCGCTTCACTCATCGTTATGACGCAGTATAAAATTTAATGGCCTTTACCATTATCATTATTTAATTTTATCATTATTATTATTTAATATTTTATCATGAAATGAAGAATAGACGCCTTATCATCTGCAAGCAAACAGCAGGTTCAAATAGAAATAAGTAAAACTGCGAAGTAAATTTCTTTTGATGAGGAACAGTTCATTAACAACGGAAAACATCCCGTTTCAAAACCGGTATTTGACATCACAATACGAACTTTGACCTTCGATTTTATACATCTCTTATTTTTTATGCCTCATAGCCATATCGTAATCGTAATCGTAATCGTAATCTCGAAACTTCTACAGCGCCCACAAAAGCCAAGTCGCGGGAACCAGCTTATTCACAGGCGCTCAATCAAAACAAAATCGATAGGCAGCGGGTCAAGTCCGGAGAGTCAGGCAGGCAGATAGATGGACGGCTAAGGTGGGTGATGTTTAGAGTTGAAGTGGCGGGGGATGTAAGGAGAAGAAGAATCAGGATAGGATTTTTGAAAGAGCAATGTTTTCAGTTTTGAGTGAAAGACCTGTGGGGAGATAGCGAGAGGTGGAGTTTTGGTGAGTTCGTATGATGGGTCGGAAGTTTGCCGAAGTGCTGGCGGAAGTTTGTTCCAGAGAGGTGGAACGGCAATGGCTATGGAGCGGTTTGCGAATTTCAGTGATGAAGTGATGGGAGGGCGAAGCAGTGTAATGGAGGATGAGGAGCGTGTTGAACGAGGTGGCTGGATGGTGAACAACTGACGAAGGTAGAACGGCTGGGATGATTGAAGTGTATTGTAAGTGAGTGAGAGGACTTTGTATTCGATGCGTTCAGGTATTTTGAGCCAGTGAAGTGATTTCAGGACAGGAGTGATGTGGTGACGTTTGGGGGTTTTCGTCACTGCACGGGCGAGGGCATTCTGGATAGCTTGGAGGCGGTTAATTTGGGTTATATCAATGTTTAGGAAGAGAGAGTTGCAGTAATCAAGTTTCGCATGAACTATGGATGTGGCTATTGTGGATGCAGTTTTAAAGTCAAGCATAGGTCGGATTCTGCGGAGATCTCGTATGTGCATGAAACATGTGCGGGAAAGTTGGGTTATGTGGTCGGAGAAGCTAAGATGCTGGTCAAAGATTACACCTAGGTTTCGGACAGGAGAATTTGCGGAGAAAGTGTGGTTGGAAGAAGAGTCATTGTTGAAGGAAATAGAGGGATCAGGAATTTTCTTGAGTTGCTCTCTGAGGCCAATTAGTATAAATTCTGTCTTGGAGGGGTTAAGGCAGAGGAGATTTGAGGTCATCCAAGAGGTGATTTGGGTGACCACAGAGAGAAGATTATTTATGGAGTCAGAGAAGCTGCTTGGAGAGAAAGAGATGAATAATTGGGTGTCGTCAGCATATAGATGATGGTCGACTGTGGATGCTTTTATGAGTGAACTGAGTGGAGTGGTGTAGAGGATGAACAAGAGGGGCCCGAGGACAGAACCTTGCGGAACACCACAGGTGAGGGGGCGTGATTGAGATGACCATACGGCTAACCTGAATCACTGGGTGAAAAGTCAGGTGATGGCATGCACACTATATTGGTCAACGTGAATATGGACTTCGGTTCCAAGATGTCGCTAAGTAATGTATATCGAGTAGGCCTACGCCATTTGCACACCTTTAAAATTGTTTCTAAACAAGTTATTTATACATCGAAAATTGCTGAGACTGCATCTCGAGTAATGGGAAAATTGTTTAAATAAATCTGAATAGCATAAAAGTGTTTCATGCAAAATATTGTTTAATTTCTTATCGCAACATGAAATAGCAATGAAAATCTGTTTTACTATTGTATTTTGTGATGTGTAACGATGAATATTAGTGAGATTATCGTTATATTGCTTTATACTTCAAACGAGAAAAGATATAATTTTAATGAAGAATATATTCGTGAGGAACTGTTTGTTGTTTTTCGTACACGAAGGCGTCCTTTGAATTAGCGTCGATCAAGCTGTTTTTCTATCTATGCTAAGACACAACACAAGACACAACTCCTTGGATTTTTTCACAAGATCTTGGTTTTTTATACGAACTTGGGAAATTTTTTTTGTACGAACTTGGGTTGATTCCTTAGAGTTTTTTTCGACGAAAAAAGAGATTTTTTCCGACATTTTCAGGTATTTTTTACGTTTTCGGGGAATTTTAGACGTTTTTCGGGAGATTTGTGTCGGATGACTAAAAAAGTTCATCAGATTTTTCGGACGGGAAATTTGGAAAATTCTGAAAATTTTCAGAGGAAATTCTGGGCATTTTCGAAAATTCTGGGTATTTTCGAAAGATTTGCTGAACTTGGGTTTTCTAGGGTTTTTTCGCCCATCCAACTTGGTTTTTTTAGAGTGACAACGCTGGACACAACCTCGTGATCTTGACACCTTTCATTGGTTCCCTTACTGTCCTAATAATTATACCTGAATACATAATTTCCCGTCGTTATAATAAGGAATGCCAGAGGCAAAGCTAGTAATCAGACAATTATTGAACTTATTATGGTTTAAGTTATCAGTGTTTCAGTGGTGTGTAAGCTTACTGTGTAGTGTATACGTGTACTTGGCTTTTACAATGCACGCTAAGCCAGCACACAACTAATCTGAGCAATATGCAGAGCGGACGTGTGTCAGGAAACGCAGTTATTCTGCAGTCATTAACGATGTGTGACATTGTCTGCATCTCTCCGCAATTGCAGAGACTATATGAGATTATCCGAATCCTGCTTTCATTAAACTTGATTTGCCTCGCAGCGGCCCTGGTTAGTTCTCAATCGGTTCAGCGTTGTCCAGAGTCGGTGAAATAGGTCGTAATCGGGTGGTGGGTGGGGCACAGCAACGAGGGAATGGTTTGCAACATCAGTTGTTGACCATTCTACACTCCAGGTCAAATTACTGTCATTTCCTCAGCTGTTGGGTCCAACAATATGGGCAGTCTCGAGGGGAGACGCACGGCTGAGTGGAAAATGATAATATCGCTTTTGTAACGGTAGTCTGTGCAGTAATAAAATCAGACTTTACTGAACTGCTTCGCCGAAGCCTCCAACCTTCTGAGGTGCGGAAGTGGGATGTTGCTTAGGACTGGAAGCCACGACAGCGGGGTTTGTCGGAGTGTGCCAGAGACAATACGAATTGACGCGTTCAGATTCATGTAAACCAGGTTAGTGTGGTTAGAGCGGGCCCAAACTGGACAACAGTAGGCCTATTACGCCTTTAAGAAACACACGGCCAGGGCCGTACTGCGAAGGGTGCGGGCATGAGCCCCCTCCAGTCTATGCCGGTGAGTTTGCTTAGCAGGCTCTTTCTGGTACCAACCTTGGTTGCTGTCTTCTTCAAGTGCTCGCGGTTAGCCAGAGTCGCCCCAAGATATACCGGTTAAGGTTATGTCTGATGTCCCATTTAGGTGAATGTTCAGCTCCCGACTCACCTGTGCATTGAGGAGGTGAAAAACACAGGAGATGGTCTTTGCGGCACTTGGCTGTGGACGCCATTTCTTCGATAGCTTTTCCATCTTCTACATCTGTTCTTCCATCTGTTCCAGAGTTTGACGTTATGCCCCAATGGCGATTTTTCTATACTACAAAATGTCCAGGATTGCGAAGGTCAATTTATAGTACCAGCGACAAATGTTTGTAGGTGTTTAATAAATATATTTCTTATACTCTTAATTTATTGTGTTGTATTGTGTTGTGTTGTATTGTATTGTATTGTATTGTGTAGTATTGTATTGTATTGTATTGTATTGTATTGTATACGCATTTCTATAACACCTTTTACAGTGCATACCAATCAGAGGCGCTCCCAGTGCATTAGTTACAGAGAGAAAAAGCTGGCTTTGAAGACAATGAAAAGAGGCATTTGGTCCATGCACCAGTTAATTAGATATAACTCGTCGAAGGATGAAGCTGGTTCCACATTGCAAGGCCAATGACATAGGCGCAACTTTCTGATAGTCACCACTACTTCTTTGTCCTGCAAAGAAATATATTTCTAACACGAAAGCATTAAATTTAGGTTGTTTTCCGTACAGTCTATTCATTCTTAACATCGCAACGCTTACATTATTTACGGAGGCCTACACAGTGTGTTCACTGTCGCTACTGCATTACTCAGGACCATCAAATCCGAGGAGGAAATTCTCTCCCACTTTTAAGCTTGTGAAGAGAACGTGAAGGACTGCGCGAATCATGGGCAATGGGAATATTCAACTGATAACCACGTGCAACACGCCTGAAGTTGGTCGTTGACAGATTTCCAGCGAAGCCACAGAAGCATTGGATGATTTGAGGAAGAATTTGATGCGCAATTGTATTATTATATACCTCTTATCGTCCTACTAAGACTGTCGCATCTTTAACGCTATTAATATTAGGCTATAAGTTAAGTTGCATTCTTGGAAACTTATTCTATCTGGAGCAATGAAAACAATTAGAAATTGTTGTCGCTAACCTTTAGTAATTGAACTCCGTTTTCAAAATTCAATAAAAAAAAGTCTAACTCAATTTAATCATACACTTCGTAAACGATATTGCCCGTTCTGTAATTCGATATTCACTCATTAATTCACGAGATCATTAATTAATTAACTAATGAAACCACAAGATGACACGCTAATTAAAACAAATTAATATCGGAGGTTAGACACCTTTTCGACAGTGTCTTTGATGCTATTTATTTTCCAGCATCGCAAAACGTACGATGACTTGCAACGACTCACGGCTGAGTGGAATATGATATCACTTTTGTAGCGCTAGTCTGTAGTTAAATCAGACTTTACTGAACTGTTCCGCTGAAGCCTCCAACCTTCTGAGGTGCGGAAGGGGATGTTGCTTAGGACCGGATGCCACGGCAGCGGGCCAGCGGGGTTAGTGGGTGTGTGTCCGAGACACTATGCATTGAAGCGTTCAGATTCACGTCCACCAAGTTAGTGTAGTTAGAGCGGACCCAGACTTGAGAACAGTATTCCGTCTTTGAGAAAAACACGGTCAAGGCCGTACTGCGAAGGGTCCGGGCATGAGCCCCCCAGTCTGTGCCGGCGAGTTTGCTTAGCAGGTTGTTTTTTTGTATCAACCTTGGTTGCTGTGTCTTTTGTAAGTGCTCGCGATTAGCTAGAGTCACCCGGAGATATACCGGATGCGGGTCGCATAATTATAATGAAAATACACATGGAATTTGATCCAAGGGACACCCGCAACCAATCCGCTGTCGCTATATCGATAATGACATTGACTACGCTATGGATATTCAACATTTACTGTTTTTGAATATTCATTAGGTGATCTGAGTTGCGTTAGTTCGGTAGACTAAATAAAAAAAATCTGTTGTAATAGTGATTTTTTTATAGGTTAGGCTCCGAGGGTTAAATAACTGCCAGAGTTAAGGGTTGATGGACAAGAACCGATCGAGTAGTTTTGTTTTGAGGATGGATGAACAAAGTGACAAATTAGTTGAAGCTGTTTCTTTTCACAGAATCTGCAGATATGTAATATTATATATGGTAATAGAGGCCTAACATGAATATTCATTATGATTAGGAAATTTCAAACTCATTGTCTGATTGGTTTCGAAACGCCCTTGGATCAAATTCCATGTGTATTTTCGTTATATGCGTACGGGTCATGTCTGATGTCCCATTTAGGCGAATGTTCAGCTCCCGACTCGCCTGTGTATTGTGGAGGTGAAAAACACAGGAGGCCGTCTTTGCGGCACTTGTGTGTAGACGCCACTTCAATAACTTTTCCATCTTCTGCATAATATAAATTATGCGTTCAAACAGTCCTCCAACTGTTCTAGGGTTTTACGTTATGCCCCTATGGCGATATTTATATCCCACGCAAATGTCCAAGATTGCGAAGGTGAATTTATAACACCAGCGACAAACGTTTGAAGGTGTTTAATAAGTACATTTCATTTACTCTTTATTTATTGTTTTGTATTGTGTTGTATTGTACTGTATTGTATTGTATGGTATTGTGTTGTATTGTGTTGTGTTGTATTGCATATGCATTCCTATTACACCTTTTACAGTGCACATCAATCAGAGTTGCTGCCAGTGCATTAGTTAAAGAGAGAAAAAACTGGTTTTGAAGACAACGAAAAGAGATATTTGGCGACCAGTTAACTAGGAAGAAAGCTTTCCTCCTAATTAACTTGTGGGCCAAATACCTCTGTCACATTCTTTATTGTAGCTCTCCCTGTCCAAACTGTCTTCATTGCAATCTCGGCCAGTATTATCTTCAGAACCTCCATTTCACAAAATCGATTTGGTCGTTTAGATGTGCTAATTGTAGCTCAGCAATATAGGAACAAAGTCATAAAGGCAATCTGAGAAAATATCACTTCTAAAAAAGTTATGCAGCATATAATATATGAAGGGGTCTGGCCACCCCCTTGCTGGGATGAATGTTAAGACTGGTCACATCCTTAACGCTATTATTAGGCTTCTAGTTTTGAAAACTGCATGTCGCTGTGTATAACTAGTCTTTTATATAGCGCCCTTGAATTGCCTTGTGCAACACACACACACAGACACACACACACACACACACACACAGACACCCACACACACACACACATCCGGATGATAACCAACAAACCGGTTAAGAATCTTTGATTTAGCTGATGCTGTATAATATAATAATATTATGTCATAAACACGGATTACAAGCATCACCTCTTCCTCTACGCATGTCTATGTACAACTACATTTTGATATCGCTCTCTTTACATAGCTCACGAGTGCACACAATCATGCCTTAACGGCGCAATAGTAATTATAGCGCTGAGCAATTGTGAGTGAAGGATTTGCTCAAGGTCCATACACAGTGACTGCCTCAGACGGGAATCGAACCCGTTCTCTCCGCGGTACAGGTCGTCCGATCTAACCAATCTGCTGACACGACCGGTTGTATCATGCGCGTGGTTCCCTAGTTGCAGAGTTGATAATTATTTATTAATCTAGTTATTAATCGAGACTAGTTGCTTTGTCTTTCCACCTACTTAATATTGCTCGTGTAATCTCAAATTTTATCACACAAAATTAATTAAAATAGAGGTGTCTAACCAGTGAATTTGATGCCAGAATTTCGACGAAGTGTAGTGAATGAACACAGTTTTCGAGGTGTCGAAGTCAAACAGTTAATCTGAGAATGGTGACTGTTAGTTGGTGCAGTAGTAGCAGTTGTTTCATTTTAACCACACTGCAATTAATTGATTATTCGCGTCGCCCTCCTCCTTTATCCATGCATAGGACTGGCACGGTCAGCGTGCAAGCAGCGGAATAGTCATTTAGCGCAATAATTATTAACGAGTTACTTGGCGCAGTTGGTTTCAACTTAAATGTATGCATGTATTCTATGTATGTACGTATAAGATAATGGAGATTTTTAGTACCCAACATGTTTAGTACTGACAATGTGAGCGTTTGAGCAATGACGCAGTCTGCCGCAGTTAGAAACGACCCAATAATAGAATGGATGAATCCATAGTTTAATGACAGCTTATTACAAAAGAGGCTGTTGCCGTAGAAAAAAATTGTCGATAAACAATAAACTTTTTATGGCATCCAAATAAGACGATTTTTTCAGGCAATTATTTTGTTTTGGCACAAGCACTGTCTTGGCTATAGATTTTCTATATTTTTGGAGGGTTTCTGCTCAAAAGAGGGTGGTGCGCTGGCAATTAGTAAGTGGTTTCAGTACTTTGAGATATATCTTGCCATCCTAGTGCACCTTCTGACTTCTTATGACTTTTTGACATCGTAGGTGCCTGCCTGCTTGCATCTTATAACTTCCAATGCCATTTTAGAGCAATGCTTGACAACTAAAAGGAACCTGCGCAGACCTTCGGACAGTCTGTGTCATACAATAATACCATGTGATACACTGTATCACAACTTGCAACATTTCAACGTGACGTTCACTTAATTTAACAACTCACGGACCCAGGGTTCAACGAAAGCTTATAACAACATCTAAACAGAGCGTTACTCAAAAACGCAGTGAGTTGTTTCAAATATGTAACATGCTGAGCAACATTTTAAAGGGTGTCTTAGAGAAGCACTCAAGCAATTACTATAACGCCAAAAGGACGAATTATGCGTGAAGTAGTATTATGTATCATTCATTCATTCATTCATTCGGACATTTATATAGCGCTCCTTCAAGAAAAACTACTCAGAAGCGCTCCCAACTCCAGCGCGCACAAAAAGAACAGTTTTAAGTTTAGTAAGGAAGGATCCTGGTAGAGTCCCAGGGTGTAGGCGTAGCTCAAAAGAGAGGCCATTCCAGACCACTGGTCCAACCACAGAAAAGGCTCGATCCTTCATGGTAGTAGTACGAGCAAAAGGAACTAAGAGGACTCCCCTATCAGCAGAGCGTAGCTGACGACGTCCTTGGATACCCAATGTAGAGCTGCATAGCTCACGGAGGTAAGTTGGGGCAAGGCCCTGACAACATCGCCATACCAATGCAGCCACCCTGAACTCGATACGCTGGCGAATAGGGAGCCAGTGAAGTACCTCAAGCATGTAGTTTGAGACATGATCATATTTAGGGATTTTCCCAATTAGGCGTGCAGCAGAGCGCAACACCCGGTCAAGACAAGTCAATCTGCTGGATGGGAGGCCAATGTAGAGCGAAGAGCAATAGTCGATGCGAGATGTAACGAAAGAATGCACTAAAGTAAGAGTAGCAGCAGACGTAAGAGAACGGATGACAGTGCGAAGATTTTGTATCATTTTGCATATTAATAAGATCTCAAATTGCAGCGTCTCAAAATATATAAATAAGGGTCAATACTCTGTTTCTTTTCCTGTCTTCAAAGCCATTGTTCATGCTGTTATTTGGTGTCGAATCAACCGCTGCAACTCACTGTTTGCTGTGTTTCCTAAGGTTCATTTATCCTCCCTTCAGTCAGTTATGAACTCATTTGCCAGACTCCTTGCTCGTCTACCTCGCTACCCGCATGTATACCTATAAATATGACTGATGTTCTTCACTGGCTTCCTGTTGGCTGTCGTATCCAATTCAAGGTGCTTTTTTGAGTATCAAGAACTCAAAATGGACAAGCTCCTAAATACCTTTGTGACTTGATGCACAAACCTCTCTCCGCAGTCTCTTCCCGCCCTCTCCGGTCTGTCGATCGACTTTGATCTCCTGGTTTCAGGGCAAAGACTACTATGGCCCAACACCGCGAAATTGCCATTGTACGTCCTTATTTGTGGAATGACCTCCCTTTCTCAGTCCGATCTTATTTTAGGTATCATCTTCAGACCGTCGCTGATTGAAGTCTTTCTTATTTCCTCTGGGCTGTCACGTTGAGATACCTTGCGGATAGCTAGTACTGCAAGAGGCGCTTTTTAAATTCTCATATACAATACTTTATGTCCACTTAGCCAGGATTTGTCAGACAGAAGCGTCTTATCAGGAAACCTCTACAATACTTTAAATGAAGCAGCAATTAACCTGTGAAATGACACACTAACCTACTGCGCAACATACGTTAACTTAGTTTACCACATACATGTTTTTAGTCAACGTTAGCTGAGTTGGCAATGCAATCGCCAGCTACTGGATACCTTTATTTTGTTTCTTACACAATCTTTAAATTTCTCTCTTTCACGTCGGTGCATAACTGAGTCAACCTTCGCATAAAAATAGCACGTTTGCTATTGGAATAGCTACGACTGTTCAAACAAGACTTAGTGTCTGCCAATGTTAATGGCCCACTGATAGAAAGACATCATTATGCGCAAAACAATGTGTTAATATGAAATCTTGATAGCCTCGTATAGAAACATCTTAAATCATTTTCTAATGCAATTTATGTAAACTTTTTCACAAACATCCTAAGATCAATTCAAGAGACGTGGAGAAAGACAATCCTAGATATGTATTCCATTTGATCAATTGCTTTTTCTTACCTCATAACGGTGCATGCCGTTTTTCTTACCAATAAACGAATGTAGCAACAATATAAGATGTCATGTTTCAAATATTTCTTTTTCGTGCTGATAGGCCAGTTCTAAAAACCAAAGGGGGAAGCGCGCGTTAATTCCGGACTGTAAACGATATGGTTTCAGTTATTAGAAATCCGAACCGCGTGATCACTGCCATGCGATAATGATTTCATGTGTTAGGTCTACCGATAACTATAATCACCCAGATCGACGCAATTCCAGGCGTTTGACTCACCACACGTGACAGCTTGTCAAGTTGGAGAAGCATTGCAGCCTTTGACCTATCATTTCTCGTTTTCTCAAAACCTCTTAATAATGCGAATCTTGAAGTAAGGTAGAGCAAAGCAGAAAAAGAGGATGTACGTAGTAGACAACATGAATGACGATGTCGGTAGCCAGGCGTCGGTAAGCAGTTGCATCATTTGCACACCTTTACAATGCTGTCAATGACCGCTATATGCATCAACCGATTTTAAGGAATGCGTCTCACTACACAGGGTCATATGACTTGTATTCATAATCACTTACCGGGAATGATTGCTTATGGAAACATAGAACTGAAACTACACGTACACGTCGCATAAGATAATTTATTTAAATGGCATTAATAATATTTATAGTAATAATCAAAGAATATTAGGTGAACACCCAAACAACCTAATTCATTTGGTTCGGCACTAGGCAACAGCTGGCTAAGCTCGACCTGAGCGTTCTCTCTTCTGAATTTCCATCTATGCCTTTTTTCGGTGGTGCGTGACCTTGGAGTGCTCATGGACTCTGTACTCACCCTTGCATCTCATATAGATCAGGTGTGCCGCAGCTGCTACTACCAACTGCGGCAGCTCAGGGTCATTGCTCGCTCTCTGACTTCTAAAGCTGCAGCTTCTCTTGTTCATGCATTTGTGCTGAGCCGCCTCGACTACTGCGCCTCCATCTTTGCTGGTCTCCCGCGGGTTCGGATTGAGAGGTCGGAGAGGGTTTACCGGGCTGCCGCTCAACTTATTGGTGATTCACCAAGTACGACCGCGTATCTCAATATAATTATGCGTGAGGTCTTGCACTAACCTCCTTTCCCACAAGATGACACGCTAAATAAAACAAATAGCGGATGTTAGACACCTTTTCGACAGTGTTCTTGATGCTATTTATTTGTCAGCATCGCAAAACGTACGATTACTTGCAATGAAATATTCATTCAAACGATCATTTCAATTTATATAATCACAAACTTCGCCACTAACGTGTCACGCGGTGCCAATCTAAAGACAAGAAAAAAGCAGAGGGCGACGATGACTAGCATTGTTACCACAGAAATAAAATGACAGGCAATGTTTAGATGTCGTTGCTTTTACACACTGGCGACTGAGACGAGGGTTGAGTAACTTTACTATTACAATGAGGCAATATGCCGACCCCAAGGTCTATTACTCTATTATATGAAAACGATTTTTCCGTAATGCACAGGTAGACGCCTGAGAAGATAATAATTATTATTATTGATCAGAACATAACAAGTTAACAACACGGCAGCTTATGAAGAAATGTCCTTGTTCCAATGTGGAGAACATTTTTAATATAATAATTCTGAATGCTTCGTCCAGGTCTGGTTGGGTCCAACGACTGGGTTAGGGACGGACCTAGAGTCCTAGACCTGTCATGTAACCGAAGCCTCGCGTACTTGTCAGTTTGAATTATAAATGCTGCTTCGACAGCTCCTATTGCACAGTAGACTGTAACAGTTGTGACGGAGTTGTTGTGTCGCGGAGTTAACGTTAATTTTTTGATTAAGGTCGATTGGGCAAAGTATAGCCTACCGGTAATCTGAGCTTTACATAGCATAATCAGGTATAAATATTTTGCTGAAGAAATTTTGTACAGGTGTCTAATCAATTAATAGTATTGCGTAGTTTTCTGCGACCCAAGATGAATCAAAATGACTAAGTATACACAAATGGTTTCATCTGAATTTTCTATCAACGACAATTGTTTTTGTTGTTGTTGTCAAGTCGGTTAATTGATGATTAAATAAATTCTGCTCAGGTCCAGGTAATCTGAGCTTCACTTAGAATAATCAGGTCTAAATATGCTGCTGAAGGCATGTTGTACAGGTGTCTAATCAGTTAATAGTATTGCGCAGTTTTCTGCGACACAAGACGAATCGAAATGACTAAGAGCACACAAATGATTTCATCTGAATTTTCTATCAACGACAATTGGTGTTTTCTGTTGTTGTGAAGTCGGTTAATTGATGATTTAGAAATAAATAGCGTCTGCTCGGGAGACCATGTTGCTATGAATTAAACAAAACGTATTCCTAAACTCCGCCACTTTTCCCACTCATACTGAAGTGCATGTCCAAAGTTTGTGCAAAAGTGGAGATTTATGGCATCACACAGAGTGTCCTGACTGTAACTATTGCTACTAAGCAATATAAAGATTGAACGTAAGAAATCTGACGCCCTACGCCTTAGCGTCAGACGAAGGTATAAGAATTATTATGGCTTAACTTAACGATTACAATTGCAATTGCAAAGAAGCAGAGCGTTCTGCTGCTTTAAAATGTAAATAAGCGAAACACGCTTTTATGATCAGAGTACACTTTCTGTGAATAACATTTCCAAATCTTTATAAAAATTGCGCAGGCAGTGTAAATATTTTCAAGACAATCCTGAATTCATAATATATTATGTGCTTTCTCTCTTCTGTCGCTTTTATGGAACGCTGCGGTCACGACTGTAGACCTACCCCTGTGAATCTCATCAAAACAATTTAAAATCAAAATTTCAAGCTTTCACTCAGCAAACGAAAGGCTTCAACAACAGCAACAACAACAACAACAACAACAACAACAACAACAACAACAACAGAATTACACATTCCTTGCGATCACAATACGACGTTGAGAGAGAGACATTCGACGAAGCAATTTATTGTGAAAGCGGCGATTAATATAACAAAGCGAGCTGCATTTATCGAATTAGCTCCCTTCATAATTTGCATATCTGTTAGTCATTAAATGAATGCCGGCAGACCGAAAATTACCTTATAATGTAAGGTGAAGTAATATGTACGTCAGCGGATCTGACACCCGTAAGATGTCGATATATGATGCCAATACGAATGCTTCATTAGACACCCTTAAAGTGTTACTAATGATGGCTATATATAATTAATTGCGTCATAGCGTAACACATATTGAAAATCAGTGCGTGGAAATAAAAACTGATATGGGGCCCATTAAGATATTTAACATTTATATACCTCCATCAGCTAAGATAAATTGTGAAACTTTGAGCATGATCTTTAAGAATAATAGAACCATTGTAGTTGGAGATTTTAATGCTCATAATAAAATTTGGGGAAGTAGTCAAAACAATACAAATGGCAGAATTTTAGAAACTGTTACCACAGACAACAATCTGACGATATTAAACACTGGTAAAGCTACCCATATAACCTCTAATCAATCTAATCTAAATTCTGTTATTGATTTAGCGATCACTTCTCCTGATCTAGCTTTAAATTGTTCCCATTTCGTTGAAAACACATCGCTAGGATCAGATCACCTTCCTGGAATTACTAAGGTTAATGAAATTATCACCCTTGAAGATAACATGGGAATGCATGCCTGGAATTTAAAAAAAGCAGATTGGAAAACATTTAAAAGTGAAAGTAAATTTCATGTTACAGACAGTCTTTTGGATGATGACATAAATAAAAGCTTCTTAAATTTAACAGTAGCTATATCCACATTAGCCAATGAAGTAATTCCAGTTAAAAAGTATGTCAAAAATAAAAACAAAAGACATAAACCGTTGCCATTTTGGAACGCACATTGTGAAAAAGCAATATATGAGAGAAATAGAATTCGCAATAAAATGAAAAAGTCACGAAATTTAGATGATTATGTAGAATTTAAAAGACAAAATGCAATATCAAAGAGAGTAATTACAGATGAGGCAAGAGTTAGCTGGGATGTCACTACCCCCTATATTCAGGATTTATTAAGTCTAGAATATTGAAGGTGAACTTTATGCTCAGAGGCTGTTGGGTGAATAATGGTATAATAGCAACCTACGACCTAGAACAAATGAGACTGTGATTAATATAAAGATATAATTTAAAATAACATTTCAGTCAATAAATACAATTCAAAGAAAAGAATCTTATCTACCTATTTGTGGCGTATTAATTACAATAATATTATGTGTATTTCTTATCTTTCCACATCGTCCTTCTGGTGGATGTAGAAATGCTTTTCAACTTCCGCAGTGAATGGATTGAAGGGAAAGTTGAAGAAGGTCGCGATCTTCTCACTTGCCGTCAGTCCAGATCTCTCGGTAGTTGCTTGTTCGATGGGTACTGTAGCTTGGAACAGTAACCCAGCGCGTTTCTCCTTCTTCCTCGGATTTCGTCGAGCATAGGAATTCACCCGTCGCTCAACCGATTCTTCCTCCTCGTCTTGCTGCAAATGTTTCACCACGGATCGCTTCAGAGTTCGATCCCAACTTCAACGTTCGACCGATTCGCAAATCGTCGCCAAGAGTCACACTGCTTCGCACAGTTCACTCGCTTCGCCTCGGAACTTCGCTTCAAACGTCTCAAAGTTCGATAGTGGGACAAGTCGACAACGTGTCGCTTTCCACACCCATAAATCAAGTTCCAGATATTCGAATTACCAACGAATGGCTCCGCAATTGCCGACGGACGCCATCGCTCGAAATATCTTTCCAACCCTCCTTGCTCAGCTCCTTCGATGACTGGGTATCGTTTGGCAAAATGTTTACCGTCTGCTTTCGTTAACGCTGCTTTCCGCCGCTCCGTAATGTTGAGTCAATTGTTGTAGCGCATGTTGATTTCATTATTATTAATAATTGTTATATTAAGCCACAAATTATGATTAAATATATTTCTAAATACGCCACCAATTATCTAACTTAATTCTTACCTACATTAATCATTATACATAGCATTGTTTAATAGGTTTTGTTTGGCAAGAAGCATTCAACCGCTACAAATGCCCCTCCTTCAAAAGTCTGTTTACAGGCTTTATCAAACTCACCTACTTGACAAACTAACCTAATAAACTTCTTTAACTTACTTTAGATATCATACAGAACTACTATACTTCACTTACTTATTTACAACTATACATTTACCTTATTGCAACCTACTCTACTCTAATCCTCTACTCAGGTAGTCGGCCATAACATTGTTGGACCCCTTGATGTATCTTATGCTAAAGGAATAATTTTGGAGGGCCAAACTCCATCTCATCACCCTTGCATTTTTCATCCTATTCTCTCTCATGTATTGCAATCCGCAATGATCTGTCTCGATTATGAATTTCTTTCCACATAGGTATCGATCGAACCTACTAACTCCCCACATGATCGATAAGCATTCCCTTTCCTCTACTGAATACCTTCTCTCACGTTCCAATAGCTTCCTGCTGGCATACGCTATGGGATGATTGATCCCCTCGTACTGCTGCATTATTACACATCCTACTCCGTTTCCACTTGCATCCGTCTGAAGAATAAACTCTTTCTCAAGGTTTGGTAGTTTCAGAATTGGTTCCTTTGCCAATTCACTCTTCAACATCGTAAAACTAGCTTCCAGTTCTTCGCTCCATTCAACTACTCCAGGTGCCATCTTCTTTGTCAGATCACTCAACGGTGCCATGATCTCTGCACAGTGTGGTATAAATTTACGATAATAATTTATCGCTCCAAGAAAACTCCTGACTTGTTTCTTTGTCTTTGGACGTGGCATGTCTACTATTTTATCTACCGATTTTTCCTTTGGACTTATGTCATCTTTGTTCAATGTATGTCCCAAAAAGTCAATCTTTTCATATCCTATTGAACATTTCTTTGGCTTCAATGTCAAATTCGCTTGTCTGACTCTTTCGAAAAATATTTCCAATGTCTTCAAGTGTTCTCTCCATCCTTTATTATGCGCTAGTATATCGTCGACATAACTTTCAAGATTTTCTGTTCCGTGAAGAATCTTCCTAATTAATCGGTTGTAACTTGACGCACTATTAATCAATCCGAATGGTGCTTCATATTACCTCGACTCACTTAACTCACTATTATTATTAACTTAAAGTTATACTTATTATATATGTGTTATCTTCTCAACACATGGCATTCATCCATCCTAGTTCTCACAATGAATGACCTTTGTCATTTCACGAACATCTCATCATCTTAACTAGGCAACAATAGTACTTTGCTCACTGGACCTAGTACTTCTTCTTAACTACTTTCTCATCACTCAACTGTTTTCTAATTATCTAAGTGACTCAACATCACACTCAGATACTATATTCAACTCAATTTCATCTTAGTGCTTAACTACTACCAACTACAATAATTTTACTACTACCTCACTTGATCCTAAAATTCACCTTACCACTTAACATAACTCACTGAACTACTTAAAATAAGCAACTCAACTTCACTTATCTTATACTGTATTCTATTTACACTCACTCTTGATTATATATTCTCCACAAGCTACTGTCAGCTTCTATTTGCAGCATCTCTTCTCATGCTTTGATAGTTCCTCCTTTCTACATCTAATATTCTACCGGTATCTCTTTTCACCTTCTCGTACAAATTCAACGTAATGCCATTTTTCGTTTCTAGTTCATCTGTGCGTTCCTTTTCAACACTCAATGCATCTGCATCAACATCAGATTTCCACTTAACATCTTCTGTTTCATTTTGTTTACTGACATACGAGTCCAGTATCTCTTCTTCCTCATTTTCTCCTACTTTTCCATCATGTACAACTGCCGAAATGCATGTCACTGTCTTGACATCTTGCATTTCTCCACATTCTCTTTTGTAGTCTTCACTACTTTTCCACTTTTCTACATTACTGTTAGGACATGACCATTCTCTGTCATTCCATAACCTACTTTTCCATTTACTCGTATAATTGTATCCTCTACAATTCTCATTCTGTCCTCTTCCAGAATTATCGCCTTGTTCTCTTCTGTACCATGGTCTATTGTTCCAATGGTTTCCACGACTTCCATTCTCATCTCTTCCACTTCTAAATCTCCAATTTAAATCATTAGGTCTATCATACCTAACTCCATAATTACCATTAGACTCTCTCATCACATGTCTATAGTTTTTCCAATTACACCTGTTAGTGTCACTTAGGTTCCACTTTGTATTTCTCCTATCCACATTTGGATTCTCTTTGTATCTTCCATACATCCACTCATTGGATCTTCTAGACTGAGTCTCATTAGACTTATCTCTATCCTCACCATTTCTCCAGTCTACTCTTTGCTTCCAACATTTATTCTGATTTACACGACTATTATTCAATTCACTTCTTCCACCTGTGATTAAATATCTATTATCCGTCTCTACCAATCTCAATGGTTTATTTCTGAAGTTCTTCTTCATCGTTTTATTAAAACTTGACTTCCTGTTATCTGTATCATCTTTATCTTTTGTTACATCATCAGTGAACCTTACTGGTTTCTTCACACATGGTTTCTCCTCATGTTCTGTTCTTCTAGTTAATATTCCTTTGTTCTTCATTTCAGTATTATTCTCACAGATTATTTCTTTCGGTTTATCATTTGTTGCATTCTCGGTTCTCTCATTTTTAACCATGTATTTCAAACCTTTGATTTTCCCGATTATCACTGGTTTCACCGGTTGCTCCATTACCATGGCTTGCACTTCGCCATTAAAATGTTCGCTCTCTAAATGTATTTTAGCCAGTGGAAAGCATTTTACGCTTCCATCTCCTAACATACAATGAGTTTCTTCTCCAGTTAATGCTTCGTCATTTATCAATGATCGCTTCACAATACAACAGGTTGCGCCTGAGTCGTACATGCATTTTACATTTTTGATCCCATTAACTGTTACTTGATGCTCATTTTCATCCTCTAGACTGATACAATCATCACCGGCTCTTGTCATCATGACACTGGCTGCCATGTGCATACCTGTAGGTGGCATTCTGGTGTGTTCACCTTGTACTTTTCCAACAACATCACCTATTCTCTGCATTTCACTTTCTTGCATAATCCGGTGGGTTCGGTTCTCAAATATTTGCACTGCTGCTGCAGTGTGTTTAACAACTCCTCTGTTTTTATGTGGACAGGAAACTGCTTTGTGATTGTATTCTCCACATGAGAAACAGGTTATCTTATGTTCAGTTGCAACTTCTCTTTCCCTACTGAACCCTCGGTTTTGATGTGTACCCTGATTTATCTTCACATCGCTTCTACTCCTGTTTAGATTGTACCCAGACTGTTCCTTGGGTCTGTGTTCAAACGGTCTACTGTTCAACCTGTCGCCATGGAATTTCACATCTGGTTTTGCAAACTGCTCGCTGTATTTATAACCGTGTGCTTCAATGTGTGATTCCGCACAAACTAACATGTCCTTCAAACTCATCTTGCCTTTCTCTTTTATAAACATACGAAGTTCAGCACTGCATGTAAGGTAAAACTGGTCTTTCAACAAGAGATCTTCCACTCCTTCATAAGTTC
The DNA here is from genome assembly GCA_949752735.1 of Lumbricus terrestris. Lineage (NCBI taxonomy): Eukaryota > Metazoa > Annelida > Clitellata > Crassiclitellata > Lumbricidae > Lumbricus > Lumbricus terrestris. The sequence continues at coordinate 37,479,566 of OX457052.1, forward strand.
TCTCAAATCCCGCTTGTGCTAACCATTGCTGCATGTACCTCCTCAATCTATGCACAAAACTAGAAGGTGTCTCTCCTGATTCCATTTTACTGGTTTTGAACTTGTTTCGATAACCACCTTCTGTCAGTTGAAATCTCTTCAAAAGCTGAGACTTCAAACACTCATAATCTTGCACTTCATCTGCAGACAATCTTTGGTATACTTCCAGTGCCCTACCTTCCAAATGTCTCGCTAACGTTAACGACCAAACTTCTTTTCTGATTTCATACGCCACACATGTTCTCTCGAATCTCAACAAGTAGGCATCCAAACAATCCTTGGACTCGTTGAATATAGGAAATTTGATATTTCTGATTCCTTTGTTACTTTCTCGGTGGTCTCCCTGTTGTTGACCATCACCGATCCTCATGTAGTCATTATCGTGCTCTCGGTTCTGCTCCCCTCTTGAATCAATTTCACGCATTCTCACTTGTGCTTCAAGTTTCTTTATTTCTAACTGGTGTTCGCGCTGTTCTCTGGCTTCTGTTGCCAAGCGATTTTCTCTCGCTTCTGTCTCAGCTGCTTCACGGTTCAATTTGGCTTCTGCTTCAGCACTCCTGATTGTTTCCAATTCCACTTCAGCCTTCTTTGCTTGCATTGCAGCCTCTGTTTCAGCTTTTCTCGCTGCTGCTTCTGTTTCGGCTTTTCTAGTTTCTGCTGCTGCTTCAGCTTCCATCTCTGCTTTTCTTGCTTCTATCTCAAGTCTCTTGACTTCTGCTGCTGCTTCAGCTTTTCTCGTTTCTGCTGCTGCTTCTATCTCAATTTTCTTTAATTCAGCTTCAGCTAGCTTCGCCTCTTTAGCAATCTCCCTCTCAATTACTCTCTCTTGCCTTAGTTCCGCCTGTCTCTCTTTTATGAAGGCTCTCATCTCATCTCCCTCCATGTTCATCTGTTTGGCAATTTCCAACCAGGCTTCGAAATCAGTAGCAGACATGCTTACTGTCTTACTTATGATTTTTCCACTTGTTATAAATATAGGCTACAACGTGCACTATATAAATTTCTAACAGATAGAAATTGTTCAATTCTACAAAAAGAAATTCAGTTCCACAAAAGCTAATATCTAAAAGTTCACACAACCTATTGTGCACTTTTCAATATGCAATCTACTACTTCAACTCAGATGCCAATCAGTTCAAATTGTCTTTCTAATAATCACTAGCAACAATTGTTCAAAGTTTGCCACTATAACAATACTCAAATGACATTTTCAACTGTCTAAAATATCCCGGCGTGGGCACCCACTCTTGTCACTACCCCTATATTCAGGATTTATTAAGTCTAGAATATTGAAGGTGAACTTTATGCTCAGAGGCTGTTGGGTGAATAATGGTATAATAGCAACCTACGACCTAGAACAAATGAGACTGTGATTAATATAAAGATATAATTTAAAATAACATTTCAGTCAATAAATACAATTCAAAGAAAAGAATCTTATCTACCTATTTGTGGCGTATTAATTACAATAATATTATGTGTATTTCTTATCTTTCCACATCGTCCTTCTGGTGGATGTAGAAATGCTTTTCAACTTCCGCAGTGAATGGATTGAAGGGAAAGTTGAAGAAGGTCGCGATCTTCTCACTTGCCGTCAGTCCAGATCTCTCGGTAGTTGCTTGTTCGATGGGTACTGTAGCTTGGAACAGTAACCCAGCGCGTTTCTCCTTCTTCCTCGGATTTCGTCGAGCATAGGAATTCACCCGTCGCTCAACCGATTCTTCCTCCTCGTCTTGCTGCAAATGTTTCACCACGGATCGCTTCAGAGTTCGATCCCAACTTCAACGTTCGACCGATTCGCAAATCGTCGCCAAGAGTCACACTGCTTCGCACAGTTCACTCGCTTCGCCTCGGAACTTCGCTTCAAACGTCTCAAAGTTCGATAGTGGGACAAGTCGACAACGTGTCGCTTTCCACACCCATAAATCAAGTTCCAGATATTCGAATTACCAACGAATGGCTCCGCAATTGCCGACGGACGCCATCGCTCGAAATATCTTTCCAACCCTCCTTGCTCAGCTCCTTCGATGACTGGGTATCGTTTGGCAAAATGTTTACCGTCTGCTTTCGTTAACGCTGCTTTCCGCCGCTCCGTAATGTTGAGTCAATTGTTGTAGCGCATGTTGATTTCATTATTATTAATAATTGTTATATTAAGCCACAAATTATGATTAAATATATTTCTAAATACGCCACCAATTATCTAACTTAATTCTTACCTACATTAATCATTATACATAGCATTGTTTAATAGGTTTTGTTTGGCAAGAAGCATTCAACCGCTACATGGGAAACCTATTGTGGTGAATTAAACAGCCAGTCAAAATTATCTTCTGTATGGAATATGGCACGGAGAATGGAAGGCGTGACATCTGCAACATCCATTCCTACCCTACAATATCAAGGCATCAAGGCTGAATCAAACTTACAAAAAGCTAATATGTTAGGAAAAAATTACTCCTGTACCAGTAGTAGCTCTAATTATACGGACAAATTCTTATATTATGTACAAAATAAAACTGATGAAAATGAAATGCTACCAGATAATTCTAGTAATGGTGCATTAGATCTTAATATGGGCTTTACAATTCGAGAGCTTCAAGATGCCATAGATTCGGCAAAAAATAACAAATCTCCAGGTGAAGATCGTATCCCTTATGATCTTATTAAACACCTCCATAAAAGCGTTCTAAAAGTGTTATTATCCTTTTACAATAAAATATGGACAACAGGGATTCTCCCGAGGGAATGGAATCATGCAATAATTTTGCCTATTCTTAAACCTAATAAAGATACTGCAGCTCCTGAGTCTTATCGACCTATCTCACTTACTCCAACTCTGTGCAAAATAATGGAAAAGATGATTACAAACAGATTACAGTGGTTTCTGGAAGCAAATAAAATTCTCACTCCGTATCAAACAGGATTTAGAAAGCATAAAAGTACAATAGACCAAATTCTAAGACTTCAAGATTATATACATAAAAAACTAAAGAGTAAACAAAATGTTTTTGCTGTGTTTATAGATTTTGAAAAAGCATATGATATGCTTCACGTTCCAACTTTGTTAAGAAAATTACGTAAAATCGGAATAACAGGAAATATTCTTGATTGGATTTCTAAATTCTTAACCAACAGAACTTTTCAGGTCAAAGTTGGAATAGAAGTATCTGATGTATTCTCACAAGAAAACGGAACTCCACAGGGTTCTGTCATTTCACCATTATTGTTTTTAATAATGATCAATGATCTTGATCCTGGATTGGAAAATGTAGGACTGTCACTATTTGCAGACGACAGTGCCATTTTCTATGCAAATCGAGACTTGAAATTGCTTCAAAATAAAATTCAAAATGCTATAATTAAGATTAATGATTGGTGTAATGAAAATGGTTTTAAAATATCTGTAAATAAAACCACAGGTGTACTATTTAGCAAGAGAAAAAAACTGCCAAAATTACACATAACACTTAATAATAAGGATATTAAAATAGAAAATACTGCAAAATTCTTGGGAGTCATTTTTGATTCTAAATTAAACTGGAAACCCCATATAGACTACATCGTAACCAAATGTAAAAAGAGAATAAATATAATGAGAGCTGTATCTGGCTATAGATGGGGAGCATCAAAGCGAGCGCTTCTTTCAATTTATAGAGCACTTGTAAGGTCAGTTCTTGATTATGGAGACGTGGCATATGCTACCGCTAGTGCTACACAACTGAAAAGGCTGCAAAATGTACAATCTGAGGCTTTGAGGTTGGCTTGTGGAACAGCTAAAGGCACACCTGTAATTGCCCTCCAGAATGAGTGCGGAGAGGTTCTCCTAAACCTCCGTCGATTGAGTAACTCAATAAGGTTTGGAGCAAAAATATTGGGTACAAATGTTCATCCAGCAGCAGAGACGATGCGAGATCACTGGTCAAATCACTATTGTACATCTTCTATTAAGCAAAATTCTATTTTTAAAAGAACTGAACATTTCTTTTCAACGATATCTGAACCGTTTAAATCTCCAATTTTTCAGTTAACCGCTCCATGGCTTAATAAAACCACTAAAGTAGATCTGTTCTTGAAAAAAACATATAAACAAAAAGACGGATTCTCCTAATATTATGTCTTCTTTGTCATTACAATTAATTGATAAATACAATGATCACACGTCAATTTATACAGATGGATCTAAATTTGAAAATGTAGTGTCTGCAGCTTTCTATATTCCCTCTGTGAATTCTCACAATGTTTATAGACTAGCAGATAATTCCTCCATTTATTCTGCTGAATTAACAGCCATTATTGAAGCGATAAAATGGATTATTCAAAGTGAAAATGTGAATGACAGTACAAATAAGTATATTATTTATACTGATTCCCTAAGTGTAGCCACATCTATAAAAGAAAATAAGTCTAGTTCACGGCCTAATTTATTTCTGGAATTTATAGATAATATTAATAAACTTAAAAATAGTAGTATAGTCATAGCATGGATCCCTAGCCATATTGGATTATCTGGAAATGAAATGACAGACACCCTAGCAAAGAAAGGACAAGAGATACCGGAGATTAACTCAACAAATTATCTCGAATTGATGGAAATCTATTCATTAATAAAGAAATATGTTATTAATATATGGCAAAATGAATATGATAATGAAGGAAAAGGGAGATTTTACAAATCTATCCAGCCTTTGGTATCCACTGATATAAAATTTATGGATTCTATAAGGAAACGAGAAGTTCAAATTACCAGACTTAGAATGGGGCATGTCCTTAGTAACAACTGGTTGAAAGTGATAGGTAAAAGCACAACAGACCTGTGCTCTGAATGCCAAGTGCCAGAAACAATCGAACATACGCTGTTTGCTTGCAAGAAGAATGACATATCAGTTTTACTACTTAAAAAATGTGCGGACAAAAAAGTAGAATGCACTGTTAAAAGTATATTTTCTATTCAAGATATTTATCTTGAAGCTTATAATATACTAATGACTATAACTAATGGAAAAATTATGTAAAAAGTATATATAATTATATTAAATATTATATTTAAGAAATGTATAATCTGCTAACACATTGATCACTAAATGCCTCAGGTAATTGGCCTTGAACTGAATTGGAAATGCAATTTGTCAGCGATAACTGTGGTTAGTTAGGTTATAGAGTGGAGATGTCTGTAAAGACTGTTCATAGAATGTTACATAATAATTGGCTTGTGTGTAATGTGAAATGTATGTGAATTATAAATTTAGATGGTTTTGCTTCAATTTCACAAAGATAATTTTTTTTTTAAATGTTTCATAAGTTTTCTTTTATCCTTGAATTTTTTTTATTGCATTATTAAATTGATATGATTATGTTTGTGTGCGTACATGCGTATGTGCGTGTGTATATGTGTGTGTGGGGATTGATAAAATTTTGAATAATTCTGTAATAGATGAAACAGGCATTGAATAAAATGGTCTTGATATTATTGTTTAAGCTGCTAAATGATGGCTGAAGAGTGAATACTTTGATTTTCATATTAATGTTGAATATCTTATCTGCTTGTAACTTTATTGGTGAAATATGAACATTGAAAATTGCTTGCAAATATGAGATTATGAGAAATGATACGAATTGATGTTGATCTAAATAAGTAGATGTTGTGTCATGTGAACTTTATGAAATGAGAACTCATAAGAATTGATGTTAATCAAACTAAATAGGCCTAGATTTTATGTCATGTGAACTTCATGAAATGTCTAAATTAATGATAATAATACATAAGTGTACATAATGACAGTACATATGTGGGCACATGTGTACATGTGCTCATTTGTATATAAAGAATAATAGGCATATGTAATTATGGTGACATATGCATATATATATATATATATATATATATATATAAATGCATGTGGGCATAATTTTGCATATATGCTAAATAATAAATAATGATGCATGTATAAAAGAGGATCGACTACGGCCATTTGGTGAACACTATCGTCATGAAAGGCGGTTAGTCAAATTCAAGAAGAAAAGAAAAGAAAAGAACAAAAAAAAGAACAAAAGGAAAAAACAATGAAAAAGAAAGTACAAACAGAAACTGCTGAACAGTTAAACAAAAGTGAGCTGCAATACATCAAACTTTAAAGACGTCAACAACCTTTGTAGTTATATGATGTCGTTAAACTGTTGAATAATAAATAAGCGTAACACATTCTTTCAATACCGCTACGCTTCAGATGACCTTCAAGAATTTTAATTACATGTAAAATTAATTGAATGCAACAATTGCCGGAAAATAATGTCTCATGTTGACGACGGTGTCGCAACGCGAGTAATTATTGTGATTAAAACTCCTATTAGTTAATGCCGTCAAACAATACATTTTATTTACATTATGCAAAACTTTTTCGCACATTTCCGTAGAAGACAAGATGAATTGAAATTAGGCAAAAACTACGCGCTGGATAAAAATATTTCCTTATAATTACTAGTTCCATCTATTTGGTCACCTAAATTCTTCAGGCTGCGGACGAAGCTTGAATTTTAGACTGTCTTATCTATCGGGCTTTTGACATAAAACTGATCTTCTGGAAGTTCGATTTTATTAGCTGCTTCGTTCCAGATTGCCAACGGTCGATGCTTTTGTGCAATAGACACTGACACAGTAGCGGTTACTAGTTAGGCCTATAACTACAAGCAGGACTTTGCCGGAATCTCACATTCGACTCTCTGTAACGAACCGTTTTACACGAATAAGAAATCATTTCTTGGAGGTTCCTATGGAGACCACAAAATTTAATCAGCCTCAACCATCGAAAACATAGTTTTTATGCTCAGAAAGCATAAATAAATGAAGAGAAAAAGATTGAAAAGGTGTGCAACACTCACTCGGTCTATTTCTATTTATTTTTGAATGTGAAAACGATGGGCGATGAGCAAATTGTGATAATCCTAGTAATTATGTGTAACGCAGACTTTTCAGAGTTTTATTTTGTCTAAAGACAGTTTTACCTAATCGCGATGAACTTACTTTCTTCTGGGGGTGAACTTGTTTATGGTTTCCAACACTCTAACGACATCTTGTTATTGAGAAACGGCCTCTGTTCAGTCTGTTGTCATAAGCCCTCGTCAAATCTTTATCCATCCATCCAGTCAATATGTAATTTCTAACTGTCTGTTCGACTGTCTTTAGATTTAACCTTGCGTTATAAAGTTTAACATTTTCATAAAGAAAGTTGCTCATATTTATTAGAAAATATTTCTCTCTATGCGGCTTTATGTTGCAAGTTCATTTGCATTCGCAAGATGGCGATAGCAGAAAATCTGATTGTCGCTCCCGATTAACACCGTTCAACATTCCGTGAGGTTGTAATGTTGCCTATGGTTAACAGTGCGCAATAAAAGGGTTAACGACAGGTTTTGAGAACAGTTTGTTGCGGTCGGCAACATTTTGCGTGGCGCATTAAGTAACGGCTCATGACGTCATTCGCTGTAGTTGCTCCTAGTTTCAACTTACGCAACCAAAGAATCAATCGGTCCTGGAAAACAAAATACCGCGAATATTATCGCGAAATAAAATCAATCATAAGACACCTGTCACCTGTGTAAAAAAACCAAAAAGCTTTACATATATATTTACCAAACTCAATCGCAGATGTATCTAAAGGTATGCTGCTGCCAAACATTACTTTGAATGCTTTACTCTATAATTCAACTGATTAATAATAATTTATGTAGCGCCCTATCAAGATGAATACGCAGAGGTGCTCCCGGTCGAGATCAACCGAAAAAGACAGCCTTCAACAGGTCTAATGGAACATAATATAAATTAATATATAGTAGTTATATATACATGTAACAATAATGTAAAAGAAGCACACATGGAATTTTTCTAGTGGGGAATGTTATTCCTGTCGGAGAACTCCCCAACAGACGCCTAGAATAAACAGCGGCTATCGACTATTTAATAATAATAGTATCAAATATCTTGTAAATTCTGATAACGAGCATTAGGACAACTTCGCGAAATCGCCAAATTTTATTCGATCATTAGACAAGTGAATAACAGAAGTTACAAGCGCAACATAAGCAAATTTACTGTTCAGCTTCTGGATTCGGGTCTACTGCATAAGGCAGAAAAACAAAAGGCAGAAAATCAAAAGGCAGAAAATCAAAAGGCAGAAAAATAATAAGGCAGAAAAATCAAAAGGCAGAAAAATCAAAAGGCAGAAAAATCAAAAGGCAGAAAAATCAAAAGGCAGAAAAATCAAAAAGCAGAAAATTAAACGGCAGTTATTTGCATTAAACAAACAATAATCTGACCGAAGAAAATGAAAAGGCACAAACTGAAAAGGCGGAAAATAAGAAGGCATTGATTGAGAATTGAAACAGTGGACACCACCCCACTTTTGTAAATGGATGCCTGGATGTCTTGAACCGGCTGCTTTGAAGTAATTTGTATGAAATAATAAGGCTTTGGTCATGCTTTCGGAAGTGATAGGGTTGACCAGAATGAGCATGAGGACATGGTGATGGATGAAGGTTCTCCGGATGAGGAGGCCGCGGATGCACATGTTGCATTGGAAGAAGTTGAGAGAAACTCAAGGGCTTCGCGCCGTCGCCGTCGTCTTGCGTCGGTGACGGCCGACCGCTACCCTGCAGAACTTAGACGTCTGCGAGATTTGCCCGTCCGCAGAGCGACAGCAGCTACCGCCTCTCTCGCTGCAACCAATGCGTCGACCATGGTGTCCCCAGCATCAAGCTCGTCTCCCGCCGCACTTCGGGCACGGTGTCCGGTATGCCTGGAATCTGAGGCCGACACTGTTCTCATCCCGTGCGGTCACTGTGCCTGCGTCGCTTGCGTCAATCTGCTGACGGCTGTGCCTGTGACACGTGGCACAAACCACGTCTGCCCTGTGTGTCGTAGTGTTTATCGTGACATTATGTAAGCTCCACTTTGCCGCCTAAATATAAATGCACAATTACTTTAAACCTGCTGAAACTGATTAATCGGTTTACCATCGAACATCGAACATTATAATATTACAGACCGATTTTTGTATGTTTTGAAATAGTTGGTGAATCAGGACATTTATAACGCTAATGGCGCTTTATATTTTTTGTGTTATAACACTGCGGAATAAATATTGAGTTGGTTATGCAACATCTTCATGAGTTTCTGCCTTTTGATTTTTCTGCCTTTTGATTTTCTGCCTTTTGACTTTTCTGCCTTATTATTTTTCTGCCTTTTGTCTTTTCTGCCTTATTATTTTTCTGCCTATTGATTTTCTGCCTCTTGATTTTCTGCCTTTTGATTTTCTGCCGTTTGATTTTCTGCCTTATGCAGTGCTCCCCTGGATTCTAATATAGAACATATCTACTGATTAATTCCGTCTCTGTTGGCACTTTGGGGTGCCAGGTCCAGTTCTACAAAAGGAGGAGGAGTAGGATGATGAGGAGAAAGACGAGAAAAAGGAGGAGGACGAGGGCGACGATGATGATGACGACGACGACGACGAGGCAAAATGATCTTTGCTATCTCACGGTGACGACTGAAACAATGCACAAGAGGAACAGACGATGTAAAAATTATTATATTGAGGCAAATATCAATTTTTATTTACGAAGATGATGTATTGTAAAGGTGTCTAATACCGACTCGTACTCCGTCTTCGGTTTTAAGTTCAGAGCACAATGCATCGTTAAATGTTGAGCAGACACAGTTTTAATACGACCTTCATTATTTTTAGACAGATCCGGAGTTTGATTCCAACAGTTTGACGAACTCTTATGCCGTGAAAATCAGTTGGCAATCATAGCGGTCACACCTTAGCAGGCCTTCACCAACTTGACTATTGTCACCTCTCACCATGCTTGGGTAGATCGCGCTGCTAGCCCATCTGTATGGCATTGGCTGAGCTGAGCGCTTTGTATATGGGCCGATACAATACAAGGATATACAATACAAAATGTCAACTACAAACTCTTCATGGAATTGTTCAAAATAATTTACTTAGAGGTCATGTTAATATAAAATCTTTCTTCCAGTGAAATATCATGGTGGAAAATTGATGGTTAAATAGATTCCTAATCTCTGGAATAATCACACTCCACAATGAACACTTCGTAGAAGTCTGCTGCATAATCGACGATGTCAAATGCACACGTACGTCGCGTACTTTAAAACTCCACTCGTTTGACTTTGGATGTGTTAATAGTGTTAATAGGTTGGATCTGCAAGTGACAAAACTTTATAATCCATTGACTTGTAGAATGGATGTACGCGCCCGATTGTGGAGAAATCTGACTTGGGATAAAATCAATCAAGCTATTTACCTTACGCAGAAGTAGTTATCTAGGTGCTTAAGTTATTTTGTTGGTCCCGCTTTCAACGATATTAGTTTATACGGTGAATTGACAGATAGACTCGAATGGATGAATCTTTATTACGAATTTTACAGAAACGCAAGGATATTGCTTTTTGAAATAAACAAAGGCGAAAAATAAAGTAAAATAAAGAAACTTAAGTCTTTAGAAGACTTGTGGGGCGAAGGTGGTGTAGCGGTTAGGTGGGATCGGTGTCTTAGAATCGACTTTTTCCAGGTTCGAATCCACCTCAAGCCGCCGCGTACGGGCCGTGAACAAGTACTTCACTCGGAATCATGCGCATGCGTTTCGGCGTGAAACTCCGATGCAGTGTCCGCGCTGTAGTCCGGAGCACCTCTGAGTAGATAGCTTGAAGTTAAAGTTTTCCCAACCAGAGTCTCCATTGGCTGAATTGACGTTTTTCCTGGTTGAATCTGTATTGGTCAACTTCAATTTAATACAAAATTGGATTCCATTACTTCAATAATTATTGTATTCCTTTTCAGTTAAAAGACAGTGCGTGGTAATAAAGACCACACTCCTATATATAATATTCGTTTTATTGAAAAACCAGTAGACATAACGCGACAGTTGACAAGCACAAGCACAGAGGAGCAGCAAATAAAGTCTAGTAAACGTTTTTATACAGCATCCGTGTTATGAAATTGTTATTGTTTTTATTGGTAAGTTCGAATGGATGCGGCCTAGGACGCAGATTGTATTTGTCAGGACGTCTATAAGAGAAAAATTTATGTAGAACATGATCTTTGTCTTTAATTATAGCTTTGAAGAGGGCAGCATCAGCAGTCTCAGCCATAATGTCTGCTTTAGGGGAGTCTAAGGGGAGGAATCCAGCTCGTCTGACGCGTCCCAGGAACCTTTCGATGCGGTCGACCTCTCCCGCGCTCAGCAGTCCCCACCAGGCTGGAGAGGCGTACAGCAGACGGGATACTGTAGTCGCTCGAGTGATGACATGCAATGCCGGTCCAGGCATGCCATGAGCACGCAGCACGCGTAAAGCGTAGACTGAGGAGGCACATGAGCTTAGGGTATTGTCAACATGCTCCGAAACAGTAAGACGTTCACCGATTGTAACACCCAGTATTTTTTATAGAAGTGACTCTCTTAACTCCTGTGATAGACGACATGGAGGCCAATGAAGCATGTGATCTCCTCACTACAGCCATTTCCCTGGTCTTTTTTGGGTTGATGTGCAGGTTTTTCCTCGTCCTCCCAATTGCCTTGAATCTAGCACTAAACGGAATTATGGCACGGGCAGCGTCACCCTTTTTCGTTTACCGTATGTGTGACAGGCAGACACAATGTCATACAACTTACAGTACTGTTATAGGATTTTAGTTACATTATTTTTTCCGTATTCAACTAAATTGTTAAAAGTTTTCGACCGAATATATATATATTAGAATTAGATCACGAGATATAGACGGAGCAATTTATAGTGCCATATAAAAGCTTTGCAATGGTGTCTAAATACAACAGATTTTTGCATTATCTATAACGCCACCTTGCGACTGACCGGGCAATGATCCTAATCTAACTCACTCATTATTATTCGCCACATTTGTTTAGTAGCAATTTATGGATATAACACACTGAATTAAATACAGTAATACAGTACATGTATTCTACAGCGCAGCGCCTTTCTGACTAAAATAAATGATTAAATTCAGTCACTTTACTAACAAATAAGGCGTATAATACATGCTGAAAGTTTTTGCACGTGAACCGGTGCAATAGAAGTTTCTCATTGCTTGTTTGTTTGTTTTTATGTGCACTTGTTATAGCGCCCCTTCAAGCTCTCTACTCGGAGGCGCTCCCAACTACAGAGCGGACACTGCATTGGAGTTTCACGCCGAAGCGCTGAGCAATTAATTGCGAGTGAAGGTCTTCCCCAAGGTCACAAGGCAGCGACTTGAGGTGGATTCGAACCTACAACCCTTCGGCTGCAAGGCGACGAACACACCCGCTAGACCACCGCACCCCACACAATTACAATTCGTGAAATTTTGCTAGAATCTTACTCGAGTGGTTGAGGCAGCTGTAATAATTCCAACCATCCACTCATCTCATACGAATTAGCAGAACTTCATTAACTTCGTTCTCCGTTGAATTTGGCATCTTCAATAATAATAAGACTGTTCCATCAAAGTGCAAGACGGACATACCATGATAGTTAGACCAGTAGCCAAACTAGCGATTCCACTTTCAGATTCGCTACCTTGCGAATTGTGGTTCCGCAAGAGCAGAAGATCGTCACAGGATTGAGCTGTTCCAGAGCAACTACACAGAATTGTTGTATGTTTACTGCCTACGACCAAAGGAATATATGAGGTGATTGGCGAGAAAGAGAGGGAACTATTGCAGTCGGCTATAAGGAATGAGAACCATGTTTGCTCCGGAGTTAATTTCCGACAGAAGAATAGAGAGAGTCATTGCAATTTTCGCTCTAGACCGTATCATTTCAAGTTTTTGAATCAAGGATGATAGAAACTAAGTAGTAAGAGTTTTCAATAGAAAATAGTAGCCAATCCACCCTGTGTTACGAGTACAACTATGTTATTTTCAAATCTTATTTCTCATGACTTGTTACATGAACCTGAACGCTGTATGAAAAAGAAGTGATGTTGACAGGTTTGAAATCGGATTGATAATTTATAATACCATTTGAGAGTAATAAAGGTGTCTAACTAGCACCAAAAATATTCATTAATTACATCTTGCAGTGGTATACACAAACAAACTGAATGTACGTTATGAGAATTGACTGCGGTTCAAATATTTTGCTTGCTCAAAATATGGTAGATAAGATCGTCGGCCACAATCATCATATCCAAAGGATAACGCTATAACCACTCAAGCTCCGATCTATCTTATGGAACTCTGTGTACATGTGCTCTCCATCCCAGGCCGTAGATTCCTTCGCTCTGCTACGCATGGTGACCTGGTTGTCCCTAGGGCTCGATCTTCCGCAGTGCTATACACAGAAGCTTTGCTATGGTTGGTCCGTCTTTCTGGAATAAGTTACCTATTAGTCTCCGCAATGAACTTCTTTGTATTTCTTTGCCCCTTTTCCGCAAGCGTTTGAAAACCATTCTCTTTGATTGTGGTTAGGTGTCAGGTCGGGAGCGCCTCTGAGGAGTTCTCTAGGAGTGGCGCTATATAAATGTACGATTACAATTACAATTACTCAGCGGTTTGTTATACACCTTTTGTACGCAGCCAAGTGACTAATTTATAGTAAGACCCACCCAAATTCTGCTAATAAGCTCTTCGACGCATGTCCTCTGACAGCCAAAGCCGCAAGTTGTGAAACGTCTATGGTACGTTACCGTTCGACATGAAGGATCTCGGAAATTTCTGTTGTGAAACGTCTATGGTAGGACATGATTCTAATAATAATAAACCTATAATAAAAGCGATCAATTTAGCAGAAAATCACATCGTAAGATATGGAAAACGACAAGACATTGAGAAACTATAGAAAAGAAATCGTTTTAAGGCGAAATAAATTGTAATACATTCAAACAAGTCGGAAGAGCAGCATTAAATAGCACGTACAACAAAGCGATAACAAATTAATTAAATAGCAGCGGCTAAAATAAAGTCAAAATAATCACCCAAGCGGTTGAAAAACTCTCCTTGAAAATAATGGTGCTATATAAATGCACGATTGAGATCAACGAAAACTTGCTTTAGTTTTGGGAGCAGCTGACGTTTCTTGATTCTAATATTTTCCTTTTCGAGACGAACATATAACTACGCTGAGAGAGTGTTATGGGTGTCTAAATGAACAAATCTATTTCTCGCACGCTCTGGCTAATTATTGTGTACTACACAGCGTGTAGTCGAAGCTATTCGACACTAAACGTGTAGGCCTACCGATCTGTGTGTATCTTCACCGGGACTTACTAGACAACGACCGTATGGATTAAGTTCATTTAGATTTGCTTGCCATCAGTTTTTCCTGGGTGACTCTTTTTGTCGGCCTGTTTTTAAAGCTTACAAGCGAATTACTGATTGACTGTTCGAGACGAACATATAACACCGTAGAGAATGTTTTAGGGGTGTCTAAACTGAGCAATTTGTTGCACTGTGTAATCGAAGCTTTTCGGACTAAACGTGTAACAAACGGCAATGTGTTTTGAGATGGTTTAGGTAGTCGTTGCGGAGAAGTAGCAATTCCGGTCGGAGACTAGCACTAAGCCTAATCGTTGGAGTATGTTCTCGAGCAGGACAACAGTATTTACAGCACTTCGAATTTCTATGGAAAGTAAACACGTCAGATGCTTATAACTCGCGGTACCTCACGATATGGAAATTGGAAAGCGTTTCCTCAATTATTGTTATGTTCGATATCACTATCAGTAATGACTTCAGTGTAAAGTCACATGTCGAAAGCGTCCTAGCCCCTCGGATGTGAGGTGGGTATGAGACACCCCAAAGCTATTCTACAATAATAAACCATTAGCGGAAAGCGTTGGACCAGGTTGCTTTTTTTCATGCTGTTGTGAATATGAAATACGGATACTTTACCACAACTTCAGGTATTTTGAACGAACAGTTTTCTATATTTTGTTGCATATTTAAAGGAAATTGCATTTTTTCTCATACTAACTATAATACATGTTGATTTTATATGTCATTCGTGTTACATGCGAGTGTGCCTTGAACAAGGCAATACTGTGTTGATATAATTATGGCATTGAGACCGCTGGCGAAAATGATGACTAAACTTTTCATGTTGCGCTAAAAAATATTGGCTATTCGTGCATTTAATAATGTTGTTGAGGAGGAGAAGGAGTAGGAAAAGGACGAGGAAGCGAAATAGATCGTGGAGGAGGAGGAGGAGGAGGAGGAGGAGGAGGAGGAGGAGGAGGAGGAGGAGGAGGAGGAGGAGGAGGAGGAGGAGGAGGAGGAGGAGGAGGATGTTTTAAACTAACTGCGACCAATAAATTGATCAAGGAATTGAAACGTCTTTTACCGAGGATGAAGCGGACTATCAGAATTTGCATCGGATCATAAATTTATTATATAAATAAACAGCATAATAAAGGTGTACAAGATTATTAGCACATCATTTAACATTATCATTGTTTGTGGATGGATGGATGGATCCAGATTTTACGAGGGCCTATGACAACAGAGGTCGTTGCCCTCGAAACAAAAATAATTGTTTGGCACAATACAGCTCTGCCAATGAACATCGTCGTCGTTTATAAGTAGGACTCTAAATTCATATGGGATTAGAAACACTGAATGACATGGTCGCATTTAGGAGTCTATGGGTTCAACACAAGTTACACAACCGCAATGTGGAATTTCGTTATTTTTTTAAACTGTTTTTTTTAATTTGGCGCATATCTGCAAGTCAAAACACGCTCCAAAACACTCGACCAGCTTCGTAACGTTTTGAATTCCATCTTGATCGTTCCTAGCGACGACGCCGATGTTACCACACAGTGTCGTTAAACTAACCGCGACCAATAAATTTATCAACGAATTGAAAAATGCCTTTCATGGAGGATGACGCGCGCGCTGATTATGAGAAATTGCATCGGATCATAAATTTATTGTATCAAGAAAGCGCATAATAAAGGTGTCAAAGATTATTAGTTAATTATTTAACATTATTATTATTGTTTGTGGATGGATGGATCCAGATTTGACGAGCGCCTTTTATTCTTCTCCAAAAATATTTTATTCTCTATTGCTCAACGCCACCTTGCGAATCTCAACGTCGTCTATTTCGACATCTACCTACGGTACCCTATCAAATTTAGCAGATTAGCAGAGAACATTTTTTGCCAGGCATACAAACGTCACACTGACCAATAAATGCAATCATTGTTGAATATTATTTCAGAATCAAATGATTCCGCTGAACAATAATTATTGTCGTATACTGCTGGCCAGACATTATTATCAGTGTTTGTTTATTTATTGTTTAGGCAGCACAGAGTTTTCTCTGTTATTGGCTCCACTGGCTATATGCCTTATACGCCTGGGGGGAGGCGTATGCTCAGGTGCATATTATCGCAGCCTTTAAAAAAAAACTTTCGGCCAAAGCCCCGTAACCTTGAAGGGGCATTGCAGAGTGGGCAGCATACCTCCGAAGGGATAATTGTACACTTGTGGCAATGGAAATGAAATTACCATTGTTCGTCCCGTATAGATAAATAAATGTTGTATAAATACGTTATAAGGGTGTCCTTTTAAAGCATTTTTCTGACACAATTATTTTGGACAAAATGGAAGTTAATATCGCCCGTAATTTTAATTCTCTCGTGGCCTCGCATTTCCTGATAGTATGTTTAGTTCGAACCTATCGATCGTCTAATTCATAAAAGCAATTACTACAAGCTCGTTAGTCAAAGAACCATCTCTGAAACATCCAAACCCGCCCATCACAATGCCCCAACCTCTCGGGGTAGGCCTAACTGGCGTTTGGCCGGAAACTTTTGTCTTTCGCCATCGCTACTCCGCTCCCACCCCGCCTCCACCCAAGCATGGTTAACGCCGCCCCCACCAAAACCTCATCAAATCCCACTTGCTCTGGGGTAGCCAGCTTTGGCTGGTAAATGTCGGTTTTATTGTCACGTTTCAAATTGAATTAAATTAAGCTAAAGGACATGAAAAAAATAAACTCGAATGATAAAAATTTTATTAGAAATTTCACGGAAACGCCGAGCTTGAAAATCAGCTTCAATATTCCAGAAATATGTAGAGACGCAAGAATAATGGCATATGGGAAACATCGGACTTAAAGAACATTCTGGATGACTGAGTGAAAGAAGCAGATGACGTCATGCAGAGTACATGTAAGGTCAACGTGAATAAGGAATTCGATCGCAACTTGTCGTTAAGGAATAAAATATCGAGTGCGTCCTTTGCACACCTTTAAAATTATATTTACAGCAGCTATTTATAAATTGAAAATAACTGAAATGGTGCATCTTGCGTAAGACCCAGGAAAGTGTTGAAATCAACTTGAAATGACCTAAATTTTAATATAAAGTTAATTTGTAATACTGTGTTTGACAACGGTTACTAATTCTTGTATTTCTGCTGAAACTTATACTATTTAAACATGCCAATGGAAAATCATGTAAATAGTGCGGAAATGGAGTTAATAATGCCACAATATTGCAGAGTTTACAACGTCATAACTGGTCTGCTATGTTCGTTAACTTTAACCGTACGCTGAAGTCATGATTGTAGTTTCATAGTAGTTATTGAAATCATCCAAAATCTCGTAGTGGTGCATAAATTATAAATAAATCGCAGTATTCCATTTTAATGAAGAAAATATTTTAATATTTGACCCATTCGCCCAGTGATTCTCAAACTGTTGCAAGCCAACGGACCGGCAATAATTTTTGGTTGAGGTTCGCGGACCGCTAACTTAAATTGGGAGCGCATGAGAAAGAAAGGAGTTGCGGAAAACTTCAGAAAACCACAAATGAATGTAAATCTTGGAATAAGAATACGAATAAAGCTGAATCTGGGTTAAAAAGTTTCTTATCTTGTTACCTCATAGCATAAGACCGTAGCTATGGGTAGGGGCGGATCCAGGGGGGGCTATCCGACCATGGCCCCCTCCCATTTAAAAATTGCATGGATGTGGCCCCCCAGTTGGTTTCAACAAGCCATTAAATAAATGTAGTGGGAGAGAAAAACAGGACATCAGGTCTCCCCCTATTAAAAAATCGTACGGGGCGTGGCCCCCCCCCCCGTCGATTTAGCGGCGGTTGAGACGGTATCTTTTTCCCGGGAAAATTGATCGATAACTAAAAAAAGTCATCAGTTTTTTCGGCGTATGAAACGGTATCTTTTTCCCGGAAATTGGGCGATGATTTAAAAAAAAGGTCATCGGTTTTTTCGGCGACACAACGAAATTTTTCCCCTGTCCCACCAACAAGACCCAAAATTTTGGCCCCCTCTTCGAAAATTTCTGTATCCGCCCTTGGCTATGGGGGTGTTTTGGGTGTTTCAACAGCTCCGGAAATTCCGGATTCAGCGACTTCTAACCACATTCGGTTGCTCTTCCACGATCCTTACAACCCTTATTTCAGTTTAACGACATTGTGCGATAGTGAGAGATCACAAACATTGCCCTCCTCACTTATTCAAACTTGGGACTGGCACTCCCAGATTGCGAGCAGTGGCGTAGTTTCACCTTGTGAGCAGCGTTGCCAATCTAAAATATAAAAAAAACAAGTTGGAAGGTCAAAAACCCAAGAAAACCCAAGTTGAGCAAATCTTCCGAAAATGCCCAGAATTTTCCGAAAAATGCCCGAATTCCCCACAAATCTTCCGAAAAGTTTCCGAATTTCCCGTCCGAAAAATCTGATGACTTTTTTAGTCATTCGGAGCAAATCTTCCGGAAAAAGTCCACAATTTTCAAAAAAAGCCCGAAAATGTCAAAAAATCTCTTTTTACCTTGGAAAAAAATCCAAGGAAAAAACCCAAGGTCGTCCCCAAAAAACCCCATTTCCCAAATTCGGATAAAACAAACCAAGATCTTGTGAAATAACCCAAGGAGTGCCAACGCTGCTTGTGAGCTTCTCAGCAACTTACTATACGAAAAAACCAACGTAATCATTTGAAAGCGTTGGAAAGGTGTCCAACATTATAAAAAAGTACTTTTGACAATAGATTATATTATCATTTACCGCCAATTTGCGGCCTAAAGAACTCCTGATGTTCTTTCAACATAAACTTCAGTTCCAATTAGGCTGAAACTAAACCTAGTATAGTGCTAAGTGTTTTACTAAGGTCGCTGTGCTATATCATGGATCAATAGTTTGTATGCGCACTTGTTATAGCGCCTCTTCAAGCTCTCTCTACTCAGAGGCGCTCCCGACTGCAGAGCGGATACTGCATCGGAGTTTCACGCCGAAGCGCTGAGCAATTGCGAGTGAAGGACTTGCCCAAGGTCCCTGCGCGGCGACTTGAGGTGGATTCGAACCTCGAACCTTCCGGCTTCAAGGCAACGACGCCACCACTACACCACCGCGCCCCACGAGCTTCTCAGTGTATAGTGTATCCCTCCTCCTTCGTCCAAGCTTTGGCCTGGCACTGCTAGAGTTGAAGCAATGGCGAAAGAAATAAGCATCAATGGTCATAATGTGATTATAGTTACCAAATTAATACAACTAAATCCTATACGGTGGCAAACTGTTGTTATCTCTGTCTGCTATGTTGCGCTCTTTGTTGTCCAGCATTAGCAGAATAATAATAAGATGTATATAGCGCCATAGCTAAGCCGAGATCAAAGTTACAGGCAATTGTAAGAATATCGAGGAAAGTTCTTATATTCGACAATGACAAATAAATGTTTTATTGGACAATCTTCATAGAAATGACTTTGCGTTAAACAAACAACCTCTCAACATCGTTTGGTCTTTCTGGATAGGTGATCTTAAAGCAGCGTTACATAAATCTCCGAAATGAATGAATGAATGAATGAGTGAGTGAAAATTAAACGGGTGTCTGAAACTATTGAAATTATCATGATGTAATCAAAGATCGATAGCAGCGTCAGTTATTCAGTCTAGTGCAGAACACCATTAAAACAAGTTTCATGTTTGGTATTTATATGTTTCATCTCAAATGCATTTTCTGATGTTTCAATAATTATAGTCCACCGTTGACCAATTATTATGATCAGAACGTCAGTTACCAAAACCGTCTGCTAAACGAAATTGTTTTGTCTGCGTTACTGGGACATAAATTATTTTCAGGATGGTGTCAACTTTGGAAGACTAGAAACTGGTTAGCCAGGACTTGTGAAGTTGTGAGTCAAGTCTCACAACAGGTCGCAGTAGGTCTTATCGGTCTTCAATGTCAAGTACGATGGCTCCTACATTCCTAGTGAAAATCGAAAAGCTGCAAGTTTTGACCGTATCCCAGCGGTTATTAGGCTCAATAAGCCAGAGCGGCGTAAAGGAGACAGGCAGTTGACAGCTCTGACAACGTAGATTATGGCAGCTGGCGACAGACCATGAGCTGTCAGGACTTACTGTATTTCAAACGGTGGACAGCTTTTATTACATGTAGGGCTAATCGATGCATAGTGTCTTTGATTTCTTTATGAAAAAAACCCATTTCGACCATCAGAGCCTGAATAATAAGGTTGCAAGTGCTATAATTACAAAAAAAATGTGCGATGCCCTTTTAAACTGTTGTATTCTACAAAATTAGTGCTGTTGTTGTTGCTGTTGTTGTTGCTGTTGTTGTTGTTGTTGTTGTTGTTGCTGTTGTTGTTGTTGTTGTTGTTGTTGTTGTTGTTGTTGTTGTTGTTGTTGTTGTTGTTGTTGTTGTTGTTGTTGTTGTTGTTGTTGTTGTTGTTGTTGTTGTTGTTGTTGTTGTTGTTGTTGTTGTTGTTGTTGTTGTTGTTGTTGTTGTTGTTGTTGTTGTTGTTGTTGTTGTTGTTGTTGTTGTTGTTGTGTTGTTATGGTTGATCTGTATACTGTTTAAAGTGTCTAATAGGATGAATCCAGAGTTTGACGACAGCTCAATGACGTAAATAGTGAAAACCTACCCAAACCGTAGTTATTATCATCTGCGCAACCACCCTATGAGACCAACGGGACTCGTCCCTCCAACTTTTGAGTGGTCCACTAACTTTATTATTATGGTCCCCCCTCAACTTTCAGGACGTGATTCACTATGGTCCCCCCCAACTTTTAGGACGTGATTGCACCAATGGTTATTATAGAACACAAGTTACTAATTCGAGATTACGTCGAAAACAATTTTATAGCATCGAACAATAAGATATTTGGGTGTCCACAAATTCATCGTAAAATGCACACTTTTTGTCGTTTATTTACATAAGCCGATATAAACCTAACCAGCATAATAATTGGTCGAATGCTACACTGATGCCTTTAACTCAGTGGGTGCAAACCAGTTACAAACATAGTGATCATAGGCATACGAAGATTACGAAACAGAGAGAAAGAAAGATGAAGAGTTCTCTGATAACCTATCGATGAAGTTCGACTGAGCGCAGCAATGTTTCTGCGTTGGACTGTGGAAGTATTTACTGCGGGAAGAACCTGGTCACGTGCGAAGCATGTACAAGAAATCCAAAGCCACAATTTGCTGAGACGGAATCAGACAACTTACTGAGATAAGGTGGAGAACAAGACATAGCACACACTGCAATTAAATCAAGACATCATACTGTGACGTGACCAACATGATAGAGTCGATCTATGGAGCTCAGCCAGAGAACATGTTACCAGTTTGTTCTCTTGATACCTCAACGGTAATAATTATGATATAGCGCCATTTGTTAACAAAAGAAAGTGGTTGCGTTCAACACTAGCGAAGAAGTTGCAATTGTGTCTGTATCATGAAACGGGAAGGATACAGAATTATTGTTTGAGCCAAGAAAACTACAATTTGCCCATATAAATAACAATAATTTAAAAAATAAGAAGAGGAAGAAGAACAATAATAATGATGATCATAATGATCATGATAATATAAACATCGACTGTAGTAGCAAATAGTGATAAAACAATAATTTTTTTTAATAATTATTGATTTTCTTTTTACTGTTTATTCTCTACTTCTACTCATGCTATTACTAATGCTACAACTTAACGAGCCTTAATTGTTTGCAGCACAATATTTTAAAGCATGAAACTTTTACATTAAATAACTACAATAATTAGACACCTTTCTTATAATTTCTCTTCCGACTATTTAGATATCAACCTCGTTTTCGAAGCTTGGCTTGCAGCGGCGTTGTGGCAAATAATTAGCAGTAACGAAAGGTTCATTCAAACGAATATCTTATTATATTATACTCCAATTGTCACATGTGCACACTCCGCACGATCGTGCTTAATTAGCAGTGCCAGTCCACATACTAGATAAAAGTAGGGGCGACGTTGAGTATCTTTGCCACACCGTGGCGTCTTCAAATATCAACTAATCGAAAGAAATGGATGTAAAGCCAGTTTCATATGTCATTAGAAACACTAGAGTAGAAGTGAGGAACGTTACCGGCTCGATTAATTGCATTTCAGTGCAGCCAGTTTTAATTGTTAAAATTTAAGCGTTACATCAAAAATAACTTTTGGTAGATAGATGGCAATTTTATAGTAAGTGAGTCAGTATACGCTAGCTGAGTTTACTATGTACAATTCATGACTATAGTCTACCTTAGCAAGTGCTGAGTTTGCCAGGGCAAACACCAGCTACTGGACACCTTTAAATTGCAGCTTGCACAATCCTTAAATTTTTCGCTTTCGCCTCGGTGCATTATTAGATTGACGCAACTTCTGCAAAATAGCATGTTTGCTAGTGGAATAGTTACTACTGCTCAAACAAGGTTCCGCCAATTTCAATATCCAATGTATGCCTAGGAAGACATATAAATTATTTAGTATTACAAAATAGCCCTAAATGCCCTCTACAGAATGGCATAATTTATTTATATTAAAAAACAAATTATGGATAAGTTATAATAGAAAAAACATGACAATTTTATGAAAATAAAACACCTTTATATATATTTTAATTTATTTTGAGCACTTCCGGTTGTCATAAGACAACTCAATGAGCATGGAAATGTAGCCCCACATTCCCTCTATAGAATGGTATAATTTGTGTCTCTTAATATTAAGGGGCGGAAAAGTTACAGACGATATTCTAGGGGGGGTGGTATCCACCCCCCTGGTACCTTGGGTATATCGGGTGTAACTTTTGAACGGTAGGGGGCACCATCAAAAATTTTAATTCCAAATGTGTCCCAATGAATCCCCTACAGCTACCAATTTTTTCAAAATTTTATTCCAGACGGAACGCGTTTGATTTGCGAAAAACCTAGGGGGGGTGGCAACCACCCCCCCTTGGTAGCCCGAGGGTTAATAATGCGGCGGTATTTGCAGTTTAACGTCACTGTGTGGTAACAAAGACCATTAGCGACGCCCTCCTCCTTCATCCAGGATCACCGTTTGAAGTAAGGTAACGTAAAGTAGAAAAAGGTCAGCGTGAATGAGGATGTCGGTCGCCAGATGTCATGAGGCAATTACATCTCTTGCACACCTTTATAATGCTGTTAATGAACGCTATATTTTTCAACTGATTTAAATAAAATTAATACTTCTTAAATGAAAGGGATCTATATATAACTTGTGTATTCTTGAAATAATCACTTGCCGCGAATGATTGATTATGGAGAAATTTAATCAAAACTACACTGCGCCGATAAAAGTTAATTTAATTAAACTGCATTAATAATTCATACTAAATAAATATGAAAGAATATGAGGTGAAACCACAATTTGGCCTAAGACACGCTAAATAAAAAAGCGAAGGTTAGACACCTTTTAGAAAGTGTCCGTGAGGCTATTTATAATGACAGCAACGCCCAAAGCTTGCGTTCTTTACGTGCACGGCGGCGCTAACTGCATGGAATGATTATCTGCAACGGGATTCTTACAGACTATTATTTCAACTTCCATCATCACAAACTTTGCCACGATCGTGTTACGCAGTGCCAAGATCAAGATCAAGATCAGAGACAAGATCAAGGTGGCGGGCAACGATGATTGTCATTGTTACCGCGTTTTGTCGTTAAAGAACAACTTCCCGAACGCTTGGTGTCGCCACAGAAATAAATGTAAAGATGTTACACACTAAAAACAGAGAGTGCCAGTCTCAAAAGTCTGATCGAAGGGTGGGCGACCACAATAATTGCCTTTGTTCTCACATGCATGCAGGTCGTCACTGCTCGTTAAAGTAGAACTACTGTCATGTCATGTCATGTCATGTCATGTTATATCATGTCATGTCATATCATGTCATGTCACTGCACCATCGTCATTGTAGTAAATGCATTTCAGCAATATCTGTCCTTTACGGTCCTCAATAGATCCATTACTGATAGAGCGGTCCACGTCATGAGTTGAACTACTGTAACCTATATATATAGAGGAGATAATCAAGGAGGCATTGGAAGAACTGGAGGAAGGGATAAAAGTGGGAGGAATGTGGATCAGGGCATTAAGATTCGCAGACGATCAAGCAATGATGGCAGAAAGTCAGGAAGGGTTACAAACAATGATGGACCGGCTGAATACAACATCAAAAGAATACGGAATGAAAATCAACATAAAGAAAACAAAGGTTATGAGAATAAGCAAAGGAGAGCAGAAGGCAGTTAAAATATTCATAGATGGAGAAGAATTAGAACAAGTCAAGGAATTTGCGTATCTCGGCAGTACGATTACGGAAGATGCTAGATGCCACAGAGAAATACAACGAAGGATTGTACTAGGAAAAGATGCATTTGAAAAGAGGAAAGAGCTACTGAGAAGAGGAATCAATAAGGAGCTGAAAAAGAAAATGATAAAAACCTTAGTATGGAGTGTGATGTTATATGGATCAGAGACATGGACTATGCGAATGGAAGACATCAAGAGAATTGAAGCATTTGAAATGTGGTTATGGAGAAGGATAGAAAGAATCAGCTGGAGGGATCATATCAGCAATGAGGAGGTATTGAGAAGAGTCGGAGAAAAGAGAGCGATGATACACACAATTAGAGAAAGACAAAGAAGATGGATCGGGCACACACTCAGAGGAGACTCGATGCTGCGAACAATCATAGAGGGGAAAATGGATGGAAAAAGAACGAGAGGCAGACCAAGACAAAAACTGTTAGACTGGATGATGAAAGATGGCTACCAGAAGCTGAAAATGAAAGCGCAGAACAGAGAAGATTGGAGACGTCAAACATTCGAACCTGCCTAAGGGCAGAGCACGAAAAGAAGAAGAACCTATTTATATTACGAACAATGTAGTGAACACCACTGAAACAGTTTTCATGTTTGGTATTTATTTAGTTGACGACGTTTGGTTTCTGTTGCTTTCTCTTACACTGCAAATAATGTCCACCGTTGAACAATAATTAGAGCATCGGTTACCAGAACCGTCTAACTCAGCCAGTGGTCGCACTCTGCCAGTGCCAGTCCCAAGCCTGGATAAAGGAGGAGAGCGTCGCTAATGGTCTTTGTTACCACACAGTGACGTTAAACTGCAAATACCACTACCACCAGAACCGTCTGCTAAAAGAAATTATTTTGTCTTCGCTACTGGGACATAATTTTCAGGGTGGTGTCAACTTTTAACGACTATAAAACCGTTTGCCAGTAACCTGAACGTGTGAGTCAAGTCGCATTACAACTCGCATTTGATGGTCTTCAATGTCAAATACGAAGGTTCCTACATTCCAAATGAAAATCGAAACGTTGCAAGTTTTGACCGATCCCCAGCAATTGTCAGACTTTATAAGCCGGGGCGAAGTAGAGGAAACGCGCAGTTGTCATAGCTCTGGTAACGAAGATTATATATGTCAGACTGCTTTTATCGAGTTGCCATAGGGTCAGAGGGGCGGAACAGCTATTAAGGCGGGTGTAGTCTGGGTTGGGAATTGTATGGTTGTGGATCATACAGCGTTGCTAAATTGAAGCAACTCCTACATTCATCACCTAATTTAATTCTTTGTTGTCGAGACATTGCTTCAAAATCTATACGATAGCGAATTTATAACATCGGTGGAAAATGTCACGAAGGTGTCTAATCAGTACATTCTTTAGCTCATAATTTTAATGTATTGCTTTGTATCTATGCATTTATATAGCGCCTCTCACAGTGCACACCAATCAGAGCCGCTCCATGTGCATTAGGCCAAGAGAGAGAAAAAGGTTTTGAGACAACGAAACGAGGTATTTGGCCAATCACCAGCTAATGTGGAGGAACGCGTCAAAGAGGGAATCTGGTTCCACAACGCAGTGCTAATGAGAGCAAAGTCTCGTATTGTTTTAGCCATGGTCGTCCTAGCTCGCGGGACGAAGAGATCATACATCAAGTTGGTTCCTACAAAAAAAATATATTTATATGTCCAAGAGTTACTCTGATATAAAATTGTTAGACCTATATAATTAGCAATGAAATGAGGCCCACGATATAATTTGTACACTTCCATAGTGTCTTTTCTCTGCTACTGATTAGATTTCAGCTGCGTTTTGTCGATCAGCATGAACTTGTGTTTACAATTTTTATTTGAAAAGATTTCAATATCTTGAATCTTTATTAATTTCTCATTAAACCAACTTATTGGGGGGAATGCCCGTGGTAGATTAATGTCGCTTAAAATTATTATTTTCCTACTGATAAGGTTGTGTTATTTTCCGACTAAGATAAACTTGCACAGACAGGGCTTTCAAGCTAAAAATGCAGTTTTAGATGTAACAAAGTCATATTATTCTCCGTTTCGGGTTTTTCGTCGTCTTTCTCGTTTATTTATCTTTTCGAATAAAACGACGTTTCCAGTTTCTATTCCGTTTCCATCGTTTTTTTGCATCCATAGCCTATTTCTATCAGTTTCGCTAGCGCTTGAAAACCAGATTGGGACGACGGGACCGCCTCTGATTAGGGTGGCGATGTATAAATACTCGATTGCGATTACTATAATTTTTGCTCTTAAGTGCTGTAATAATTATGCCGAGCAAATTTCTGTCCAGGGTAACGGCCTCTGTTGTCATAGACCCGGTGCACGGTCAAAAGCGCGCAGGACAAAAGCGCGCAGACAAATGCGCGCAGACAAATGCGCGCAGCGACATATGCGCGCAAGACAAAAGCGCGAACGGACAAATGCGCGCAACAGGAACAATGAAATCAAAAAGTAGATGAACAAGAGCATGTGGCGTAAGGTTCAAGACCTCTCTCTTGCCGTAGCCTATCGATCGTGACGACGACGAAAATATACGCCTTCAGAGAAATGGAAGGTGGATGAAGGTCAGAGAAATGGAAGCTGAATGAAGGTTAGCTATAGGTGAAATGGAAGCTGGATGAAGGTTCGCTATAGGTGGAATGGAAGCTGGATGAAGGTTCTCTATAGGTGAAATGGAAGCTGGATGAAGGTCAGAGAAATGGAAGCTGGATGAAGGTTCGCTATAGGTGAAATGGAAGCTGGATGAAGGTTCGCTATAGGTGGAATGGAAGCTGGATGAAGGTTCTCTATAGATGAAATAGAAGCTGGATGAAGGTTCGCTATAGGTGAAATGGAAGCTGGATGAAGGTCAGAGAAATAGAAGTTAGATGAAGGTTCTCTATAGGTGATATGAAAACTGAATGAGGCTCGAAATTTCCTGTTGCGCGCATTTGTCGATTAGCGCTTTTGACTTGCGCGCATATGTCGCTGCGCGCATTTGTCTGCGCGCATTTGTCTGCGCGCTTTTGTCCTGCGCGCTTTTGTCGGCGTGCCCATAGACCCTGGTCAAATCGGATCCATCCATCCACTATAATTTTTCCTGACGGCAACGGCCACTGTTGTCATAAGCTGTCGTTAAACTTTGGATTCCTCTTCCCTCCTATCATTATGGCAATTATTTTGTGACAACTCCGAAAGTCATGTCTTCAGTAGCTAGACAATACTAAATATACACCTCGAGGCGAAATTATACCACCGTTGAAAATGCTTTACGGGTGTTCAAAATGAGCATTTTCTCATTGAACGTGATTGAACGTGTAGTTTAGACCAACTCTCACAATACAACCTAATCAGAGGCGCTCCCAGTGCGAAGATTCCATGGAAAAGTCTAATGGAAGCGGAAGTGCTTTCCAGATAAAATCTGAAAACGAATTATAGTAAGAAGGCCAATTTCAAAGCAAAAAGCGCGATTCTGAGATTTAGCATTCCTAGATTATGGCACAAGAAGGTCATGCCGGTCTAAAGAGCGGAGAGGACCCCATTGGTAGTTGAGACAGGCCGCCGAATAAGATAACGGAGGTAGCAAGTAGCTTGACCCAAGAAGATCTTATAGGTAGGAAAGAGAATTTTTTGAATCCGGGTAGTTAAGGGAAGCAATTAAAGTGGAGAGCGAAGCTAATGGTCTTTTTTTATTACACACTGTCCTTAAATCGAAACAACCAACCGAATTTAGTTGAAGGAGGCAAAGCAATGGCAGGCCTACAGAGGGAGTGACATGTAGAGGAATCTTGTGAAGAGCAGTAATGTGCCCAAAATAATTTCTGTTGACGGTCTTTACTTTATTAATTTAACTTCTCTCGTTGATCTAAACTATGGCTACAGACGTTGACGTGTAACAGACAACAGACTTTTGATACAAAGGCAGTAATGGATAGCCTACTGTAACTGTGAAACGTCCTTTGCAAAAAAAGACAATGAGAGACGATCATATAAGATCATTATAAGGTGCACATGCGTCCAGGCAAGTCAGTCTCTTTATGCCCTGCGAATTTTGACTGCACACGGCCTCAAGGGACCAAAGCTTCATGACGTTGTAAGGATGACCACAGTGGCCCGCCTGCTGTTATAGGCTACGCGGCCCCAGCACAGTGTGGATTTGCGTGGCAGCGAGAACGCGGTAGATTCCAGGCCATATTGGACCATTTGATTCGAATGCACTATCTGGCTAAGAACAACCGTACCTTCGAGGAGTCTTGCAAAACGGAGGACGGGAGGCTCTTCCCTACCGTCCTGCTTAATCAAGGACACGTGTTAAACTCACTCCTTCAGCCATTGAGGCCCCCGCCAAGGGGCGGACAACCCTAGCAAGGAAATCGATTTTAGTGAGGATGCTTTATCTTATTAATTTAAATACCATGCCATGCTAAAATCAAAATGCAGTATAAATAGTTAGTAATCAAAGAAACATAAAAAAATATTTGTATTGAATTAATGAAACTTGCATGGCGTTTATCGAACAAATATTAAAGGTTTAAGAGTATAGCTTTGTTTCATAATAATAACAGCCGTTTGTGTCGTCGAACCGCTTGTAATAATAATATAAGTGGTTAAAATTGAAGTAAAGTAAGAAAATATCAACGTGAGTGACTATTTCGGCCCCAAGATGTCGTTTAACATTTGTCTCATTTCCACACCTTTAAAACCTAATTTACAATTGCTATATGTATCAATTGATTTTAAAAGCAGTGGTTCGAACACATAAAGGTTCCTCAGCAAAAGTATATATATATATATTCGTTTTATTGAGAAAATTCAATCTGACAATAACGCAGAAGATGCTAACATGAATGATAAAGAATAATTAAAGTTCAAAAGTTACATGTCAAAAAATGTAAAAATTAAAACACAGAAGTAATAATAACGTATAGTAATAATAAAGTTTTTTTTAAAAATAATAAAGTAGCGGCAGCCATTAACAGGCGCCAATCTGTGTCGCTTGTTTGCACAATGATTGCCTATCGAACAAAATAATATAACCAAGGATTTATACAGCTCGATGTTTACTCATAGAAGCTCCCAGTCTAGCTACATGTAAGGCGAAATGAAAAGATTTGGAAGATATGTGAAATAAGGTTTGATTGGACAGATGTAATACACGTAGCTTTGAAGGGAGATCATTTCAAATGGACGTCCCGACAACCGAGAGCGCTCTGCTTTCGCTGCCAGATCAGCCAGCCCGTGGAACTATAGGAGTCGCCCTTTCATAGCAGAGCGAAAAGTCAAACGCGTTTCAACGTCATGACAGTGACCAATATATTGTATTCTTATACAAAAGCAATGGTTAACGAAAACGTAATATTTGAGTGCATTCTGTACGCTATATTCCGTGTGTTTTTCCTCTCTTTCGCCGACAGTTGATTTTATTGCAATAGTACAATGTTGATGCTAAGAAATATTTCATTTGTGTCATTCTTTCTTCTTGGATTTAACATCAAGTTACAGCGAGACAAAATGTAGACATCGGCGGAATTTATTATGGGTTGGGTGTAGGGGGCTAAGCCCATCCCCAAGAAGGCCCAGATTCAGGGATTTTTTAAACCGTAAAACGGTATCTTTTCACTGGCTTAGCCCCCTCCGCCCCAAAAAGATCCAGACTCAAACATTTTATTTGGGGCAAAATGGCTCTTTTGGCGAAACTTCAATCGAATGAAAAAAGGTCAACTTTTTGACCGGGAAAAATATTGTTTTCACATTTTCAAGAGATTTTAACCGAATGACTAAAAAAGTCAACATTTTGGCGGAGAAAATCTTTGGGCGTGGCTCGTTCTGGACCAAGTCTCTTGGGGGATATTATAATGTCTAGCAGCTCTTCTTGTCCGTTTCTTTCGATAAAAGATTACCAATTCCAGGGATTAGACGTTTCCGAAAATGTGACCGCAATCGAAACATTCTCGAAGTCACTAAAAGCTCTCGTTAAAATATTTATCCAATTTTCTGTGTAATAAAAAATACAAACAAAATCTGTCGACACCGGCGGCCATTGCTGCCACAACCTGTCGTTAAACTATGACTGCAACTCAGCTTAAAGTGAACAAAATCACGTTTCACTTGAACACCTTTTAAACAGTTTCACATTAAGCTATATGTACATTGTCTACGGTCAAAACATAATTTCATCGAAATCCCGTTTTTACTAAAGCACTCGTTAAACTACGGCTCTAAAACGTATGTGTAATAAGTTGCCCACAAAATTCTGGTGACGGCAACGGCATTTTTCCTTCATACACTGTCGTCAAACTGTGCATCCCATTTTAAACAGCGATTGTGCCAGTCCTAAGCATGTAGGCAGGAGGAGGGCGAGGTTAATCAACGTTGTAATAAAGCATTGTCGTTAGAAAAGATCTAATAAAACAAACACCCAGCTGCAACGTATGAAGTGTGAGATGAAAATCGTAATACACCGTGGTTCAAAAAAAAGTAAGCCAAATTGTTTTGCATATATCTCTAATACCTGATGACATATCACGCTAAAAATTTCCAAATATTTAGAGAATTGGACCAAGAATATGATTCCAAAATTTCATGAGATAAAGTTGAACGGATAAAAAGATATGTATCTTTCAACTTCATATGCCGAAATTTCAGTTTACAAGCAATTTTCGGTTAGATTCAATAAAATGTAAACCAAACTGTTTTTCTTACATCTCTAATGTTTGATGATTAATCATATTAAAATTTTCCCAATATTTGGATAATTGAACCAAGAATAGGATTCCAAAATATCATTTCATAAATTTGAATGGATAGAAAGATATGGATATTTCAGCTTCATCTCCCAAAATATCAGTTTTCAGCAAGTCTGTTATGGCATTCGTTGCGGTTTCGGCGCTTGGTCGTTCCCATTAATTAAAATTTTTAGTCTTCATTGATCCCGGAGTAAAAATTAATGGAACCTATTATCGCGACGTTCTGCTGTCACAGCATCATCTACCTGTAATTAGAAATCCAGCCCCAGTCCACAGAGCCAAAGGAGCCATCGAAATGCTGACAAGAGAGACGACAGACTTCATTTTCCCCACATAATGGCCTCCGAACAGCCCAAATTTGAATCTTGTCGACTATAAACTGTGGAGCGTGATGCAAGACCGAGTCTACCAGACAACAATCCATGATATACATGTAAACGATCTGAAGCAACGCTTGTTTGAAGTCTGGGATCGCCCGGACCAGAGGATAATCGACGATGCATGGCGCCAGCGCCTCCAGGCTTGCGTGCAAGCATGCAGCAGGAGGAGGACATTTTGAGCATCTTCTTTAATTCAGTAATTAAACCATACTGTTGGAATAATATTGGTGGTTCATTTCTCTATATATCTGGAAAATCTTAGACTGATTAATCATCAAGCATTAGAGATATAAGAAAAACAGTCATTGAATCTAACAGAAAATTGCTTGTAAACTGATATTTCGGCATATGAAGTTGAAAGATACATATCTTTTTATCCGTTCAACTTCATCTCATGAAATTTTGGAGTCATATTCTTGGTCCAATTCTCTAAATATTTGGAAAATTTCAGCGTGATATGTCGTCAGGTATTAGAGATATATGCAAAACAATTTGGCTTACTTTTTTTTGAACCACGGTGTACATGTAAGTGTTTGTGAAACGCCACAAGTCGTTCAGCAAGCAGCTGTTATGACGCTCGCTTTCGACACAGATAAAATTCGTGGCTCGTTGTTGAAATGGAGAGAAAATAATGGGGGAGAAATTCTGTTATTGCCCAGGTGGTTTAGAAGCTGGAGTCAATTTCATAATCTTAAATTGATTTATTGTTTCCTTGTAAAAGTAAGCTATGCAAATTTACGTTTATAACGTAAACAATTCTTCTTTCGAAAGGCAGATAGCAAACTGCTGGTTGGCTATCTGCTACTAAGCGACACTAGCTGCCTCTTTAAAAAATTGCATTCATGGCTAACCCTGTATTGTCGCAGAGAGCGACCAGTAGCCTAGTTTTGGATTCTTGGTCTGTCTCGGCCTCAATCCGCATAAATTCAAATTCACAGATACACGATGGAAAGTGTCGCCAATGATGTAGCAAAGAGAAAAGTGATAAGTACGGAGGAGCTACTCAAGATCAAAGTGACCAGCGGCGAGCTACAGCGGTTCACAAGTTCTTGCAATTCCCACGCTGATGATGCCAACAAGACATTGTCGTCGGCGTACCAGAGATTGCAGACCGTCTTTCCACCGATGCGAAACCCTCCTGTGAATCCACAAAATGCTTTCCTCATTACTTCCCCTACCAGGATGTTAAACAGACAAGGGGAAAGTTTACATCCCTGCCGGACTCCTTTACCGACCCGGAATAACGATGATACGAAACCATTTGACCTGATCCAGCTGTGGTTCTTGCGCTGTTGTTTGTAAAGACTCTGTAGCAATTGGAGCAGCTGTGGTGGGAATCCAATATCTAGCATCTTTAACCAAAGTTGATCATGTCGAAAGCTTTTGTAAAGTCAATGAAGCAGAAGTATAGCGGTTGGTTACTATCTCTCGCTTTCTCCAAAATGATCCGTAGCTTTGTAATCTGGCTAATCTGATCTCGCGTGCCTTTTTTCTACCTGAGACTAACCTGTTCTTGTGCGATTTCTGTTTCGAGTTTGGAATTCATTCTCTCCACGATCACCCGTAGCAAGATCTTGCTAGCATGCGATACCAGCGCATTAGTTCGGTAGCCTAGTTACAGCATTCGAGCAAGTCGCCTTTCTGGGAAAGCGGTGTAAAGATTGATAATAATAAATCATTGTTCTCCACCCACACGGTACACAATATATCCAGTTCCATCTGTGTGTCTCTTCTTAGTATTCTTTGTACCTCGCGTCGTAGCTTTTTATAGTCATCTGTGGGTTTTTTTTACTCTCTTTTCCTTTTCATTTATTCGAAAGTGTCGTTTGCTATCTGGTTTTTGAGTATGTTGCTATTATACGAGGAGCGAAACAGTGGTAGAGTTCATTATTTTAACTTACCATAGCGAATACAGGATTAGTGACGAATTTAAGTCAAACGATGGCTTCATAGCATTGTTCTACACCTTTATAGAGGTGTATAAGGATATCAATTGTATTCTTTATTGCTGAACGCCACCTTGCGAGTTTCAGCGTCGTTGATTTCGACCTGCATGTACCTTAGCAAATGCATTTACTAGAGTTAGTAGTTGTTGCATTTTCAGTGACCAATAGCGACCTCCTCCTCATTTTACAAGCCTGGCAATAGCGCGGACAAAACACAACCAGTGGCACAGTTTGTAAAACCGCTTCAGAGTTGTAGCACATTAGAATTATGTGTATGGGCTATGAGCACTTGCCAAAACGCCCCTTCAAGATCCTCACTTAAAGGCGCTCCCGACTACAGCGCGGACACTGAATCGGAGTTTGCAAGTGAAAGAAATGCTCAGGAGGGTGGTTCGAAAGCATAGAACACACGTTTTCCGTTAATGACTATTAACAGTGGGGGAAAGTTGGCAATAATTGATATAGTAAGGACACATAAAAAATGTAATTACTGTTTAACATTTTGAGGCTCCCAAATTGAAATTTTCTTTAAAAATGAGACCTGTATACCAGCATTGGAAATCTTATGGATGATCGTGATATCGTACGTGACAACGTCTTGCATTACAAGTAACGTAGGAGTATTAACAAATCATTGAATACATTTAGGTAGGTCTATACTTATTCGTGTGCCTGACACGATTATCGATTTACTTAATGTTGGCAATATATTATCAATCAATTATCAAGCAGTGATATGATTAAACGATTTTGCTCCACAAACCAAATCAGAACAATTGAGTCTTGAAAGGATTCAGGCTCAGTGGCGGCGCTACGCCAGGGCATGGCAGGGCAAATGCCCTGGTGAAAAAGCCTTTGCCCTGGCTGTTGCCCTGGTCGTTGCCCTGCCAGAAATTTTACTATGGGAGAATTTGTTCGGGCATATTGCTTCTTGCTGTTCACATCTGTCCGCTATTGGGCAGGGCAAAAATTCTCGCAGGGCAAAATTCTGGCAGGGCAAAAGTTTATGAAGAGAAAATATCTGACAGGGCAATTTTCTGGCAGGGCAAAGTTTCTGGCAGAGCCAAAATTCTGGCAGGGTAAAGACCTTAAAATTAGTCTATGGCAGGGCAAAAGTTTTGACAGAGGTAAATTGTGGTAGGGCAAAAATTCTGGTGGCTCAAAAGTTTCTGCAGGGAAAATTCTGTTGCTGTCGATCCACATTACCATATACAACTAACAGCGTAGGCCTAGCTGTCGCTTTCTTGTTTTTTCATATGAATCGTAAGCATTTGCGTAGACAATAGACCTATATACCTGACTCCGTTACTTTATTTGCTGAACGCTTTGCTTTCGAAATGCTACTCGAAAGAGGATTTGAATGGGTTACTAAATCACCGAGATTGGTCTACAGGTTGGGCCATAAAAATACCCTAAAGTTTTTTGCCCATAATCTTGGCCAGAGGTAGTAGTTTTTTAATGAATTTTTTAGGCTAAATCATATTCACACATGATGGCCAGATTTATAAAAAAA
Source organism: Lumbricus terrestris (assembly GCA_949752735.1). Taxonomy (NCBI): domain Eukaryota; kingdom Metazoa; phylum Annelida; class Clitellata; order Crassiclitellata; family Lumbricidae; genus Lumbricus; species Lumbricus terrestris. Next base: position 37,514,803 of record OX457052.1, read on the forward strand.
AAATATTCAAACAGAACAAAAGACTGCTATATGACGATTCAAAAAACATGACGCAGCAAAAAGTAACAAAAAAGAATTTATTAAGTAACATCTCAAATAATTGGTGTCAAATAAACTTGTTATTGACAGAAAATCGTTATTATTTAGAAGAAGAAAAACAGGTAGGCCTACTAGCATAGCTGCACGTCGCTGTGACATCATTTAGCAAGATGACTGTTAAATTGGTAAATAAAGAATTTTCTGATTAGTAATTTTGTTTTTAAGATAATAAAATCGAAATTTCTATCAAATTAAAATGCTCAAGGTGTTGGTGGCAGGCAAAATTTGTATTCGTTGAACCGTTTGTTATGCAACATCTTCATGATTTTCTGCCTTTTGATTTTAGGCTACACTTCATGAGCAAGGCCTTGGAGATAAAGCTATAATCGCCGCTTAAGCTGATGAACAGTGACTGCAGAGAAATGATGGGCTAAATAATTTATTGAAATAGAGAGTTAAGAAATGTGCCGTTTATGAAAGGAGATCGGTTCAACGTCAATCCTTATTACTGTACTGTTTTCATTTAGAAGAACCAATGGTTCCAAATATTGCTCGAAAAATACCTCAATCTGCAGCCAAAACCAAGAACGATAAGGGAATGCAATTGATGGTCGCATTGGAGCTGATTGGAAAGATTTACCTCTGAAACACATCACCAAGTCTATTTAAAAATTGTGCAAAAGACTCAAAACAAGTGTGAGCATTGTTGGTGGACACATTGATGTGGTGTACTATCACGTTCATTTGATAGCAACAATATTATTATTTGAGATGAGACTTATAAAAAATCTTTTCAATTGTTGATACTTTTTGTTGGATTATGTTTTTGAATCGTCAAAAAGTCGGTTGTCTCACTAAAAGTCATATAACTCTTGTTCTATTTGAAATATTGCGATGTAAAATTTGATTAATTTTTTACTTCTGGCTGAGATAATTATTGGCATAAACCTTAGGAATCTTTTTATGGCCCACCCTGTATAAGGATTCTAAGATTTGCTTTTCAAATGTCAAACTGTTCGGTTTTATGGTTTCGCCCATTTTATCCTCTGACCAACCAACCCTAATAGTGTAGGGTGGGTGATTTATGGCATGCACGGTAGCGCAAAATTATAGGCCCGTACTACCGAACACGCGACTCGCCCTCTGCCCTGGTTACTTGTGTGACTGCCCTGGCTATGCCCTGGCTACAAAAAGTGCCTGGCGCCGCCACTGTTCAGGCTAAGTCTATTTCATAATTATCATCCAAAGGTGGAGATCTTGCAAAATAGAAAGCTCATCGTTCACATAACAGACATTTGTTGAGAAGGTGAGCCATGCACAAAGAGCCTGTATATAGTCGAGGTAGAGACGAGCTTTGATCCGATGATTATAGAGGATAGAGGCAAAGAGCATACAGATAAGGAGAGATCGACCCCTGTGGGGATATTTTCGTTAATGACCAATAAATGTTTTATTGGACAATATCCATAACAAAATGACTTCTCGTTGAACAAAACAATTTATGAAATTATTGTATATATTTAAATGAATATAATATTAAATTGAAGGTCAACATCGCTCTCAGTAAATCAGTCATGTCTAAAACACCTTCAAAACAAAATCAACTAGTATTATAAATGGGCTTATCATGTAAAATCAGTCGATACCGCACACCACGCTGATCAACAACAAGAACATCAGGAAACATAAACTATTATTATACGGCGTTCCGATGAGAAGTGCAACCCAGCAAAAAGTGCTATAATTCGGACAAAACGTTTGAAATTTGCTTTAGATTTTAAAAACAACAATAGTAATCATGTTAACACCAAATTGTAGCGCTGTTTGAAAAATGGAGGCGAGTTTGTCAAGTTTATGAACGTTTGAGATGTCGAAATTGTGAAATGAAATTTAAAACATGCCAGAGGCAAACGGAAGTGAAACTCAGGCACAGTTTATGTTCAAAATGTCCGCCTTGTTCACGAATAGACGTCAAGACCGTAGACGTACGTGAGACCATTGCTCTGCTGTACCGGGATACACCCGACTTCATATCCCCATAGCTGTGGCCCCCAACAGTCCAGACCTCAATCTCGTTGACTATCAAATCCGGGGTGTACTCGAGGAGCGCGTTCATCGTTCCCGTATTCGTTGCATCGATAACCTTAGGGTGCGGTAATAGTAGTAGTTGCAGTTTAACGTCACTGTGGGGTAGCAAAGACCACTAGCGATGCCCTCCTCCTTTATCCAGGCTTGGGACTGGCACTGGCAGAGTGCAACCAGTGACATCGATAACCTTAGGGTGCTCATGATTGAAGAGTGGCAGCTGTTTGACCGCGTGATCATCGACCACCAGACAGCGTCTACATATTCGGTCCGGTCATGACATTGTGTCCGTGTACAATGAGAACTTCTCTGCTCTGTGGCTCTTGTACGATGGAATTTTGGGGGTCTACTTTACAACGCAATAATGATTCAGTTCATTTCAATTTTTGTTTAATAAAGACTTCAACCTGGAAGAACGCAGTCTTGGTGGTGGTGGATCCGATTTGACCAGGGTCTATGACAACAGAGGCCGTTACCCTGGACAGAAATTTGCTCGGCATATTACAGTACTTAAGAGCATAAATTGTTTATTTTATTTATTTACTTCATTTTTTTTTGAAGGTGTTTTATATAACTAATTTTACAATGCTTTTCTTCTGTAAGTTCAGTTTTTAACGGTAGGACCTTGGTCAAGTCCTTCACTCGCAATTGCTCAGCGCCTACGGCTTGAAACTACGATGCACGGATGCAGTGTCTGCACTATAGTCGGGAGCGCTTCTGAGTAGCTATCTTTAAGGAGCGCTATACCATGTGCGCATACACACATATGCAACGTGAATAAATTAATATTGGGTTTTAACAGTACTATTATTAATTGATCTGCGTTTGTTGATGGGTTTGCCATGTTAAAATATATTTTGAATGGTACTCTAGAGATAAAGATGCAATTATCTTTTTCTGTGATTTATGCATATACTGAAAGTCTTTAAAATTACTTATGCGGCTATTGCAGTGACTTGCCTACTTAATCGGTGAAAATTTGTTTTGTTTATATATTTAATCGATGTTTAATGTATTCAAAATCGACGGCACGTACTTTATAATCTTGGTCGGTCTCGTTAAACAAGGTAAATACAACCCGATTATTATACACCTGGAAAATATGTGTTACAGTAACTATATAAATTGATAAGTAATTTTGGCGTTCATAGTTTAGTAGTCCAGTTTTAATGGTCGCGGTCAACAATTCAATATTATGATGATTTTGTAAATCTTTGAAATTATGCATAAGGCGAATTGAGCGAAATTACAATGACTCCCTGTACTGCAGACAATGTATGTACTTATTCTCGGTGGTAGTGAATTCGCATTAAACGCCAGAAATTCTTTTTTTCTCGTTAAACAATGCAAATATAATTCGATCATTAGACACCTGGATAGCAGAGGCTACAAGCGTTAAATAAACAAGTTCACGGCATGTCTCTGATTGCACTCTGCCATTGCCAGACCCAAGAAAAATTCTCACTTCAAACTTGTTTTTGTACTCTAACATGTAATTATAATTATTTCTGTCAACAAACAAGACATCGACTTGTGAGGACATTTCTGACATTAGCCCTGGTATTTTTGCACACACAAATGCGTATTAAAATAGCTTATAAGTCTGTTTCAATGTCTCCCATTGCTGGTCTGTACGCATCCGATCCACCAGGAACGGGTTAAGAACCAAATCCAGAACTTTAAATTGTTGTCATAATTGAGAGATCTTAACATCTTTTAGCCAAACTTTGGTGTGATACTCCCAGATTACCAGCAGAGGCGGAATTTCACCTTTCAATCATCGCAACAGAAAGATTTAATACAAGAAACTTATCGCCGATAATAACTTTATGACGTGGATTTAAAGCGTTGGGAAGGTGTTTAAGATTAAAAGTATTTTCCCGATATTATGTATTATTTAATGCCACCTGGGTCTGTCCGGAGCGTTGATGTTCCTTACAACAGCTAGAACTACTAGAATTCGAATCAGGCTGAAAATAATTTTAGTTTTGCTAGAAGTTCGACTTTAACGGTGCTGAGTTATAAACATCGCCCTCCACCTTTATCCAGGTTTCGGTCTGGCACTTGTAGAGTTAAAGTAGTGGCGGAGAAAATGTATGCATGAACACTTGCTATAGCGCCCCTTCATTAAATCTACTCAGATGCACTTCAGCCTAAAGCGCAGTCTTTGAATCAGTGTCAAGGCTGAACTACACGAGCAGTCGAGCAATTGCGAGAGAAGGACACGCTCATTTCTCGGGGTCCCTACGCGGCGACTTTAGGTGGATTCGTACCCGCAACATTCCAGCTCAAAAGTACCAAAATACCCATAGACGGTAGACCACAGCGGCTCGCGAAAAAAACATTCCTGAAAAGGTGATTAAAGTTGTCAGAGTAGTATAACATTATGATAATTATTGATGAGAGCTGTTTTATACTCTGACTTCTGCGTTGTGTTTCCGGTATCTCCAACATTTGCAAATAAACGGCGAATGTTATTCGCAAAGATTATTTTACTCAATGACCAATTAAATGTACCATTATACAATTCACATAGTAAATTACAGTGGGAAAAATATCTGAAACTAATGAATATGCAAATTTATATATTTGATAAAAAATATTATGTAGACCAGATCAATTGTTAAATATCGTGAAAACACCGTAAAAACAAGTTTGATCATTGCTATTTATTTCTTGACTCGACCTTCCGTGTCATGCTATGTTTTGAGAATGTCGTTCGCTGACCAATGATCAGAACATCAAGTACCAGAATCTTGAAGGTCTGTTAAAAGAAAACAAATTTTTAACTTCAATCTCTGACCTGTTTTCTGGTTGGCTTCAACTTTGGACTTTGAGGAATTTGTTTGCTGTTGTTTCCCCGCCGTATGCACTCGTACGCAAGCCACCTGTTTTTTTAATTTATTTAATCCAATTGTGCCTGATTTTTCATAATTATTTATTCACCTTTTATTTGTCGTCGGCATAAGGAAATAATTATATTAATTTTGTTGTCGCTAGCATGATATTATGTGAATTTCTGCTGTTTGTGTAAGCGTTCCATTAAAAGGGACGCTATAAACGAGAGGGTGCTTGAAATCATAAACATGCTTTCAATACTTGCACGGAGACGCCAAAATGAATAGTAAAGCAGTTTATATCAAACTCTTGACCCGGGTAAGACCCGGAACCTCTGGCAGAGCGAATTCTAGCGTCTCTTGCCTCGTACTGCGAGCCATCATCGCGTCTAACCTTTCTTTTTGATTAAGACTCAGATTGCAGCATTCGACACATTCCGTTTCCTGGGCTAGTTCTTCTCTGATCGTGTAACCGTTGATGACTGGTACTGACAGGTTAAGTGTAATCAGCGCATATGGCCACTGGGTTCGGAGACGTACTGTTTTTAAGTTTCGAAATGGCCGTGTGTAATAAGGCAAGGCTGAAAGTGAGCCGAGTCTGTCCGGGTCTGCGATTTTCGCGACTTGTCCCAGCCGGGTCGAGGCCGAAAGGCGTGTTCAAGAGTTATTCCTATGCAATGTATGCATATATAACATTGTTGCGTTTTATTTGGTAAACGCGATACCAATCTCCAACATTTCGTGAAATACAGAGCAATTTGTTTCACCTGAATGGTTCAAATGCGACTACAACAGTGTGGAAAATAAACGAATACTAAAAAAACAGTCAACAGAAAAAAGGAAAAGTCGGCGAAGCGAAAATTGTTTTTTGGCGTCCACCCGAACTCAGACCCTTCTCTTTTTTTGAATGGTTACATAAAGTCCTGACAGATACAGCAGTCAATGTAGGTCTACGGTAAAATAGTATTTGTAGCCTACTATCAGCGTCAGTTTACCTATTCCTTGGAATGACACTGCCAGAGTGCAAACGGTCAATGACTAATGGTGATCTAAATGTTACCAGTGTTGTCACTAAAAAAATTTAAAAACCCAAGTTCAAGAGTAAAAAACCCAAGAAAACCCAAGTTGAGCAAATCTTCCGAAAATGCCCAGATTTCCCGAAAAATTCCCGAATTTTCCACAAATCTTCCGAAAATTTCCAGAATTTCCCGTCCAAAAATCTGATGACTTTTTAGTCATCCGGCACAAATCTCGGAAAAAAGTCCACAATTTCACAAAAAATGTCCGAAAATGTAAAAAATCCCTTTTTTCGGCCAAAAAAACTCCAAGAAAATACCCAAGCTCGTTAAAAAAAACATTTCCCAAGTTAGGATTAAAAAACCCAGATCTTGTGAAATAACCCAAGAAGTGGCAACGCTGAATGTTACTGAATGGCTCTTCATTAAAACAATTCTTGTAGATTCAGTTATAAGCGTTTCAGAGGTGTGTACTATTCTAACAGACCCTCACGTTATTCAACATTTTTGACGAAGTGGTAATCGTAATCGTAATCGTAATCTCCAAACTTCTAAAGCGCTACTCGATAGCCAAGCGCGGGGCACCAAATTTATCACGAGCGCTGCGTTGAGTCAATAGGCTTGTCCGTGAGAGTGGTTCAAATGTGGTTCGGGTCGAGTTACCGTAGGGTCAAAGGGGTGAAACAGCTACTAAGACGAGTGTCGTCTGGGTCGGGAATTGGAAAGTAGAGGATCAGCAGGTGGTGCATTTTTTGCGTCGTGTCTAACAATTCCTCTTTTATAAACACGTCATCCGTTACTCCAGAATGTCAACAAGGTACGAAGTGGGGCCCTATGAATCTCAGGAAATATACTATAATTTGCTGTGTTTTTTTGTGTGCACTTGTCATTGCACCCCTCAAGCCTCCATACTCAGAGGCGCTACCGACTACAGTGCGGACACTGAATCGGAGTTTGACGCCAAAGCGCTGAGCAATTACAACGAACTTGCCCCCTACACCACCGCGCCCCGCATGTGAATGAAGTTGACTCTGTGAGACTTTCCTTGTGAGCTTGAATCAAAGTGATTCGGATCGTCAGATTGATAGGTTCCTTTCCCCCACCAGTTGCATTCGAAACTTCAGATGTTATTTCGTCAGTGATTCGTTGAAAAGGCATCGTCCCCAGGTCTTTTGTTATTCGTCCAGAAGAGTTTGGTTGAATGACTGGTCGAATGAAGAATCAAATGAATTGGTGAACTGTGTAATAACTAATATAAATTGCGACGTTCTCCTACTTTATCCTGACATATAATGGCGACGTAAATGATTTTTGTCATCATACAGTGTTGTTAAATTAATATCAAATCATTCATTCATCCCTTATTTAAGTTTCTTATAAATGCGGAGAGAGTTATCTCAAACTATTATTAATCAGCAGTTTAACGACATCTTATAGCTACAAAGGCTGTTGACGTCTTTAAAGATTTTAACGTATGTCTATTCACTATTGTTCAACTGTTCAGCAGTTTTTGTCCTTTTTTCTCTCTGTTTTCGTTTCCTTTTTCCGAAGTTTGATGGCAATATTATTATACATTTGCACATTTCATGATGTTCACATAATACAACATCTAGGTTACTTAATTAGATTAACATCAAACATTTATCGCATGTTTACAAGCAACGTTGAACATTCATTGACCAACAATGAAAATATTGGCAGATTAGATATTCAACATTAAATTTTTTTTTTAAAAATCAAAGTATTCATCCATCATTTAGTGACATAAATATTGAACATTAATAGCAAGAGCAAAATTACGCAATGGTGTATTTATAATGCCAGCGAAAAATGTTATGAAGGTGTCTAATGAGTACATTGCTTTAACTCTCAATTGTATTGTATTGAATCATATTATTGTATTGTTTTGTATCTATGCATTTATATAACGCCTCTCACAGTGCACACGAATCAGAGACGCTCCCAGTGCATTAAATCAAGAGAGAGAAAATGGTGGTCTTGAGACAACGAAATGAGGCATTTGTCCAATCACCAGTTAATAAGGAGGAACGTGTGTTGAAGGAGGAAGCTGGTTCCACATGGCCGCACGGTCAATGAAAGCAAAGGCTCGCGTTTTAGCCATGGTGCACATGGTCCTAGATTGCGGAACTAGGAGATCTTGCCAACCAAAGGAGCGGAGCGGGTAACGAGAAGTGACCGAGATCGGCACACGGGTGACCGGGATGAGGCCACATAGATACTTGGAAGCTCGGCCAGCATACGACCAGTAAATTAATGTCCGAAACTTGAATTGAATCTGAGCAATAAGAGGAAGCCAACGTATGTGGTCAGACATAAAAACACAGATGTGTGAATAGCGAGGAAGTCGGTTTATCATATTAACCTGGTCGCAAAATTTGGAACAGAAGGATGAGGAGAGACGAACCATTTGTATGGCCAACCAATAGCTAGAGAGTTACAGTAGTCGAGTCGGGAACAGACAAAGGCAGAAAGAGTTGAGGCAAAGACAGAGGAGATGACAGATCGACGGATTGCCTTTATACCGTGTGATTTGAAAGTATGAAGATCGAGTGAGATTGACAATGTGTTGAGATAAGGTAAGGATGCTGTCGAAGACTACACCAATAATCTCGAACGTTTGAATGGAAAGTAAAGAAGGGAAATTTCTCTGAAAGTGCGTTAGTATATTATCTGTTAGTTTATCGATAAAAGAAGTTACTGCGTAGTTTGCGTCAGTTGAGTTGGTAATGCAAACACATAATTATACGAGACACCTTTAAATCGTGTCTTTTAGATTCTATAAATTTCTGGTGTTAATTGCTAAGTATATTCATACTGTTTTCACGCCTTTCATTCTTTGTGAGATGCACCCTTCTACACGATGCCGCCAACAATATTGGCGTTCAATATGCTACTTTGAAGGGCGCTTTATAAATTTATAGATTGACCTGCACTGCAATTGGTCGATCGTACATGATAGGAGCGCTGCTTAAACTCTTTAAAATATTGAGGGGTCGTTGATACATCAGGAAAAAGCAATAACTGGAATCCGAGTATCCGACCAATTGGATAGATTACATCAAGCAGCTGATGATGGCGAAAACTGTCTACCAGCGTAGATCCTGCCGTTAAAACTCCAATCCATACAACCTTTTTTGCCTATTTCATCGGCCTATTGATCTCCACATCATGCGGCACACAACAGTAGATAGATTGCTAGCATTGGACCAGGAGCCAAGGTAACGTATCAACTTTCGGATTCCCTATCTACAACTTATTGGGCCTTCGCTAGGTGTATGGATGTACATTTGCTATAGCGCCCATAGTTGCAATCACGTCCTAGAAGTTGGGGGACCAAATGAATCACGTCCTAAAAGTTGGGGAGGACAATAATGATAAAGTCAATGGGACCACTCAAAAGTTGGGGGGACGCGTCCCGTGGGTCCCATAGGGTGGTTGCGCCTATGATAGCGCCACTTCAAGTTCCTTATCGGAAGCGCTGCCGACTACAGAGCGGACACTGAATTGGAGTTTCACGCCGAAGCGCTGAGCAATTGCGAGTGAACGACTTGCCAAAGGTCCCTGTAGCTTGAGGTGGATTCGAACCTTCAACCCTACGGCTGTGTTGAACATTTGTAACCACAATTGTTTTTAGAGTTACAGTTGAAAGTAGTGTTGTGAGACAATCGATATAAAACAATGTTTCTTAAATCGCATAAGACGATCCTGTTGTCACAGTCTATGAATGAACGCGTGTCGCAAGTCGGAATAAAGGAGGGATGTGACTCTAATGATCTTTGTAATAGCACAATGTCGCAAAATGGAACTACTACCAACTCATACGATTTCTACCCATTACGGTTCTGATGAGCCACTCAATCCCATCGATGTTATTTGGAGTTCAGGTGCTGGTTACAAACAAGGCGAGTAATCCGATACTATGTCCGTGCTGGCGAGGTAATGTTTGACAATAAAACGATTTTATTGTTCGCTTGTTTGTATGTGCACTTGTTATAGCGCCCCTTCAAGCTCTCACTACTCAGAGGCGCTCCAGAATGCAGAGCGGACACTGCATCGGAGTTTCACGCCGAAGCGTTGAGCAATTGCCAGTGAAGGACTTGCCCAAGGTCCTTACGCGGCGAGGTTGATTCGAACCTCGAACCTTCCGGCTTCAAGGCAGCGACGCCACCATTTTATCTTATATACATGTAGATAGCATTATTTTTATTTTAGAGGTGTCTGATACGCAATCCTATTCTATTTGTGGTTTTAAACAGAAAACGAAAATTTTATCGTACAAAAGTTTCGATACTGCAGTGTGGATGAGATTATAAGAACCATGAAACAACTTGCACAATGCACATGACATAAATTATCATAGTAATTATATTATCGTTGTATAATGGGTGGCCTGACAAAATGTCGCAAGACAAAATGTCGCCGACAAAATGTCGCAGCGACAATATGTCGCAAGACAAAATGTCGCCGACAAAATGCCGTGGATAATTCTACTCACTAAGTGCGTTGTGGAATAAAGTGGAATAAATGGCTTCGATCTTTCCGAAGTTTTAAGTATATCTGTACAAGGAGGTAGAGCATGGTAGCGGACCAGGAATAAAGAAGACGGACCTGAGACAAAGTTTGTAGATAGTACAAAGCGGTACAAATGATCAATAGACATCAAAGAGAAAAGAAATGCAGAAAAACTGGCTCGTAGACTTCAACCAGAGCAGCATATTATGGCTCTCTTGCTTCGTCAACTGGACCGTGGGGTTCCACCAGGAAAGAAGAGGAAGGCGTAGGCTATGTTAGAGTGAACGAATGACTTCACACTATCGTCACCGATTATGGAAACACAGAATCCATTCAATACTTGTGAGACATGGCAAGAATTCTCAATATCAATGTTGTATGAACTGTTTGAGAGTTGTATTAGCATTATTCGTGGACATTAATTTTACAGAGACATTAACAGATTGAATATTAATTTCACTTTAGCTTTAGAGTAACATGTATTTATAGTCTGTTTGCACACTCTTTAGCTTTGTATTTATATTTTTTGCCATTCATCACGTTCAGTTTCGTATACATTAACACATTTAATATAAACATCAATGTATCTGCATTAGTAACTTCATGGAATGAGAGTTAGTTCGCACCCTTTTTAGCTTTTGAATGTTTTGCGGGCTTTCTTCGTCGACATTTTTATTTGGAATGTGTGTCGGTTGACACTACTATTAACAAGTTCATTCGATGGATTTTTAAATGGTCGATTTGTGCAATAAAAAACTGTTTTACTCATTTACGATTGCACCATTTTGTCGGCGACATTTTGTCTTGCGACATATTGTCTCTGCGACATTTTGTGGGCGACATTTTGTGGGCGACATTTTGTCGGCGACATTTTGTCGGCGACATTTTGTCGTGCGACATTTAGTCATGGAACCGTATAATGCGTTGTGTTAGATCAGAACTTAATTTTGTACCTCACATTAATTGTCTCAGTCGCTCCTGTTTTTATCAGCTGCGCCAGCTTCGCACTGTCGCTCGCTCTCTCTCAATTGGCGCTGCAACTACGCTTGTACATTCCTTTGTCTCAGCTCGTCTTGACTATTGCCTATCCCTTTATGCTGGTTTACCATCTGGTCGATTATCTTCTCTTGACCGTATTCTGCGCGCTGCAGCACGCCTCATTGGTCATCTGTCCAAATTTGTTCATGTTGCAAATTACATGCTGGAGGTTCTGCATTGGCTCCCTGTCCGTCAGCGCATTGAATACAGAATCTATTCCTTGATATTGCGATACCAGCTAGGTCTTGCTCCATCTTACCTACTCGATCTTTGTCGACCTGTGTTAAGTGCTCGGACTGGTCGGTTCCTACGCTCGGCTGATAGGGAAGTAATTTTTTCCCTTTTGCTCGTACCTCCATCATGCAGAGTCGTGCTTTTTCTGTGGTTGGTCCAGTGGTATGGAATGCCCTCCCACTTGAGCTGCGCCTGTTCCCTAGATCACTCTATGACACATTCTATAAGCACTTAAAAACTGTTCTGTTTGTCCGTACTGGAGTCGGGAGCGCCTCTGAGTAGTTTCCTTGAAGAGGCGCTATATAAATACTTGAATGAATGAATGAATGAATGAATGAATGAATGAATGAATGAATGAATGAATGAATGAATGAATGAATGAATGAATGAATGAATGAATGAATGAATGAATGAATGAATGAATGAATGAATGAATGAATGCTTAGTTTCAATATCGTTACCCAAAACGCTCATAGTTGTAGTTTGTCTCTAATTTTAGCGATTATCGAATTAACATATTATATATAGCAAAATTTGTATACTCCATAAAGGTGTCTAAATCAAGCATTTGTACACACACATGATTGTTTTAGTGTCTGGCAAGTTTTCGTGGCAGAGAAGTTCACACTAATGGGATATATTCTGAAAATGGTGCTTGGATTTCAAAAAGTAAAAAAATTATTTGCTATTAAAAAACAGAGTCTCTTCGCAATCGGAATTTTACAACGTTATATGATTGAAATCGCGAAACTAATCTTTTTTATTCTTCACGATATCTCTGCAATAACTTTTTTCATTCAAAGATCGACCCATGCGATTTTTCATACATTTAATCAACATCATTTTTGCTAAAAGTTGGATTCGATGACTTCAATTTTTATTGCACTAGTTTCTGTTTAACGACATCGTGGGATGACAAAGATCGCCCTCCTCTTTCTAAATGCTTTCGGACTGGCCCTGACCGTCACTGTGACGCGGACAGCGTGGCTCTTCTCCTTCTGCAACATGTGGGACTGGCGTTAACTGACAACTTACTATCAGTTAGTTATTGGATTGCAGTTGCGTAGCTAGTGGGAGTTTTATCTTTAGTCAGATTCTAGAGCATTTGCAGAATTTGAACTGCAAGTTCAATATGACTTATTTATATCATAAAATTAAAGCGTAGTAATGGTGTCTAATGATAAGATTTTAGTTTGGTCCACTTCTAGCGCATCTTGCGACTGACTTGGCCAATGATCTCAATCTACTTTATTCGATTCACTCCAGTTTTTGCACTTTTGATTTACAGATAGGCTACTGTAGAGTGCAAAACAATACATCAAGCTTGAAATTGCATTCTGGTAGTTCTGCACTGGCTTCCAGACAGGTTAGTGTATGAATACAGGGTCGCTTCCTTAGAAGCCAGCTACGTCTTCGTCCAACTTGCCTACTTCATATTTTGCCAGCATCGAGTTTCTGCACCGGTGTAAAGGTTTCAAATTACCCCCTCCTAAACATTACCCCCCGGTAACTTGAAACCGGTTTCAGATTACCCCCCCGGAAACTAGATTTGCATCAATCATCGCATTTATTGCGCTAAAAAAATCAGAAAAATCATCCCGCTTCTTGTTTTGGTCGGAAGATTTTCATCCGTCATCCCACTTCGGGGTTTGCTATCAATATTTTGATCCGAAAAAAACAATAACCTCGAAGCCATTTTCTCCATGTAAACTTCAGCGGAGCAGGTGATGCGGATAGCATTGGAAAGCCTTGGGGGCGGCCTTAGAATCGGAGGGAGAATTATAAACAACCTCAGATATGCTGATGATATTGTTCTGATTGCTACATCTCCGGAAGAACTTCAAGAAATAGTGAACCGAGTAGAGAAGGCAGCAGAACAGTTCAACCTGAAGATAAATGTAGGGAAGACGAAGGTCATGACAACCACTGATGAGATTTTGACAACAGAAGTAAGCGCAGGACAGCTGGATCAAGTGGATTCATTTGTTTATTTGGGATGCCGGGTTACAAAGGATGCAAATTGCACGGGAGAAGTAAAATCAAGACTTGCGATGGGAATGACGAGTCTGGTAAATATGACGAAGATTTGGAAAAATAAAGCTGTCAGCAACAGAACAAAGACGAGACTACTGAAGGTATTGGTGTTTCCAGTGGCGACATACGGGTGTGAGGCATGGACCTTAAAGAAAGAGGAGGAAAGACGCATACAAGCATTCGAGAACAAATGTCTTAGAAAAATATTAAGAGTCCCATGGACAAAAAAATTGACCAACGAACAGGTGTACTTCATAGCAGGAACAAAGCAAGAACTGTTGACCCACGTAAAAACAAGAAAGTTGCGATACTTCGGACACGTGATAAGACAGAAAAAGGAAAGCATAGAAAACAACCTGATGACGGGACTGATGGAGGGAGAAAGGGGAAGAGGAAGACCAAGAATGGCATGGATAGACAACATCTTGAAATGGACTGGACTTTCGGGGAGGAGGTTAATGAATATGGCAGGAGATAGACAACTGTGGAAAATGCTTTTACTACGAAATGAAATGGTGGAGGTCCAACAAAGTTCTATAGTTGATAGTCGTTTTGCTGCTTTTACAACACTTTTGCCATCACAAAAGACAGTTATCGTCGCCATCCTCACTAAAGTTATGGTGGGTCGAAGTCATGGACTCAATATGAGATTATGTCGGTGTAGAATTTGATTTGCAATTGGTTGTTCGTTCGTTTTAAAAGTATAACGTCATTGTGTGATAAGTAATATTATCATTAGCGCCCCTAAATCTGGATTTTATTGCACTCAAACTCTTCTCGTATGCATGAATCATGTTCAAAAGACTCAGACTCTGATATTTTATTTACGCGTAAGTGGAATCAACGGATGCCCGTGTAAAAATTGCCTTATTTCGAAGTGTATTCATTAATTTTAAATCTAAATATCCCATTTTGTGCATAAAATTAATGAATACCGAATTCATTGCTGAATTACAGGTTACTATAATAATCTTAAAACAATGGGATTGTTAGTCAGTGCAGTGACTATTTGTTTTTGGTTTATTTAAACTCAAAATTACATGCATAGCGTTGTAGTCGTCGTCGGTACGGTACCTATTCTTAAGTAAAAGATTTGGCGTCACAAAGGATGATATAACGTCGTAAGGATAGTTTTTAAAGGCTGGTGTTCAATGAGGGAATTTCTTCATGAAGTTTCTGAATAAAGCAGATGAAATTAAAAGCTAGACTCATATTTAGTCCAGCTGAAATCGAAATTTTACATAAGTGTACAGAGTTCTACCCAGATTTTGTGCTCCAGAAATAAGCAAACAGCAACTGTTAATCAGTAAAGAGTTGAATGGTTATACGAAACTTACAAAACACAGGGAGATAGATACAATCGCTTTAGATCATGGCGTGAGATGCTGGGTAACCAATTCCAATAGTTAATTTTCTTTTCTTTGTTGTACTAATCCGGTTGACAAACCGCAACCCGTTACAGTGTTACAGTTATGCAATTGAAAAAGTTCACGAGAACACAAATCACAGAAAACATACATCTTAACTACTAACAGAACAGACAGCCTGAAAAGACAAAGCACGTCCGCCGTACGGGAGCGATCTCGTTACCTCTCGTTCTCTATGTCAGCGTGTTATCCAAAGCGCTACCGGCTCCCACTCGACTACAGCAAAAATACTGAGTCGCACTCGACTACAGCAAAGCTAGGATGTATTGGCTGCGGTGGTCACAAAAAGAAAAATCCAAGGCCACGATTGGATGAGGAGGAGACGTCAGAAAAGCTGCCTAAGATTAGTTAGAGTACAAAACACAATGCAATTGCATAGGCTATTAAAGAAATTGGGGTTACCATCGTCTTGTCATTGTTTCGGTCGACCTTGACGGTCGTGTTGCCTAATAGAGGCAATGTATCACGAGATTTAGTGTTTGAGGGTAGAAAATATATATGGCTAAAGTTAGACATTTTTTAAGGTGTGCAACCCAGACACTCTGCTTATCAATAATTATTTAATAATAAATCACAAGGGCATTTGACTTTGTTTTCTGCTTTTTTGCGTTAAAATTATAAATAGCCAAAGTTAAATGTTTTTTGAAGGTGTGCAGTTCCGACAAACACTTCTAGTTTGCTTTGAATAAGAAATCGGAATAAGTAGGCTACATCCAATTGGTTTCCTGGTTGGACGTTTTAGCGTTTGACCTACTTACAGCAGACTTATATTTATAATCAATAATTGAGTCTGGCAAGTTCTGTTTGAAATTGTGAAAAATTACACTGATCGGCCTTATACGTGACAAATAAAAAATCAAATCCTTTATTTGTTGACTAATCGAAAACAGCTTCAGCAATGAAATTGAACGTACGGTCACAGGGGAGATTCTAAGGGGTCTCAGAGTTCCCTAAATTAGCAGTATCGTATCTTGAGTCAATTATAATAGTTGAAGCAGCATAGTCCAAAATAGACATATTAAAGAACAGAAGGATATAAAAAAAATTATATTGCCTTAACTAGTGACTCAACAACGCGCATTATAATTATGTCAAAAGTCATTTTCAGTAGTTGCAATGATACAAAATTATTTGTAGATATTAAATCTAATATTTTGTGGATGGAGTGGATGTGTTGGAATCTGATGTTGTTATCAAGCAGATTCTTGGATGTCGTAAGTCAGAGGTTTTACCGATCACGAAGTAGCGCAATCTTTTTGAATAGAAATAAGCTAAGAATTTTGCTGATTGATAATGGTAGGCCTATTTCGTTCCATGATATAATCACTCCATTATAATTATTATATCTCACAGCAAACATTCTGGCTTTTGTGCGAGGATTAGAGACAAAATTGCCGATGCGCATCAAGAGAGTGAAGACCGAAGTGATTGACTGCGATTATATAATACCTTTGATTTGGTTTTAAGGGTGTCATTGGCATGCAGTTTATCATTCATTATGACACTCCGATAAATCTCATTGAAAAATGAACCATAGTAAACTGGTGTTTATGATTTGTGTTGGATTGTGCAATGTCTTACAACGGCGAACTTTAGTTTACGTGAAAAGTTCTCGGAGTCAAGTCACGTATTCTGTTGTCCGACTTTAATGTAAACGCATCTGATGAAAGCGTTTCTTTATGTCTTCACAAATCGTCGAAATATTGTCTACAGTAATATCAGGAAATTCAGTGTCACCGAGCTTTAATAGACCAAATAAATTTCTGTCGACAGAAACGATTTTTGTTGTCATAAGCTGTGGTTGACCTTTGGGCCCACCCTCCACCGCAGTTTATAATGCTCAGTGACTATGATAACTCAAACGGTAGATCTAAACAACCATTTGTTAGACACCTTTAAACAAGATTTTCAGAAGCTATAAAGTTTTTGCCTGCAACGCGTTTAACTGCATTGGATGAATATTGAGGAGACGAATAAAAATTGAGTACAATACCTGCGGCGACCAATTATTCCACTGAACTCAATGGCCATTATGATACTGATTCAAGCTACCGTACCTCGATATAATTTGAAATATTGTCTAATAGCTTGATCTCAAATAAACGGAATTGTCACAAAGTGTGTGGATCATTGATGATTACAATCCGACGCCGTAGAGTTTGCTTGTTTGTTTGTATGTGCACTTGTTATAGCGCCCCTTCAAGCTCTCTCTACTCAGAGGCGCTCCCGAATGCAGAGCGGACACTGCATCGGAGTTTCACGCCGAAGCGCTGAGCAATTGTGAGTGAAGGACTTGCCCAAGGCCCTTACGCGGCGAGGTGGATTCGAACGCCGAACCTTCCGGCTTCAAGGCAACGACGCCACTACTACATCACCGCGCCTCACAAGGCGCGGTGGTGTTGAATTGGCCATCCACCTCCAACAGAAAACTTGGTTCGGGTCTCATCCATGCACATAGGCGTGGTGCTATACCATCAGAGACGACCTCCATGCCTCCTCGCATGTCGAGGAGTCCTGGCTGCCTACTCTCGGTTCATCTACGCTCTCCGATTGAGTGTTAAGAGCATATGTCCATCCAACAGACCACTTGCATGTGGTGACACCGCGGTCGACCGCTTACTAGATGCCTCTCCTGGTTAGTGGGCCTAGCTATAGTACATGACCGGAAAAATTTAACCGCTTCTTACAGAAACCCCAAAGAATGGGTTACCCCCTGAGACTCTGTTCCAGGAATGTCCGACATGGTCACTTCTGCCGGGAATCGGATTCTTCGGACGGTCTGCAGGAACCCATTCCATTCAACGTATCGCGTTGTGTGTTTCCGTCAAGGCTGACGAGACTATAAATGTTTACGTCAAATCTGAGTGGCTGACGAGACTATAAAACGGTCTTCGGTCTAGACCTCACGGTTCAGTACCTTGCTCCTAAGTGCTGTAATACGCCGAGCAAATTTCTGTCCAGGGTAACGACCACTGTCGTCATAGACCCCGGTCAAATCGGATCCATCCACCTCACGACTTTATGCTGCCAATAAAATAGGAACGTGATTTCATATCTACGATCCTCTCTGGTGACCTTTCTTGACTTATGGCCGTCAGGCGATGCCGTCAGCACGCGTCAGCCGCTTTCCCATGGTAGCTCTCCACTTTTGTCTATCCTGCGCCACATGCGTCGCCTCCTGTATCGTCATTCCTATTGCTTCGCAATCATCTCTTATCGTGTCGATCCATCTTTTCTTTGGTCTTCCCCTCGATCTTTTCCCATGTACATATCCGTTGAGCGCTATCTTTGGATATCTTTCGTTCCCCATTCTTGACACATGTCCAAAGTATCGCATTCTTCTATTCCGCACTTTGTCAATTGGTGACCTTTCTAAGTAGAAATAAATCTGGCGAGTCATAGCAGTATTATTGCAAACAACCAAACATCATTGTAAGCATACTTTGATACTCTTTCTTTTAATCATCGTATTCACTCCGATTGTCATTCCGATTGATAAAAATAAATGCAGGTACATATTAATTATAAGGACCTTCTAACGTCTCGTTTCAAACCGATGTTTTGACACCCCAAGACGAACTTAAACCGTTGACTGCATTTATCTCATTTTTATGCCCTATATCCAAACGACTGAGTCGGCCAAGGTGGTGTATAGCAATGTAGGGTCGCAAATTGTCGCTAAGTAATTTTCAGTACTCTTAGTTCTATTTTGTTTTAATTGCAACCATGAAGAATCGAGCCTTCTCGATTCTTCATGGTGGAGCCATTGGTCTGAAGTGATTTTCTTTCTAGGGCTACGTTAGCATCATGAAACTCTACCACAATCCGTCCTCCAAAAAACTTAAAATTGTTCTTTTGGGGGGCGTTATATAAGTTCCCAAATTGATGAATGAATTAATCGAGTGCTACAGTTGCACACCCTTAAAATGACGCAAACGTTATTTATAAGTCAATTGCCGCATATTCAAAATGAATAGTTTTCTGCTTAGTAATGTCACAGTTTAAAATTAGTGTGTAAGACAATATTGATATATAGGCTAACAATGTTGATTGATTTGCATTAGATTCTATTGTCACAATATATATGAGCATAGAGAATGTAAGATGAACTCTTTTTTAAAAGGTGTTAAAGACTGACTATTGCTGAAATTGTGAAGCTTCAGCTAGACGCAGTTTGATGGTGTTTCTAGGACACTAGAAATTTGTTCTCATTGCATTGTATATTTTCTGTATTGTCGTCAACGGCCATTGATGTCATAGGACGACGTTAAACTGCTGAATAATAAATAAACGAAATGAATTTGAGCATTCAAATTAGGAGTCGTTGACGGGAACCTGAAAATAATGACGTGAACTTTAAAATAATCAATAATAGACGACTGATCGTGGTACAACGTACACAGATAAGCTTGATGCAAATATTATATGTATATTTTTTAGTAGGCCTACTTGGAAATGTCAGTTAACTGCTGGGGCTGATGCTGGACTGCTTCGTAATGTAACTGGGTGAAGCGGTGTGTCACCTGGATTTGTCTCTTTTCCTAAATTAAACGAAGATTATCATTAGTAAGTCAATTCTCTGTTAGCATTTAAATTTGAAAGGATAAGCCTGTAGCTCGCGGAGGACTTGTGGATTTCCAGAGATTATGAACATCAGGGCGAATATTATTTTATCAATCAATCGATCGATCGATCGTCCAAAATGCGTAGCTCAAAAACTTCAATTTTAGTAGTGACATTTGTTAGAATCAGTTGACGAATTTCATTGCTCTAGAAAAAAGGAAAACCAAACTGGACATTGGCTTCATTGTTTATCCTCAGACTTATCTGCTCTATAATAAATTTCGACCTCGGTGCTACCTCCTTCTGACAAGACGCAGCAGTCGTTGCCAAACTGGAACCCTGCTTCTTAATAATGTTTAAAGAAAATCTAACAATGTACTTAACATTTTGTGAAACCTCTAATCTACGCATAAACGTTAATAACGTTAATGTCAACGAGCGCTGCGTCAAGACAAGCGGGTTGTCCAAAGATCGATGTAGTCCACGTCAGAGTTCGTGTGCCAGGGAGAACATAGAGAGGAGGCATGATGATATGCTTGGATGTTCTAACAGAGACCACAAACAGTTATCAGACTTATTTCTAAATAGTTGATTGATCAAATTAATTGATCAAAATTAAGTTATGATATAGTTTAAAGTAACTAAATTGATCTATGATTAGTCATGCTGCAATATTTCAACCTCGAAGTCTATCTAATTATGTAAAGAAATTCTGAAATATTATCTACCATTATTTTGCCAATCATTGATGAATGGTCTGTTTCGTTGTAAAATAACATTTTTTCGTTGTAAAATAACATTTTATTGCTGATAATGATGCTGCTAACAATTCTGTCAGACATAGATCAGCCAATGGGATGGATCAAGGTTTGACGAGAGGGCTTACGACAACAGAGGTCGTTTCCCTCGAAAAAAATTTGTTTGGCATAATACAATTCATTTTTATCAGAAGTTAAACATAAAGAGGAGGGAATCTGTTTTAAAGGTTTCGAACACGCATTCCGTCATTCAATGTTTCCACTTATATAGTCATGTCTATTTTTTAAAATTTGTTTGAAAATATGAAATATAAAATTACACGAGAAAGATTTGTGCAGATTTCAGGTAGGCAGGCGATTGGTTGCTTCGCTATGGAGATCGTCTGGTCCCTCTCTCACTTATGTTCACACAACTTCTGCGCTGGTCCATATTTTTAGAACAATCATCTTGCTGATGTCTAAGCTGACCATTTCAACTTATCTCAGGTCATTTCTTCTAGCAATATTAAGATGCTATACATGAAATAAAACGTGGAGATCATCCAGCTTCGTTTATATTCTTTATATATAACGTCGCTAGAATATGTTGTAGAGGTGTTTAACGAGTGAATTGTATTGCGGAGTTTTAAACAAGGGCGTATTAAATTACAAAATAGATTCAGCAGCCCAGCAGAAATCGAAATTTCACAACACCGCTTACAGTTACACTCAGACTCTGAGCTTCGCAAATAAATATAGTTGCAAAAATAAATATGAAGAAAACCTCGCACCAAAGAATATGCCAAATTAAATTACAAAGTAGATTCAACAGCCCAGCAGAAATCGAAATTTCACAACACCGCTTACAGTTACACTCAGACTCTGAGCTCCGCAAATAAATATAGTTGCAAAAATAAATATGAAGAAAACCTCGCACCAAAGATTATGCCAATAAACGGAGAATGTAGCGCCTCTGAAGGCAAACGTTGTCATTAATTACTAAGTTCCAGCCGAAGTTTTTATTATCGCACGCACGAAATCATCAAAGCTTTTAGTTTGTCAAATTAAATGTAAAAAGCATGAACCAACAAAGGCTTCATGCGTTCGCTCCGTTTGTCGGTTCCGTCTGCAGCATGTTCCGCGTTTCCAGGGCTGTTTTAGAGGAATTTTTTGAACAGCATACTCCTTCTTTCCTTTCCCAACATCCATGGTAAATCACTTCCAATCGGAGGGCAATGACCTTTTTGCTAGTTTTAACTGTATAGAAGTGCTTCAACAACTGCACATTTTGTGTACAACTGCACGTTTAAAAAAGCAGTGCGCGTTTCCCGTTTTTACTTCTTCAAACAGTATTTCATAGTCAACGTCTATTTCGTTATCATGGTTAGGTAAAATCGTCATGAACGGCAATTATAGCAGACACTATTTTATAAGATTTCTGTTTTATAGTACGCACCACAATTCCATGAAATTAGACACCCGTACAACAAAATTTGTAGAAGCTACATAAAGTAAATGTCATTAGAAAATTTTAACTTTTGTTATCAAAATGGTTGAAACCATGCTGGTGGGTTCACGTTGTTTCAGCTCAAGTCTACGAACTTTGAAAGAAGGTTAGCGCAAGAATATTCGGCAGCCGGAACTATTTCCTAAACTGACGCTGACTTTGAATAATAATAATAACAATAATCTTTGTTTAATGACTCAATCTGACAAACCGCACAAGTTTGGTCGAGTCTCTGAATACATGAGGGATGTAAGTTACTCCGCTGGCTCCCTAGCTCCGTTACCAACAGCCCATTGAACACCGACTCCCGGTTTTGAGGGTTTAGCCCATTTACACTTGCAGGCGCTGTGCTGCTCCACCACGCACGTCTAGCGCCACTGCTCTCTCCGTTCAGCTGCACAAGCGGAACTTATTGTTCCCCGCTCACGGACTGCAATCAAGCAGCGCCGTGCTTTCTCCGTGGCTGGCCCTGGGACCTGGAATGCGTTCCTTGCTATTCCTCGTCAAATACCTATTGCTCTTTCTGCTTCATTTCTCACTGTTCTCAAGACTCTCTTATTCGACCGGGGTTGGACTGGGAGCGCTCCTGAGTAGATACCTTGAATGGAGCTAAATAAAATTGCTAGTAAAAAGGATAAATAACCCAACCGGGTGAATAAAAGCTCACGCAACAGATGAGACCAGGGAGCCTGCGATGGACATAAACGAAAGAGGGAGACACGTTCTCGACGTTTGCACATGCACACGGGAAGGACTCAGTACTAAGTGAGTTATATCCTGTAGGCCTAATATTAATTATGTCTGATACAACAGGGTTTTCGTACCACTATTAGTCGGGTGCTACAACAGTGCTGTAGACTAAGTGAGCATAAATCAGTGTATCAGGCTGTTAAGACAGGATGATCACACAGAGATTAATTAGGCCTACGCAACAGATGGAAAGAGAGGAGCTAATGACCTGAGATGCCGGGTAACCTATTCCATTGTGGTCGATCGAACAGAGGAGAGATTCTCTGTCGCGCAGTGGATTTGTTGACTGTGTGAACAATGGGGTCACACGTAGATTCACCTTGTCACCTTGTGCTGTCAGCTCGTAGAGCTCTAGCGATCGTCATGACACACATTCTACATTGTTTTCTGTTCGCAGACAAGTCCCTCAGTTCTTCCAAATTAGTAGATTACATTGTAGAAATCCAAGGCACAGTTCGATGAAAATGAGTAAGATTGCTGCCTGAGATCAGCTGGAACACAACTCAGACCACACAGGGCAATGACGCATTTTAGTATTATTGTTAATACCAGAATCTTGTCAGTGTGTAAGTTTAAGTCGAACCTAGCGGTCGTGTGGATCGTGAGAAACACTGCATGGTGACTTAGACTACAGGTGATGAACGTTGCTATTTCAATGAGGCGTTAGGGGCGGTCGACGTGTTTACCCGTTATACCATATACAACACATATTCTGGATGCACACGAAGACCTACTACATATCTACTGCATATCACCATTTTGCTTTTCTTCCCAATGTACGCTTATCCTCCCTTTCAGTCTTGACCGGGTTCTACGATCAGCTGATCAAGTTGTTGGACTGGGAGCGCTTCTGAGTAGATTACCTTGAAGGTGCGCTATATAAAAGGTTAATAATAATAATAATAATAATAATAATAATAATAATAATAATAATAATAATAATAATAATAATAATAATAATAATAATAATAATAATAATAATAATAATAATAATAATAGTCAGTTATGAACTCGGCGTTCATGGTCATTGCTCTTCTACCTCGCTACTCCACATTTCTACTTACACAACTGACGTTCTACACTGGCTTCCTGTTGCTTCTCGTATCCAATTCAATGTATTGCGTTCACAGTCCTAAAAACCAAAAGGGCAAGCTCCTATAAATTCGTTTGTGATTTGATGCACAAATCCCTCTTTGCATGCCGCAGTCTCTTCCCGCCCTCTCAACTCTACTGATCGAATTAATCTCCTATTGTTCCAAGGGGCAATGACTTCCATGGCCCAACACCGCGCCTTTGCCATTGTAGGCCCTTCTAAGAGGGATGAATTCCCTCCCGCTATCCGTAGTAAGATCCTATTGGAGGTGCCATCTTCAACCCTTCGCTGTTTGAATTCTTTCTTTTTCACACGGGCTGTCACGCTGAATAACTGGCACTGAAAGAGGCACTTTATAAATTTTCATAAATTGTACAGTACAATACAGTACTTTCAGCTGCAAATTTACACCGTTGTTGCAATCAAGAATATTTATTCGAAAGTATTGGTTATAATTTTATTAAGTCAGTTGATGCAACAGAGACTTGATTCAAGCGCTCTAGCATAATGTAGACGTTAGTCACAAAATTTAGCCTTTATTCCATTAAATCGTTGTTAAAATGCCTGATCATAATTATTCATAGAATTGTTCTTGGTTGATGCAAAGGATTCGTTTCGATTGCGTTGTCGAAGTCTACCAGTCACCCCTTGGACTTGGGCTTGGGCTTGGGCTTGGGCGTGGTCTTGGGATTGGGCTTGAGAGGCAGAAGCTGGACAGGTGCAGAAGATTTCATTTCGAAGCAGCCTAGGTCATAAGTGCCTAATTTCTGGCCGAAGTACAAAGAAATTCTGGCGCATCCGATGATTTTTTTTGGCTCAACCTTGATATCGTAGAAAATGAGACAGATCTTCGCCTTCGACTGCTGGAAGCATATCTCTGGTTGACCCAAAACTAAAAGCATAAATGCGTGTTTTGATTAGCAAGTCAAGGAGAAATATTTGAAATCTGGGTTATCGTCACTACTTCCAAATCCGAGTCCAATCTATTGCAAGCGTTGCGGTATTGGACATAAACGTTCGAAAATGAGCAACAGCTTTGCATGATTGAACATTTCCTAGATGTATTCCAGGCACTGCAATTTATATAATCTCGCAACTTTGACTATTGCCAATTTCATTCGCATCAATCTTCAGCGGTAAAAGTGATAATAACATTAGTTGAATTTGGATGGTAGCCATTCAAAGATGGCAGCACGTCCTACTAATCACAAGTGTTTACCTATACTATCTGCAGAATGCAAGGCTAAGTCGACATTTTTTCAAGGTATCCGTGGACAGAGTCCATCGGTAGCGACCGAAAGTAGCGTTCAACAGTAGCGCCCGACGGGTACATGTAGCTCCCGAGGGTAGCTCCCGAGTGTAGCTCGCGAGGGTAGCTCCCGAGGGTAGCTCTCGAGGGTAGCTCCCGGGTGTAGCTCCCGAGGGTAGCTCTCGAGTGTAGCTCGCGAGGGTAGCTCCCGAGGCTAGCTCCCGATGGTAGCTCCCGAAGGTAGCTCCCGAGGATAGCTCCCGAGGAGAGCTCCCGAGGGTAACATGAGTGCGTCATTATTCTAAACCCTTTCCCAAAAACCTTCAAGTTCAGTTTCACTGTCAGATAGAATACTGTGTTAAAAGAAGGCCGATTGATTTGAGCGCCTCCAAGTAGAGAGCTTGAAGGGGTGCTATAACAAGTGCACATACAAGCAAAAACATTCGTCTCACGTTGCGTCGTGATTATACTCACAAGGGAATTTCTTCTCGTAGACAGTTTTGCCATCGAACATCACCTTGAAGTCAACCGTTTTATCGACTGGATTGAAGGTCAGGACCACGCAACCTAGTGAATAAAATCACTTACAAGCTAAAAGAAAATTCACACGAATCTGTAGGACATGGGTCAGAATAAAATGGAAATTAACATGAATGATATTATTAGATCTACATTTAAGAGAAATTGAAATTTTGGATTTAAAGTAATTATTAAGCAATCTGCCATAATTATAAAACCTTCATACTACATAATGGAAACACCGCGATCCGCTAGAAAAATAAAAATTAATCGCTCTAGATTAGAATGGCATGATTATCCGGATCACAATGGAATAAATCGCAACTGTGAAAGTATACCAGCAAATATTCATTCCTAATAATATTCGACATTAAATTTCTCTTCCTGCACTTCAAATTTTCTGGTCAAAATGTGGCAGAATCGTGCCTTGCTTTAGCTGAAAAAATGACTAGAGTCGTCTGGATATTAATTAGCCTACATGACTGTCCTCCTGGCTAGCGACAATACATCCATCGTTCCACTGGGCATACGCCAAAAATGCTGATGGCGCTGTGTCTATAGGTTTTTATTAACAATAGATGAATATAACAATAGTTGCGGCACTTGATGTGTCAATCCTCAAACTTTAATAAAAGTGGATTCATATCCTAATCATCTGCCTTGTTATACACTCTAGTCTTCAGCACCAAATACCAAGTAGCTGATCCGCCGCTCTGACCCTATGGTAACTCGACCCGGACCACCCCGGAATACTCTTACGGTCACCTCTTTTGACTCAATGCAGAGTTCGTGAATAGGCTGGTGCCCCGCGCTTGGCTTTCAATTAGCGCTTTAGAAAATTAATGGGGGTTACGATTACGATTACGAAGTACCTTGGACCGCGAGGTTGTGTTTGGAAGAGCACGCCTCTAGGACCTATGATGGTTTTGTTGATGAGTTCTCTGCCCGATGGCATGTTCATTGGTTTTTGCCTCTAGGTATGAGATGAGTGAGCTGGTTTCCCGTTGTCTCCCTCACAGATAATCATGAGCAGCTACTTGTTCAAGGTCGTTACACAATAGCATTGAGGTAGATTCGAACCTGTGACCCTTCGATCACAAGGCGCCTAACTTATCGCTTCACCACCGCGTCCCACCTTTGGGACCTTTATGGGGTGGGCACTTGGGCTGTTGGGTTGGAGAAGAGGGTTAATGTATAGTTTTCGAATTAAATAAGTACAGATTGTTGCGAATACTTGCATTCGATACTTGTCCCTGTTATCTTCTGACAACATTTGCAGGTGAGGCCCGTGCATTTGCACCGTTCTGCAATTCCGCTTCCAGGGGGAAGAACCGTCTCTTGTGAAAGAGCTGCAACCGCTACGAGCAAGTACTCCAATGCGATTTGTTTTCCTGCAATAAAGCAACCGCACTAAATAATGCTGCTGAGGATTCGTAAGCTTGTAATAATATTAACAGCAAATGACAGTAAACGTCCTGTAAGCTTATCTTTCTTATCTCCATATCTAAATGTATTGAATTTGAAAATTCGAAAAGCGGCCTTAGTAAGGAACTGTGCAGAAAGGACTGCGGAGTGCAGAGTCGCTTGGGTCGCGAGGGAGTAGTGATGGTTTAGTGCTGTGGAACCGGATGATTCCAACTTCCAGGCTCAAATCCACCTCCACGTCGTTAAGGGACCTTGAGAAAGTCCTTCACTTGCAATAGGCTAATTGTTCATGCGTTTCGGCGTGAAATTCCGATGCAGTGTCCGCGCTGTCGTTGGGATCTCCTCTGAGTTGCGAGCTTGAAGAGGCGCTGTAGCAAATGCGAGAAATAAGAATGAGCAGGTTTTGAGATGAGCGAAGGAAGACGAGAGACTGCCCGAAAGTTAGAGGCGTACGGTAGTGCAGAATATGGACGAATATTTATTTTGTTTGACTAAATAATGCAAGCATTAAATTTGGCACAATATCATGATAGCCTACATCGAACATGTCCTAAGAGAAAGATTTATCGCAGATTGTTCCTCTGACCCCAGTGGCATCCATTTCCCAAAAGAGTCGGCCGCTTTACAGCTTTTTAATATTTCAGCTATAGCAATTCCTTCCGAATAATAATATTGATGTCAAAAACATTCAACTCTAGTGGCAACAACTCCAAAGCGACGTAGTTTTCACCAACCCGCTGTATTCTTTAGATCAGACGAAAAAGCAGATAAGAGAGAAGAAAAGAGCAAATAAAAATTATCGAAGTCCAGCTGAAACTCTAACAACATTACGTAGCAGCATTATGCAAAGCTGAACCGGTGAGTGAGTTAGTGAGCGAGTGAGTGAATGGTGGCTGTTTGAGTGGTTTAGTGTGTAAGTGACTGAGCTTCAGTAAGACTATTGAGCAGTGGCGGCGCTAGGTGGGAGATGGGGGCTAAGCTCCCCCTACAAGAGGCTCAGCCCCCCCCCCCCCTAAAAATGGGCATCCGAATTTTTTTACATTGAAATATCCACGATTTTCGGCTAATGACTAAACAAAAAAGGTCGTCAGAAATTTTGGCGGCGAAAATGGAAAATTTTCATAAGAATTCGGTCGATGACTAAAAAAAAGGTCGTCAGAAACTTTGGCGGATGGAAATGTGAAAATTTGGCCTCGAGGCTTCAGTCTCTCCCCCCCAAACTGAAATCCTGGCGCCGCCACTGCTACTGAGTTAGATAGCCTAAAGTGTGTAAAAACCTGTTCATCGGTCCGCCAATACCTGTACATCACTCAGTCATTTACCCTTGATACCCATTAATGACATTGTTATTTGTACATTATTTTGCTGTTTACTTTTAAAGTGTATTGACATGTAACTGGGTGCGGTGTGTCACCCTGATTTGTCTAATTAAACGAAAATTAATTACTAACTCAGTCACTGCCTGATTGACTGACTGACTGACAGGTGTGCAGTCAGGTAGACTAGGCTAGTCAGTCACAGATTGAGTGCATTCGCGCCGACTTTTGTTTCTATCGCTGGGTACTTGAGTTTACTACGGGGAAATGTTTGTAAATTATTGCAATCAGAGAGGAGTTTTGTGCTGAATGTCAGCTTCCATGACGTTGTAAGAAAAAGAGCGTGCTAACAGGAATTAACTGTAACTCATGCGCTCTTTAACTCACTAACAATGACTCAACCGCACTGAAGCACTCATCTTCGCTTACTAACTCGGCGTTACTCGTGGACTAACCTGGCGAGTCTTCGTCCTCTTCTGATTCCGCTGGGTTTCCCTCGTCTTCGTCTTCGTAATCGCCCTCGCTTTCTGCATCTGCATGCAATGCGATGAAGCATACTACCATGAAAACCAATCCCAAGAGTTTTGCAAGCGCCATCTTTCGAAGTGACGTCTTAACTGTAAGTTCAAATGCAGTCAAATTCCTTTAGAAACATTGTCCGCCGGCAATATTATACATGTACAGTATAATTGTACACGCCTACTTACTACATGTAGACCGAGTGCAAGACAAATTTCTTAATTTTTACACTCACTCATTCATTCATTCATTCATTCATAGCATTTATATAGCGCCCCTTCAAGAAACTACTCAGAGGCGCTCCCAGCCCAACCACGAGCAAAGAACAAAGACTTGAGAGACTTGTAGAACCCAGCCGGATGGGCCACAAGTAGAGAGCGAAGCGTAACCGGGAGGTCGTTGGGAACGAAGCGGAAAAAATCTGACGACCGTTTTTTAAGTCCTCCACTTGAACTTGCTTTTTTCAGCCTTCCTGTTTATTTTTCACTGCACAGGTCTTTCGTTCGTTCGTGGCGAACCGGCTGCAACTACCTGTTTCCTAATGATCTTCACTGCACAGGACTGCTTGTACGGCTGCACAAATTCTTTTAGGCTTACAACTGCATATATTTTGTAGAACTGCAACTTTAAATAGGCCTGCTGGCCGGATGTCCTTTCTGACACTAACCCAACAGTATTACAGTAAATACACCGTCGTTCAAAAAAGTAATCCGAATTGTTTTTCTTATAATTAGCCTATATCTCCAATGTCTGATTATTAATCATTCTAAATTTTCCGAATATTTA
Organism: Lumbricus terrestris; assembly: GCA_949752735.1. Taxonomy (NCBI): domain Eukaryota; kingdom Metazoa; phylum Annelida; class Clitellata; order Crassiclitellata; family Lumbricidae; genus Lumbricus; species Lumbricus terrestris. The sequence continues at coordinate 37,544,510 of OX457052.1, forward strand.
GAAAATTGAACCAAGAATATGATTTCAAGATGTCATTTCGAAAATTTGAACGGATAGAAAGATATGAATCTTTCAACTTCATCTACCGAAATTTCAGTTTACCAGCAATTTTCCTTTGGTTTTTGTAACAAAGTACTTCAAACCTTAAAAAAGTTCTTAGTATTTTGTGAAGAAACTTTGTGTAGATATTGTTTGATTATTTTAATAAAGATGATGTTATAGACGACAGGATTTAAATATGGACTGCCCGGATGCCATAAAGTGGGAGAAAATGAGGTATGGTGTCTCTCTTGTTAGCATTTCGATGGCTTATATATCTGGTTCTGTGGCCTGACACTGTTCTGTTGAAAAATAAAATAGCCTTCTGGTGCTATAGGTCTAGATTTCTGATAACAGGTATAAAATGTTGTGACAGCAGAACGTTGCAATAAAATATACTCTGTTAATAGTACTCCTGGATCACTGAAGACCGAAATTAAGAACCATCAAGCGTCAAAATCGCAACGAACACCATTACAGACTTACTGAAAACTGAAATTTCTGGAGATAAAGTTGAAATATTCATACATTTCTATCCGTTCAAATTTACGACATGATATTTTGGAATCCTATTCTAGGTTCAATTCTCTAAATATTTGAAAAAGTTTAGTATGATTACTAATCAGGCATTAGATATAAAAGAAAAACAGTTTAGCTTACTTTTAACACATTTATAAACGACCTTAAAATAATTTATTGTTATTCTCGTAATGCCAAAACATTGCAGGTCGTGTGAGACCAAAGTTATAAATACAATTATTTTTAGTATTTAAAAGGTGTCGAAGTGTCAGTCATCATTCACGCTTTTATTTGACACACCTTATGCGTTTGCTACTGGTAAAACGCAAGCAATAGTGGAACTATACTATTATAATAAAGTTATTATTATTTATTATTATTATTATTATTATTTATTATTATTATTATTATTATTATTATTATTATTATTATTATTATTATTATTATTATTATTATTAAACCACGGTTTGAAAAGGGAATAAAGTAACAATGTAACAAAGGGAATAAAGTAAGAAAAACAATTGTCACTACAAGCAAATGTTTTGTTTGTCTTATTTGAGTGGATAAATAACCTTTAAAAAAACTTTCTTCCTAAACCTATGGGAGGTCAACCTCCTAAGACCCTTGCCTGCGCCACGGATGATTACTACGCAGTTCACTGTCCGCCTAATCAACCTGGCTTAAGAAACCCCTAGATTCATCTGCCCTGCAAAAACACTCTATTTTCACACACCTTCAACTATTCATCTGAAACATTGCACCTAGACAGAGGCGAGCAGGACCACCCACCCGCTCCTACCCTCGACCGGGAGGCGATATTTCGAGATACACGCCGGTGACACGAAACGGAGTATACCCTCTGAAAGCTATCCGGGGGGATGAATTAATCCATCCCCCCGGATGGAATTAACCGGTCTATACTATCCGAGAGGATAAACCATTCTATCCCCTTTTTTAAAAATGCGCATAATAAAAAATTTCTGCTGTAATCAAAGTTTAAAGTGACTCTAATTGTTTTAAGTGTCCTAAGCAATGCTCAGATAAAGGCAACTCGAATTTATTTAGTGACTCTAAGTGTTGTTATGTGTTTTAAGTGTTTTTAGTGCTCTAAAAATAGGGCAAAACAAATTATCTAGTAGGGATAAACATACCTGTTAGTGTCATTGTTCAAAACAAAGCAGATGAAAATTAATTTGCCAAAAAAAATACACGCGGTGGCGGTTTTTTCGACTTTTTTTAATTTGGGGGGATACAATTAATACGGGGGATACTCTATTTCGTGACACCGGCAACGGCCGCAGTTTCGCAACTATTCAGCTCCAACCTTACAGTTAGACAGAGGGCTACCAGGACCACGCCGTCCTCACCCTTCACAGTTCCTCATCCTAGAGACGGAGTGGCCTGTAAAAACGGATAATTGTCGGGTCGACGAAGGTTGCGGCCACAGTTTTGCACCTAATCTTTTCCATCGTTCCAGCAGGGCAGAGGGCTATCAATAGTGAGAGAGTTCAGCAACAAACCGACATTTTCTCGTTGTTTCTGCTCATTCCACTTCTTCTTGTAATGGGAGACTTTCCGGTGTAATAATTACACGAGACTTCACAGGGCTTGTGATTGATTGGACCGTCGGATAATTTTATGTGTCGTTTTACTCGAGTCGAAAACAACTGCCGTGTACAAAACTATTCTTGCGCGTATCAGTGTATTGAGCCTACTTCATTGGCGCAGTTTGGTTTCCGTTCTTGGAGGGGCTAAAGCCTTCTTGGGGGCTAAGCCCGGGAAAAGATACCATTTGCACGGTTAAAAAATGAATGTGGGTCTTCTTGGGGGGGGGGGCTTAGCCCCCCTAGCCCCTGATAAACTCCGCCCATGGCCTAGACTTAACTTAAAGGATGTGCTAGGATACTAAACGCGTGCATTGCAACGAGGTGGCGTAAAATAGGGCAGAGTAGCCTATGGCCTAGTTGAATAATAGAGTCAGTTATTATTTTAAAAATTCTCCTGCGACATTAAACACAGAAATATCGGCTCAGCTGGATCATTTTGCTTGGGAGAATGTCCAGTTTTGGGACAGATCCTGCATTGGGACAGTACAGTAACTGTGGTGACGTCGAAGTCGCGGCTATTATAATTAATTGTTATCACGTATGGCGTCACCGAGGAACGTATTTAATGTGGCGAATGATCATACGTCTTATCCTGCAATAAAGAAAACGTTTTACAGAGATATTGGAAATTTTATTTTTCAGAGAACAAATAAAAAAAATTCTCACTCAGTCTCAACCACTGCATTAAATGTCTAGTGCTAATTTTGCTTAAATCATCAGTAGATTGTTCAGGGCAGTATTATATTGCACAGCATAATTTTATGGTGGAATTTGGAGATCATTTTATTGAGTACTCTACCATTTTTTTTATCTCAACACTGTAGTGCCCTGACCATTGTTACAGTAGGCCTGCATTGGGGCAAATTAGCTCTCAAGTGCTGTAATATGCCGAGCAAATTTCTGCCCAGGGTAACGGCCTCTGTTGTCATAGACCCTGGTAAAATCGGATCCATCCATCCAGCATTGGGACATGCGCTCAGGGCTTGCATTGGGATAATCCCACTGCAGGAAATCCGTAACAAATTGACCAATGTCTAGGCATTGTAATATACGGTCGCCTAATAAAAACCAAGTATATCTATATTTACCTCGGTTGCGTGTACTTCAAAGCGATGTCTTCCTCGTTGTTTCTGCCGATTCCACTTCGTCAGGTGATGCCCGTCTTCCCGTGGCTCGTAGATCTGTGTAATTGTCATGGGAGACTGGTCGGTATATAAAGGAAATTTAATCTCTCGTGATTGATTCGATTGTCAGATAATTTCTACTTCGTTTTGCTTAAATCGAAAACAACTGCCGCGTACAAGACTATCAGTTCTTGCTCAAAATCAGTGTATTGAGTCTGCTATTTAAATTTCATTATTCAAAAACGGTTTTTGACATAACTTAACGGATGTGCTAGACCCTAGAGTAGCCTACTAAACGCGTGCATTGCAATGAGGCGAGTAAGATACGGCAGAGTAGTACAATAGTTGACTAATAATGTCATTTCTTATTTTAGTCGTTCTCCTCCGACACTAAGCACTCAACCAACCGCTCAGCTGAATCGAATTGCCTGCGATTACACCTATTCACTTGGTAGTTCAATTCAAAACACAACCAACATGTTTATTTCTTATTCTGGTTGTTTCAGGACATTAGGCCTATGTTTAGATGCAAAGATATTTGAAATGTGAAAATTGACTCAATCCTAGACATTCTTCCCTGCACTTATTCACTTGAGAGTTCAATTCAAAACACAACCAACATGTTTCTCTTATTCTGGTGTTTGCGGAAGATTAGATCTATGTTTACAAAGAAAATAATGAGCTATTGACTCTAGATTAATATTTTATGCGTCCGTGTGTTATCATTCCTGCGATTACACCAATTCACATTAGTTTAATTCAAAACACAGCATGATCAGATCTTGAATTCCTGGCTCCCGAACCATGTGTTTGCATGCAAATGTATTATTTTATTCGAGACATTATAATTATTTTAATAGTACCGTTGTAGTTTCAGCTTGACGAACCTGTGTGATAGCAAAGATCATTATTTCAAGAAGAGTATCATTATTGCATGTTATCACTGTTTCATAATAACAAACAATAGTGCTAACAAGCAATGAAAATTTTCTTCTTAGACACCTTTATCACGCTTTTAACAAATGCTATAAATGCGTCACTCAATTAAATGTTTTTATCTAGGTGGGTTTCCAGGGGAATAGCTGGAAAGAAAGCAGCTATAGACTTCAAGATGGTAGATAATTATGTAAATTTTTCGGCAAATTCGTTGGTTAGCCAATGATTAAGGTCTCTGCCGATATGAAATCCGCTTTTCGAAGTCCACTGAACGTTAAGATCCGCAATAAACTTGGCGAACTGTTTTTGAGTCGCTGTAATTTCTTTAGTCCAGTTTTAGAGGTTCACACGAGAAGCTCGCTCAAATTCTGGGCAGTTCACTCTAGCTGTTACCAACTACATCGGGATGATTTTTATGTTCTGATTTGACTACTAATAATCTTAACCATCCCCATTACTGCGGATCGGAGACCAGAGCCAACGACGTCAGTTTCCTCCATCCCTCTCTGTCCCTCGCTCTCCTTATACACTCCGCCATTGACAACCCCATCCACTCCTTGACGTCGTCTACCCAGCGTCTTCTCGGTCTTCCTCGGGCTCTTTTTCCGTCCACATAACCCTGACAATGAAGGCCTGGAGATTGTCCGCTCTGATCGTGTGTCCAAGGTAGTTCGACTTCCTACTCGTCACCACTTCAAACAGTCGCTGTTCCGATTGCAGCTCCTCTAGTACTCACTCGTTTATTCTGTGCTCCCTCCAGCTGACTCTCAGTGTCTTTTATTGTATGTCGTCGTCTCGAAAGCTGACACCATCTTTCTGAAGTGGATAATTTTGAAGCGACACAACACAAATAAACGTTCCAAATAATTAATTATTATGCTATAGGCCTACCTATATATAAATTGATATTATACATAAGAAAAAGGTGTTTAGGTAAATTTTATTGAAAGTCCATGATGCAGCAATCTTAGTTGCCATGATAATGGTTAATGAAATAAGTGGTCCATGTGTGACGTCAATCCATTTTGTTCTTTGGCTCAATTTTTCTGTCGTCATACGCATAGGCGGAGACTTGGTCTAGAAGTTGGGTGGGACGAACGAGCCGCCGAAGTACATTTCGCCGAGACATTTTGGGCGGACGGCTGATCGACGAAAATTTCCCATTTTTATCGAGGAAATTTTCCGACAACTTTTTTAGTCACTTGGTCGAAATTTTCTGAAAAAATACCCACTTTTCCTGCCAAAATAGTTGATGACCTTTTTAAAGTCCTTTCGTCATTTGCTCAAAGTCCCATCAGTGTATACATCAAATGTGCATATCCTAATACCTAACCTTTGGGGGAGAATACATGGACATTCCCCTCACCACAAACATTGAGGGGTCCGTCCCCCTAAGTCTGTGTCCATGGTCATATGGCATCAAAGGCCGTTGACGACAATTTACAGCATGTACACAGTAAAAATCAACTAATTGTGACCATACACAACATTCAACGTTGTCTTAACATATAACTTCACAAAGTCATTAGTGTTCATTGCTTAGTTGACAGCAAAATGTTTTACAGTTAATAACATCAACTAGACATGCTATCGTACAACTTATCTTTTGCTTTTGTGAAACTCATTAATATGTTGCAATACCGTCTTGTAAGAAATGTCACAAACTTTTCGAATGACTAATCTAAATATACATATGATCCCTAATCTCTGCATTTGAGTAAAAGCAATTCTTACACCAATTAATAAGAGATATGACTGTGACATGCGATTGTAGCTGCACATTTGCATTTCCAATAAGCTCAAAATCAATGAAATCAAGCATTATTCTAGACATAATACATTCAATATATGAATATGATATGTTTATCTTATATTGACACAGTCATGTGTAATTTTTATCATAATTATATTGGCACATGTTTCATGAAACAGGGATCTCATCAGATAGTTTTCAACAATTACATTTGGGTTATAACATAGCTCAATTAATATTAATCTGTCATTCATTCCAGTGCAAAACAAAGTTTGTATTTTCATTTGCATGCTTACATGTAAATATTAACCATTACAATTAATCGTAATATATGCACAGAGTTGCAAAATAACATTAACATAATTTACTTATTTCAGCTCGTCAACTAAAAGTGTCCAGCTTACGTACCTATTTATAATGTAAATTGATTTATTTTTACAGGTGTCTAAAGATTGATTCGTTTTGAGCATCTCTTCACGAAATTAAATAATATAAGAAAAGGATATTCTGTAATATTCTAATTATTTTAATATTTAAGTATTTTATTTCTATCCACATTTTTGTGTATGGTAATGTTTCTGTTATGGTAATAAGCATTAATATTAAATATTTTGACACTGTCGACCACGAGATTTTGTTAGAGCGGCTGAGTGTTTCTTTTGGTTTGTCTGGTGCATTTTACAAATGGATAGATTCTTTTCTTCAGGAGCGTTCTCTCTGTGTGGTCCATGGCTCTTCTAGGTCCTCATGGATGCCTGCACAATATGGTCTACCCCAGGGTTCAGTCCTTGGTCCCATACTTTATATTATTTACACCTCAGGTCTTGCCACTCTACTAACAGCTCATTCGGTTTTGAGTCAGCAGTATGCTGACGACGTCCAGGCTTACACCCATTGCCTCCCTTCTAATGCTGTCAAAGCGGTTCGGATAATGAGCGGGACTTTGGATGCTCTAGAGGCATGGATGTCATCCAATAGACTACGCTTGAACCCATCTAAGACAAAATTTATTTGGTTGGGCACACGGCAGCAGCTTGCCAAGCTTGATCTATTTTCTCTTGCATCTGAATTTCCTGGCTTTGTCTTTGCAACCACGGTTCATGACCTCGGTATCCAACTTGACCAAGAACTCACTTTTGCTCCTCAACTTCACCGTCTTGCTCGAGACTGCTATTATCAGCTGCGCCAGCTTCGCACTGTCATCCGTTCTCTTACGTCTGCTGCTACTCTTACTTTAGTGCATTCTTTCGTTACATCTCGCATTGACTACTGCTCTTCGCTCTACATTGGCCTCCCATCCAGCAGATTGACTTGTCTTGACCGGGTGTTGCGCTCTGCTGCACGCCTAATTGGGAAAATCCCTAAATATGATCATGTCTCAAACTACATGCTTGAGGTACTTCACTGGCTCCCTATTCGCCAGCGTATCGAGTTCAGGGTAGCTGCATTGGTATGGCGATGTTGTCAGGGCCTTGCCCAACTTACCTCCGTGAGCTATGCAGCTCTACATTGGGTATCCAAGGACGTCGTCAGCTACGCTCTGCTGATAGGGGAGTCCTCTTAGTTCCTTTTGCTCGTACTACTACCATGAAGGATCGAGCCTTTTCTGTGGTTGGACCAGTGGTCTGGAATGGCCTTCCTTTTGAGCTACGCCTACACCCTGGGACTCTACCAGGATCCTTCCTTACTAAACTTAAAACTGTTCTTTTTGTGCGCGCTGGAGTTGGGAGCGCCTCTGAGTAGTTTTTCTTGAAGGAGCGCTATATAAATGTCCGAATGAATGAATGAATGAATAATATTATACAATGAATAGAAATGATCAAGACATCAAAATGTTATACAACACATACTTATTGAGTCATTAATTAATTCATTAATATTGATTACGAAGATGTATAATAGCGTCACTTCCATGCGACTACACAGAAGCGCTCCCGATCCGAGCACGGCTGAAAAGGGCAGTTTGAGATGTGACGGAAAGAATCTGAGTAGTTTTGCTGAATCTAAAATCGTAGGAATAAACTTGAATGAAAATTTCGAATTGTTGAATTCAGAAAGTTACAAAGACATCCAGATTTTTTCCCCGAAATAAACAAAGGCGCAAACGAAGCAGATAGAGAAACCCGATTTATGAAGGTTACAGAAAATCGAGACGTCAGCGCCTCTAGTGGCGAACGTCGTCATTAATTTCCAGATCCACATTTGACCACATAGAGCTCTTTCAATATCGCTCGTTGAAAAGACTCAAGGTATTTTGCATGCAACGTGGAACAGCTAAGACACCACTCGTTCCATTCGTCCGTTCCGTTTTTCACCATTCAATCTGTGTCGTATAATATTTATGCAGCAAATTTGATTCCTCGAATATATCTCGATTTGCACATAATACTTATATATAGCGTCGGTAGTATATATTGCACAGGTGTCTAAATAGGCTGGCAATTATTTTACCGTTTTACTGACATGCGATCAATGAAATAGCAAAATCGATTCGAATGGCTAAATATTTTCGAAGTTTCACCGACACGCACAAATTTTATTTCAGCAACGAGGCTCTCAAACAACAATTCCGTGTCCGTGCTGTTGTCAGGAGCGCCTCTGAGTAGTACCTTAAAGGATCGCTATAACAAGTGATCGTACATACAGGCTTGTATGTATCTAAGCTTAGTATTTGAGAGGCTACTTTGTTCGTGGCCTAAATAGGGGAAGGGCAAAATCATCTAACCGATTATTTGATGTAGTATCAATGATATTCGTGAAGTAGGTCTTCTAAATTGCATGTTGCTTCTATCCATTTAAGAGTGGAGTATTTTATTTAGACGCTAATTATTATAGGTTACCGCTAACAATTCTTTCCTGGGACAGAGCAACGACACCTGGTTGGATCGTTGCTTGTTGTTTTATGTGCACTTGTTATAGCGCCCCTTTGCTCTCTCTACTCAGAGGCGCTCCCGACTACAGCGCGGACACTGCATCTGAGTTTGACGCCGAGGCGCTGAGCAATTGCGTGTGAAAGACTTGTCCATGGTCCCTACGCGGCGACTTGAGGTGGATTCGAACTTGCAACCCTCCGGCTGCAAGTCATCGCACATGCCCACTACGCCACCGCGCCCCATTGCTTATTGTTTAATGACACTTTGTCATACAAGATTGTTTAAAACGTTGCCACCAAAATCATCAAATCGATATTCTCGTAATCATAATGTCAATAATATTCGCCAAGTAGTTATTAATCAGCCTCTCGATTTCCGCATCATACATCCCCAACAGTGGAAGTCAGCCATAAGTAATTAATCAGACCAGAATCCAATGTAACGAATCCAATTTCGGATTCGCTGCATTGCCTGATGTAGCTTCGCTAGGGCAGACACGATCAGGATGTTCCACGTGATACACCTATCTTCCGTCAACGACCAAGGGAATCGAAGAGATGAAAGATGAGGAAACTTGTGCAACATTCGGTGATCGCGAACGAGAACCATGTTTGCTCCGGAGTTTAATTCCGACAGAAGGGCAAGAACTCATTGCAATTTTCGCCATAGGCCGCATAACATAAAAAAGTATCCAACCAAAGACGATAGAAATTATATTAATATAGCAAGACTTCTAAAGAGAAATGGCAAACAAACCTAGGGCCTACTGTGATGAGAACAATGACTGTAGCATAATATTATGTAGTGCTGTTTTTGATGTTACCTGTTCCTGGATGCGGTTTGACATCTAGAATATTGATAAACGATTGTTCACCTGGAAAATGTAGACTTAAGAAAGTGCATGGACTGGGTTTTTTTTATTAGAATGATCGCTTGAAATAGTTTTTGCGGTACATAAGAAGAGCATTTAACATCGATATATTGTTTAATCCCATCTTGCGGCGGAAGACATTTATTGGCCACCTTAATATTATAACAAGTTATCCTCCTAATCATGAAAGCCTGCAGGTCGTATGAGACCAAAGTCAAAAATAGGATTGTGTTTCATGTTTAAAAGGTGTCGAAGTATCAATCAGGATTCAGGCTTTTATTTGACACACCTTATGCATTTGCCACTGGTAACACGCAAACAGTAGTGGAACTATATTATTATTATTATCCTTTAAATAAGATCATTATTGTTTTTCTCCAGGCAATTCTAAAATTCTTGGAGGCCGCAGGAAGTGATCGGCAGACAATGTAGCCAGTCGCTAGCGTGCTGGAGGGATACGGCTTTCAGGCGCCTCTGTTCGCTCTGCTATTAATCACTATTTATCTGTTCATTTATTACTACTACTACGACTAGCCTACTACTACTACTACTACTACTACTACTACTACTACTACTACCACTACTACTACTACTACTACTACTACTACTACTACTACTACTACTACTACTACTACTACTACTACTACTACTACTACTAGGCCTACTACTACTAAAATTCTGAACTCTATTTTCGCAATTGTCATCCTTATCGATTTTGAAAATAAGTTAATAACACTAAGACTTACTTATTGAAACTGACTTACGAGCAGACTTTCTTTTTTCTATTTTAATTTGGCGCTGCAAAAGACAGTTTACTAATGCTCTGCAATTTAGGCAGGTCGTGTCAAGGTCATAGCAGCTCTTCAGTAGGTCGAGAAAATTAAATGTAGAGAATATGTTTTTATTGAAAATTCTACAGAATATTGGCGGGTCATAAGGCAAGTTATGAGAAAACTGGTAAGTCAAGTGACCTGCCATGACTTATCGTATATAGCGCCGCCACTGATAGTAATAATCGTTAGATAGGCCTACAATGAAACTGTAAGTGTATTTAAATGCCATTAATTAATTATAATTATAATGTTTATCAAATGCAACCGTTCAATTCCGCCTTTCATTAGACACCTTTATCTGATGAAAAATGATCGCTATGTATATTTATTTGTATCAAGCATTACAAATTACAAATCAAGTGTATAGGTTAATTAAACTTATAACTGAAGAGCGTATTTTGTGAATAAACAGTTTGCGTCCTAGTTGTACATGGCGTTTGTATCTTAAGTAAATATTAGGCCTAATATTAATATTACTATAATTATTTGATTGATGTTTTAAATGTGCAGGTTGCTTTTGTATAATGAAGCATTATATTAAATATTATTGTTATTGATGAACTTATATATATATATATATATATATATATTGAACTTTTGTAACAGAAACTGATTACTTTGGTTACTAATGTAATTAGTTGTATGAGACAATCAATTTGCAATAATACTGTCTAATGTTGAGATATATGACCCCGTTATCATAATGTGTCAAACTGAGCGATAGTCAGATGAACTTCTTTATGTTGTCAAAAAATTGAATGTCATTGAAATTGTACAGTTCCGTTTAGACACCTCTTTGGTGTTGTTTAGATTCTATAAGTTTACTTTTACTGCTCTGTGCACTTATAATTATTGTATTGTCGTCAACGGCCTTTGTTGTCATACGATGACGTTAAACTTTGGAATAATAATAATACATTACAATTTTTTAAATCCTTGTTAGCTTCGCGAACGCAATAAATGATCAATTTATTACAATGTAATATCCACCAGTTACGACGATATTGGTCAGATTACTTATTAGATGCATTCGTATGACTAAACGAATCCTAAACGAGCAAGTTCGAAGGCTAAAGTTGGCGTTGCGATATTAAACACTTTTGTTGCGCTGTATATTCTTACTCAAATATTATATTATATATTCTTATTTGGGCCTACTTTTTAGAAGAAATGCATGTATGCATGTTCCACAAAACTCCTTATCCGCAATACCGATTGCCTCTAAAAGTTTAGCAGCCGACAAAAATACATAGGGTGTTCACGATCCCAAAATCTTACCTCTTCTCCATGCTCGACTATAAAGATGCAAGGCCATCGTCAAACACTGACATGACCGTTTTTGATTTGTTTTTGTTGTCGTGTTTGGAGCGTTAGAAACGTCCTTAAAGAAAATGTAATAAAATAGAATTATGGGTATTGTACGTTATTTTTTCTTTTTTTTCTTTTTCCGATGGTTGATTATATTAAAATTGTGCATTGCTCATGCTAAGAACAGTCTCTGTTGTGTCATTCTTTGGTCTTGGCGCAATTATCAAATTACAGCGAAAGAAATGTAGTTGATCGGTGTCACACATCATCTAAACCGAAGATCGTGAGTGGAAGCACATAACTGGATTCTTCATTGGATCTTTCGTAGTTCCGTTGTTTCGGATTTACTCTACGGTGATACTAACAAAGACTGAGCAAGATTTCGTGTGTATGGCGCAGCGTCTTCGTCAGATTAAGCCATTAGATATTTCGACACCTTTATAATGTGATTGATTGTCGTTTATAAATTAAGGAATTTCCTCGAAATTTCCGTTCGTCAGGCAAGGTTACAACATTAGAGATTTCAACACCTTTTAATGAATTTGATCGTCATATATAAATAAAGGAATTTCCACAAAATTTCAGTTCGCCAGGTTAACACATTAGAGATTTCGACACCTTTTAATGCAATTAGTTGTCATGTATAAATGAAGGAATTTCCTCGAAATTTCAGTTTGTCAGGGAAGGTTACAACGATAGAGATTTCAACACCTTTTAATGGATGGATCCAGATTTGACCAGGGTCTATGACAATAGATGCCGTTACCCTGGACAGAAATTTGCTCAGCATATTACAGCACTCAAGAGCTTTCTTCTGTCGAAGTTTTTTTATTATTACACCTTTTAATGTAATTGATTATCATCTATAAATAAAGGAATTTCCATGAAATTTCAGTTCGTAAGGTTAACACATTAGAGATTTCGACACCTTTTAATGCAATTAATTGTCATGTATAAATGAAGGAATTTCCGCAATATTTCAGTTTGTGCAATATTAATTGTCATTATTTCATAAATCAGGGAATTTCCTCAACAAGTGGATAAAAATTCAAATTGGCTAGACATCAACTCCGCCACTGGTTGCACTCTGCCAGTGCCAGTGCCAGTCCCAAGCCTGGATAAAGGAGGAGGGCGTCCCTAATGGTCTTTGTTACCACACAGTGACGTTAAACTGCAAATGCCGCCGCCGCTAGACATCATCAAACCAATCAATAATTGGGGGCCCGGTAGCACAATGGATAACACGCTGGCGTAGAGTGCGAGAGGTAGCAGGTTCGAGCCCCCCTTGGGCGGACATGCTTTGTGGGCTACTATTAGCGACAATGTAATTGCAAAGCTGTCTGTTCTGTTAGTAGTTAAGTTTAATTAAGATTACTGCATAACTTGTAAATGTAAAGCGCAGTGCGTTTGCAGGAGTTGAATTGAAGAAAAAATATTATTATTATTATTTTTATTTTTATTTTTTACCCGAGGTACCTAGGATCCCTCGGGATTTCAAAAAATTATCCTTGTAGCTGTTATTCAATGTCTAGAAATTCAGGCCTCGTCCTACGCAACAATATTAAAAGTACCACGAAAAGCGATGGCATAATAAATTATTATTATTATTATTATTATTATTATTATTATTATTATTATTATTATTATTATTATTATTATTATTATTATTATTATTGCAAAACAGACACGACCCTAATGTAGCAAAGGTTCCGAAGAAAAACTATCGCTTCTATGGTTCTTGGTCCTCGTCCCCTGTGTCGTGCATAAAAGTGCCTCTAAATGCAATTGCGTTGTAGCGTTCTGTGCAGATGGACAGGCGCTGGAATAAATACAGTTTCCATAGGATCGCCGGTGGCGGCAGTCAGCCGACGACCTAGTTCCATAAGGAACTCACGACCCATAGGCGGAGACCTGGGCCGAGAATTGGGGGGGGGACGGAAAGACGCGAGATTTTCCGAAAAATTTCTGACGACCGGCGAAATCTCGAAAAAAAAAATTTTTCGCCGCCAAAAAAGTTGACTTTTTTTAGTCATCCGGCCAAATCTCGACGAAATTTTCTATTTTCGCCGCCAAAAAAAGTCTTGACTCTCGTTGATGTATGTTACATGCTTAGTAGCTCGTCTTCTTTGTCTTTTTCGATGATCGATCACATATTCCTATTTGGAGAGTTAATCGTTTCCGAAAATAGTCTGAGGAGCGACCGACCAACGTCGTAGGATGGTTAAAGGCAAGACAAGACAAAGGCAAATTAATATGTCTTTTAAAAAGAATGTAAATTTGATGCGCTAGCGCCACGTGTTCAAATCACACCAAAACACCTTTAAAACAAGATTCATTATTGCTTTTATTTCTCTGATTTTGCAAACTATACAGTGAATGAAGACAGAGATCCCTTCACCGGTTTGCGTTTTAGTCCCTCATAGCTTTCAGCCTAGATCTAGATTTTTCGGCCCTTTTATTTTTCTGGTTTTTGTGGTATTTACTACGAAGGTTCGCAACTTTCAACGCCTGCTGCTGATTGGTTAATTGACCAGCAATGTTTGACAACATTGATGATGATTAGCATCGTCATTCTTCCTAATGCAGTGGATCTAATACAGTTTTCGAAGTGTCAAAGTTGAACAGTTACTGTGAGAAGTTTGACTGCCTGTCACTTGGAGTAACCTATAGTGATAGTCTCTGTTTAACTATACTGTGTGATTAAATGTCATTCGCATCGCCCTCCACCCTTATCCGGTCAAATTCACTGATGTAATTTTCGCTAAATTGATGTGATGCATGGATGGATGGATCCGATTTGACCAGGGTCTATGACAACAGAGGCCGTTACCCTGGACAGAAATTTGCTCGGCGTACTACAGCACTTATGAGCAAGGTACTAGACCAGTTATAGCTGTACTTATCATCATCATTATTATTATTATTATTATTATTATTATTATTATTATTATTATTATTATTATTATTATTAATATTATTATTATTATTATTATTATTTTATTTCATTTTTTTATTCCAACATTTATTAAAACACCACTCAAGCTTAAAACAAAACTCAATAAACAGAAATGTGTTCAAGCGTAGAGTGCGTTGTTCTCGTCCCCGGGGTGTGGTGCAAAGGTTCCTCTAAAAGCAACGGCGTTGAACCGCTGTGTGCAAATTGAAACCCTCTGAAAGAGGTAGACAATCTCCCTTGGATCGCCGGAAACAGTGGCACAATGGCGGTCTATTATTATTATTATTATTATTATTATTATTATTATTATTATTATTATTATTATTATTATTTCATCCTTATTATTATTATTATTATTATTATTATTATTATTATTATTATTTTTAATTATTATTATTATTTTTTTTGCCCTGAGGTACTTCATTCCCCCAGGGACTTATGGACTATTATTAATTGAAGAATGAATGTCTGGTGGGTCAGGCCTCGTCTTCAGGGTGTGAGGCAAAAGTGGCTTTGAAAGCGACCAGGTTGTGGCGTTGGATATAAATGGACAGACGTTGAAAAAGGAAGAAGGCTTCACGTCTGTCACCACTGATAGAAGAGATACGGCTGCCAATTTCATTTATGAAGTCTGAGGCCGACGGGTATTGTTATTATTATTGTTATTGTTGTTGCTGTTTTTGTCGTTGCCGTTGTTGTTGTTGTTATTATTATTATTTTTTTTTCGAGCAAGGCCATTCCAGACATTATTATTATTATAATTATTATTACTATTATTATCATTGTTATCATCATCATTTCCACTATTATCATTATTTTAACTGACGACGTCAATTGACTGTCTTCATAATCACAATGTTAAAGATGTAGCTTGAGTTAGAACCGTCTTTAGATCTTAAATTCGTTACGGAAGCATCTTATAGGTAGCCTATATTTTGTTACGAGACGCACTAGCGAACGTCCTGCACTGTATAATCATGGCTTTTATATCCGAACAAAATTAACGAAAATGTGCATAAAGTTACTATGCAAGTATTAAGAAGAACATCGGGGGAATAAAGAGTTAAGGGTAGGCAGAGGGGGAAATGAGGAGCCCAAATATGCTGCAGTGTAGATCAAAAAAGCCTTGCTGATTTGCATAGCATCCTGAGAAGAAAGTATTTCTGAGTTCCATAGTTAGATCAGAGTAGGGGCAGAAATTGGATTTAGATCTAGCGCAAACATTCGTCCATCAGGCGATCTTTCGATCCATGTCTAGATACCACTGGTATCTGTTGATCTTGGTATGAACCGCAGTTGAGGAACCGGATGTGGATTCAGAAGTGTCTGGTAGATCTGACCAATTGTCTGGTCGGAGTCACACTCTATCCGGAAGTTCTGGATTAGTTTGATTAGGACCAACCGCAGTTCCTGTTCAGCGATTCTTCGACCTGCAAAGAACAGCATCGCTTGACGGCGTCAAAACAGTTATTCAGACAATTTAAAGGGATAAAATATGTGACATTTCATTACCTCACTGCTCGTTCACTGCGTCCTATTGGATCCTGGGAAAAGCTTGACCCCTTTGTTACCCACGTCAGGACTGTAACGGCTCAATCCAGATGCCATTCCTTCAAAGCAAACTTCCAACATCAGATAGCTTTGTTTTTCTCTATTTAGTCCTTCCTAAACTTTCTCTCGCCTCGAATTCTGCTTTTCTTTCTGAGTTGCTTGTAACGAAAGCGTTTCGGAAAGACTTTGCTGAGAGAATCGCATTCTAAATGTTCTTAAAATCATACAATGCAATACAATGTAATACAATACCTACATTGACAGTCTGTTCCAGCCCATAGGAGCCTTTTGGAAAGCTGCAGAACCAAGGACATTATATACATTGAGGTTCTACCAACAAGACCCAACATCGAGGATTGAAGATTGTGTGGAGGGGTGAACAACTTTCAATAATCATCATGTATTGCAACTGTACTTGACACTGACCAATGTCAACAAAAATTAATGTCAACAGGAGTAAACTAGAAAAAGCATTGTTTCGAGTACCTATGCACATTCTTGGTCCGAAGCTGAACGGCAGAACGAGATACGGATGAATGGTTTCAGTCGATTGTCCTCTCAGCCATCGTTCCGGAACGAAGGAGTTCGGTTCATCGAAGTACTTTGGTTCACGTAGAACGATGTTGGCAGCCAAAGACAAATGCGTCTACAGAAGCAACGAACATATGGATAAGTTTATCGTTCAATTGATTCCATTAAGCATAACTGTATTATTGCAACGCACTGTGATAGACTCAACAAGGTGACTTGAGATGCCTGGGAATGTCATGGGAGGATACTGAGCAGCTGGCGATGGACATGGAGGGGTGGAGCAAGTACCGATGTGCAGACCTGCACGGGAAAAACTAAAAACTAAGTAGGCCTACTGTGGTGTGTCTATAATGACAATTAGTCATCAAGTCGCAATAAAACCTTAGGGCAATAATTCTATAGAGTAAGTTCTTCGGTCAGTTATAATTCCCCCAAAATGTCAGCAACGTATCGTCAGATTAATGCTGATCTTTCAAAAATGCAATAGTGTTGCCCACTAACAATTTCACTAGAAGCCCAACAGTAAGCCCTACTCAAAATGATCCCCTTATGAATCCTTAAATTCCCAAAACACAATATTTATAACAGCAACCATGTGAGCCTTCCCAAACTTTTGATTTCATATTTTAGGTGACAGTGAAGTCCCGGATCAATTCTGTGCACCTCGGGGCATAAAGAAACAACAATTAATAATATTATTTTAAAATAACTTAGTGAATATTTCGCTTCTATACCTGATTAATAGTGATTATCATTTCAACATTATAGGCTACTTACGCCAGCAGGTACTTGATATCCAGCAAGTACCATATCCTTCTGCGCAATTCGTGATATTTCTGCTCCAGGTGGATAGAGCCTAAAGCACAGATAAAATGATATTTTTATTTCTTATTTTTTAAATTATTATTATTATTATTTTTAGCGCTTGAGGTAGATATGATCCCTCAGGCTATAGTCAAAGCTTTTTATAGGTTCTCGTCTCCAACGTGCTCAAAAGTGCCTCTAAATGCAACTTCATTGAACCGTTGCGTGCATATTGACAACCGCTGGAACATTATTATTATTATTATTATTATTATTATTATTATTATTATTATTATTATTATTATTATTATTAATATTATTATTTTATGTTTATTTATAATAACACACATTTATTTTTCTCCAAAGAAAATGCCAAAGTCATTTACAGGCTAATGTCTATGCTCCTTTTGAAAATTACGTAACGTAGTCATTCAGAAGAAGACTTCCAGGTGTCTTGACTGTTTTAGTCAGTAATTGTTCCTAAAACCGACACAGAGTTTCCGATTTGCAGAGCGACTGATAGGCGCTGGAGCAGATGGCTGGTCTCACGTTGGTCAAATTTGGCTGCTGAAATCTTTCGTCCTAGTTCTTGTACAAATTGAAGAGTATCTCCATCCCAGCTTCCTCCGGTTTCGACTGCAATAGGGACACCTGCATTTTATGAGGTTAAATGCCTGTACGATGTTGCGAAGGTATCCGGTACCGTGACATCCCACGCCAAGCAAAGAACTCTGTGCCAGGGAATAATGGTTACTCAATCTGGCCTTTTGCCATCAGATCGGTAAAGACCATTCGGCTCCTTTATGGCAGGTATTTTGACTCTTACGAATGCGCGCCAAAGCACGTCATTAATTTTATCATTCCATGACGTTGCTGCCTTCCAGCTCCTTTGTTGCAAGATAATCCATGCAGACCATTCTGTTCGACAACGACACCACATCTGCATGTGTGCGTTTCGCACAACGCAGTGCCAAGTCGAATGCCGGTGTCGTGACAGTCGTGCGAGATACTATCCGGCAACAGAAACTATCCGAAAACGTCTGTCATTGGTTCACGTGACATATGACGTCAGAGAGCAACGCTAGACGACTCAGCCTCGTTTTCGTTGACAAATATGATCCGGGCTGCTTGTAGTTGCTTGCGGAAAACAAAATGCGGGTTCTTTATATTTGCTGTTATTTCTTTAAATGCCCCGTCGCACATATTATGATCCCTGAGGCGTATAAACGTTTTAATAAAAAAAGATAAAAGGAGAAAAACACAGATCATCGGGAAAGATAGTCATCGATTATCGAACCTGAGACCTTCCTTGAAGCAGGCGTGCATGTAACTCATCCTTTGGATTATATCCTCAGTCACAGGTTCCGTTTTGACGGATGCAACTTCCGAGGTCTGTTCGTAGAGTTTCTGCTGCTTGTCTGGATTGGCAGCGAGGCAATAAAGCTGACTGAGCAGGGCGGGAGCAATCTTCAAACGAAAACAAAGGTAAGCAAGTTGTCACATGTACTGGCGTCAAGAGGGCATTCCGGCAGGGTAGAAACCCCGATATTGACTGAGTTTGGCTTACCCTCTAACCTAACCAGTAACCAGCACAGAATTTCATTGTCGTTTCAGAAATCATCTAAAATCACATTCATGTTTTAAAAAGAGTATTTCCATTATCATTCCATGCATTATTTCAGATCACATGGCTTACCTAGTGTAAAATCTTTTAGTTATTTAAAATCATATAATTAGCATACAATTTCACAAACATTCAAAAATTATTTAAAATCATCTGAACAGTTTTTTTTTATCTGTTCAGCAATAATTTCAAATCGCAACACAAAATAGAACTTCCTCGTTTTTAAAAAATCATTCCACATCAAATGCTTAAAATTCAAGCAATCTTAGCAATCATTTCAAATCGGAGCTCAGCATACAACACCATTAATCATTTCAGACTCATTTGAAACCACGTGCGTAATATTACACTTCATGATCATTTTAAAAAATCATCTAAAATCATAATAATGCGTAAAATATAACAGGATCATTTCAAAATTCAGTTCAAATCACATGCATAATAGAAATGTTCCTGCGCATTAAAACAAATTAATTTGAAATTATATTCCTAAACGCAACTTCGTGGCCATTCAATAAAATTTATCATTCAAAATCACTTTCATCGTTTCTACACCGTGCAGCGCAGGGACAGGGTGACCACTGACCACTAACGAGCCATGCATACAGTTAGATAATAGGATGAGATAAACAGAAGTTGCTGGTGTTACCGCGTTCATGCCGTCCGACATAGTACTGACGATAAACATGAGTCGATCGTTGTAGTCGAGCGATTGTTGGCTCAACAGATGAGTCACATAATAGAACTGATCGCTTCTGAGTTCACCTTTTGCTTTGAGTTCATTCACTTTATCACAGGTCTCGTCGAATAGTCTCTTCACGTGACTAAAAGCAAAGCAAACGACCAATGCTTTGGTCAGTTACTTAATACTGTCTTATATTATTCTATACTTTCAATTGATAGTTTACTTATAATCGCAATTGAATGTAAAACCTACTCAACTGGATCTTGATCTCTTTTAGGTCTACTACAATAATAGTAGCCAATAATTATTGCAGCACTGTCTATAATTATTGACTAAGTCGTGCTTTTCTCACTGTTACAACAACATTATTGGCTGCAGCAAAAAAAACTTGAATGGTTAGTTAATTGATTGATTATTGATTGATTGACATGATCCATTGATTGAGTTTTTGTTTTATTGATTGATTGACTGGTTAATCGAAAACAACGCAATGGAATGCAGTAGGCCTTACCAGATAATGAAAACACATCAATATATCGGCATATAGTACGCTTACAGGACCATGCAATGTAATGGAATAGAACGTCACGCAGTGCAGTGCGATTTAATACAGAAGAATTATCTACATTACAATACGATACAATGCTGAAACATGTACCATAATACATCGTCATACCTTGCCTAGCATTACTGCTTATGTAAGAACTTCATCAATTATACTTGAAATATTAACATACCCAATGAAGAAGTCCTCATTCTCGACAAACTTCCTCCACGGTCGAGTGGTGATCCATCTGTGCAGCGGAACAGCGAAATCCATCTGCGTTGAGAAGTCCATGGTGGCGTTCTTCGTATCGACCATACGACGTTGCCATGACGACCTGTCAGCTTCTATGCAACCAAGTTTCTGCTCGTAGCACGTCATTCCAGTCGCTAGAAAGTAATGGTTATTCTATTCATCTGACTTGGAAAGCTACGAACTGCATTATTCAGAAATAGTAGGCTACAATTTATGATTAGAATAGTAATATTATTACTGATCTAACACTAATTATTATGGCATAATTAAAATACCAGAGGAAGAAATATTCCACCAGGAACATTATCAGGAGCAATAATAAAGTTAATACCTTGCTCTTAAGTGCTGTAATACGCCGAGCAAATTTCTGTCCAGGGTAACGACCTCTGTTGTCATAGACCCTGGTCAAATCGGATCCATCCATTATTAGTAGCAGCCTTGCTAATTAGGTCTGATCAAATGCAAGTCACTGCAATATTACCCAATTAGATAAAATGCAATAATAATGTAGTTTCATTCAATTATAATCCAAGTTATCTTGCCTAATTCAATATCCTATAAATCTCAAAAAAATTTATTTGAGATTTATAATTATTATATTTAATATAATCAAATATATTATTATTAATATAATAAATTATATTTAATATAGTCAAATCAAAACGATTGAAATTTGCATACAATCGTTCACGTTAAGCTGCGTGCCCTCCATCAGCTCTACCACCACAAAGAGGCCGCCTACTGGGAACAGCTGGTCTCTCGAAATGCTAACAATCCAAAGCGCCTTTGGTCATCCATCTCAGGACTTCTCGGTCGACCATCGCGGCCAGCGGAGACGCCTACTTTCTCTGCCAACGACTTCCTCGACGTGCTCACCGCCAAGACCGACCGTCTTCGTGCGTCTACGGCCAACGCTCCTCCTCCTACGTTCTCCTCAACGACATCTGTCTTCGACGGCTTCCGACCCATCGTGGATTCGGATCTTCGTTTAGTTTTTTCATCTGTAAATTTAAAATCATGTGAATTAGACCCTCTACCTCCTTTTATTATTTGTGACATTATTGATGACATTGCTCCTTTCTTTCTGTATCTTTTTAACAGGTCACTTGCTGAAGGTTGCATTCCTGCCTCGCAAAAACAGGCTCTAGTCTTCCCTGCACTCAAGAAGCCAAATCTTGACCCTAGCCTCAGTCAAAACTATCGACCCATTTCAAACCTGTCTTTTCTGTCCAAGACTCTTGAGAGACTTGTTTCAATGCAACTTCTCCCCTATCTTTAGAAATCGGGTCTTCTTCCTTCCCACCAGTCTGGCTATAGGGCTAACCACTCCACTGAGACACTCCTCCTCTCTTTACTTTCTGACATATACACTGCTGTTGACAAGTCTCAAGTCACTCTTTTGGCTCTCTTCGATGTCTCTGCTGCCTTTGACATGGTCGACCATGAAATTTTGTTGCAGCGCCTTGAAACCTCCTGTGGACTCAAGGGTACTCCATTACTTTGGCTTCGCTCCTACCTCTCCGACCGCACCCAAATGATCATCTCTGGTGACTCTAGGAATCAGTGGGTCCCTGTTGTGTTGGGTGTCCCTCAGGGGTCTGTCCTAGGCCCGCTTTTATTCATCTTATACACGGCTGGCATTCCCTCCCTTTTCCCCAACCATTCTGCTACTGGCCATCTTTTCGCTGATGATGTCCAAGCCTATGTGCATGGACCCCCTTCAGCTCAACTCTTTCTTGCGAGCCAAATCGACGCTCTATCTCAAGATCTTCATCTGTGGATGTCGTCCAATCGTCTTTCTTTGAACTCTTCCAAAACCCAGTTGATTTGGTTTGGCACTTCCAAGCAGCTCCAAAAACTTGACTACTCGGTACTCTCTCAAACTTTTCCTCACTTCAACTTTTCGTCTAGTGTTCGAGACCTAGGTGTCACCCTAGATAGTTCTCTAACTTTCACCGAACACATAGCCAAGCTTACTCGCTCTTCCTACTTCCAATTAAGGCGCCTGAGAGCTATTCGCAAATCTGTTTCATCTTCGATCTTTACCACCATTGTCCACGCCTTCGTCTGTTCTCGGATTGACTATTGTAATTCTGTCCTTGCTGGCCTCCCTAAGGTCCGGCTAGCTCCCCTACAGTCCGTACTCAATGCTGCTGCGAGGCTCATTGCCCGTCTTCCTCGATTCTCACACATATCTACATTCATGGCTGAACAACTTCACTGGCTTCCACTCTCAGCTCGCATAGAATTCAAAGTTATAAGTTTGGTTCTCAAGTCTCAACGAGGCCTTGCTCCGACGTATCTTTGTGATCTCATACTTCGCCCCATTTCGGCCACTTCGCTGCGTCCTCTTAGGTCCTCAGATCGGCTTGACCTCTTTGTTCCTCGCGTCAGGACCGCCATGGCTCAATCCAGATCATTTGCCTGCATAGGTCCCTCCCTATGGAATGGTCTTCTCCCATCCGTTCGCTCTGCCATCCTCTCTGGTAGTCTTTCGTCATCTTTCTCTTGTCTAAAGACCTGCCTTTTCTCTCGGAGTTGCACGCACTGGGAGCGCTTCTGAAAGGCTCTTGCTGCAAGAAGCGCTTTACAAATGGTCAGATACGATACGATACGATACACCCGTATATATAAGCCTACATCGCAAGTCTTTTTCTTTTGCCATGACTGGACTGGGAGCTCTCCTGAGTGGATTTCTTGACTGGGCGTTAGGCAAGTCCATGGGCTAAACAAACGAATGAATGGATTCAAATTAAATCCGATCTAATCTAATCCGTGATTAGCATACCGTCGATCACCCATGCATATAGTTCGTTGTCCAGTTCCACTATGGATCCAGTCTCTGGATTTCGAATGCGGTAAATCTGTTGAACGAAATCGTCGGCCACTTTGTTGCTCCTCGGAAGAAAGACAGTCACTGCTTTTGGAATCATCAGCTGAGGGTTTATCGCTGTACGCAGACGATACCATTCGTCACCGTTACTACAATAGAAGACACAAAAGTAGGCTCCTCTATTGTCTCTATACTAGTCTCTTTTGTTCACAGGAATTGAACTTTACTGTTGTCATAGAATTTTTTCCTTGCTAATATTAAGAAACGTCGCGATCTTTGTGGTTTAAATAATTTGAAATGTAACATTTTGTGTTGCTTTGAAAAAATTCTTGACCGAAGAAAATAGAGTTTATCTAGAGCTCATTTATACAGGATATGCAAAAATGAAGATGTTGGGGTATCATGGATGACATGATGAGTGCATCAGGTGTAGAGAATTAGCTAAAAACAAACGTCAAAAGCATCAGATTCACAGATAGATCGCTTACACTACAGTACTGTCATCAAAAGACTATAGTAATTATTACTGTTTGACCACTGCCATACTTTCTCACGAGTCGCGAGGCTAATTCTGGATACTTACGTTGTGTCGAGACCAGGTGACAGTCCTTTCCATTTCCGGTAAGCCATTTCCGATTCCATGAGTGCCGCTATCTTCGGAGATCTTCCGTCGTTCATGTAGACGGTTCGTACATCATCTGGATCGAAGACACGAACCGTCGTTCGACCAGACATCGTTTCCTTGAAGACGCTTCCGTATCTGTGGTAGTTGTCTCTCAGGATCTCGTGATACTTCGAATACGAATGATGACCTAGAAACCCCGTTCGTTAATCACTCGTTCATCCATTCAAGAGTTTATGTACCTCTTCTTTAAGATACTATTCAGAGGCGATATCGACTACAGCACTACAAGGATGTACAAGTTTGAGTTGATTTGCTAAAATGCTTCATTTGAAGTTCCGGAAAGCAGACAAAGCTCCTGTGGTAGCCCACGGGCGAATGTGCTCACCACGGAAATGGCTTGATTCTGCCTAGTTGCAGTTAATTCAGATGGAACCATCACTGTCTAGTATGAGCAATGCATACAAGTCTGGCTGCCAGCAGCATCCATAATACGTGCAGTACATGCAAGATTCACATCATGCGTCACTTGCATCTACGCTGAAAGACATCCTCCTACTTCCCTAGGACGTCTACGAATCCATCTCAGAGCACACTCAATGGTTAGAGCAAAGTCTTAGACGCCGCTTAATCGATACCAACCGTTCCTGTAATTATAGATTTAACTCCGTCTCTGATCACCCTCTGAAAGTGCCTGTTCTAAGTGTGGAAGAAGGAGGATGTCGGCGCCACAGATCGTTGTTCTCACACAGAGTCTTTGCATGAAAGCCTACCACTGCTATAAAAGGTTTGGTATGCAATACGCAATTCCGGAAAGAGCAATATCCCTTACCCCATTACGTGAGAAGGTATTGGATTGTGAAACACAAGCCGTTAGCTTAATGGTAGTGATAGTGGCACTGTTACTGATACTGGTAGTGGAAGTTGAAACGGCTGTGGTAGTGGTATTAGTGATGGGTCTAGCAGTAGCACTGGTAACAATCATGGTAGTAACAAAGCTTTTTTCTCGATGTACTCGCACTGGAACCTGTACTGAATGGTCACCACTGCGAGCGGCGCTATATAACTTAATATAAGTCATAGATTGCATTGCATTATTATAAGCATCAGTAGAAATTAGAAAAAACTAGTAATACATTTCCACCTGCTTAGTAGACCAAAATCAGCCTACCTAGTCGATAGCTGAGAATATTTCCAAAGTACGGAAGTCCTCTTGGTCCAGGCATCATCCGCAGAGGTTTGGCGTTCTCATACTCAATGTCTGTTTCCACTTTTCCATGTTCACCACTTTCCTTGGGGTTTGGCAAACTCCCCAGAGACCTCACAAAGGTCGCGTAGGTCCAGATGGAAGCCCGTGAGGCCAGGAAACTCGGCAGAACCTTCACGCAGAACATCTTGCACTTGCGAGTTGGCCCAACGATAAAAGATTATGTTGAAACGAAGCTCAAGTCATTAGCTTATTTCACTGAACGTCAAGGGTCAAGAATGAAAGAACTTGATGACGGGATCAATTTTGTCAGAAAATAGGCTTAGCGAGACATACAGAGAGGCAGACATATAAATGGAGTTACTAGAGATAGGCAGACAGAGGCATACACCTATTATAACGTATAGGCCCTACGTCTACAATAACGTTACAGCATAGCCTATGCAATATGCATGTCAAAATTAATGAACTCGATATTGAAATACCGTTGGGCAGAAAATAAGCACATAGATACATACAGGTAGACAGACAGACATAAACAAATAAACATACATAGAGATAATGCTAGCGTACAGTAGGCTAGGCCTAGCTACACGACAGTACATGTCATGTAGATATTAGACGTGCATACATTGCAGCTAAGAACTTAATAAGCTATTAATATCACGTAGGCTACTGTCATCGAGGAGCACTATTCTCAGGTACTCAAGAGGCACCACAGATAGACAACGAGATCCGTACGTCCACAAGTACAGGCACATCGAAACACACAGTTGCCCATGGCTGAAACGCTTCACCTATACACAGACAAGGCAACCGATACCGCAGTCTTAACATAGTCATATTGTTGCAAATCAACCAACTTAAAAGACTGATCTACAGTCTACACCACACATTGTAAAATTATTAATACAAAACAACCGTATTTGATATTACAGCTTTAGTCTATTATAGAAACTTCAATGGCCGTGAGCAACTGAGAGAGAAGGACTTGCACAAAGTCCCTGCACAGCAGCGAGGTTTGAACCGGCGCTATCCGAACAATGGACCAAACGCCTTAACCATCCGGCTACCGTGCTGTATTTTAACTCACCCAGATAATTACATGCGACAATCTCCTAACCGGCGACATGTAGATCAAACTATCAAAGCTAGCAAACAGCGGAGTAGGGTACGCCTACGTACTTATAGAGCTAGGCTGGCTTGCGATGTGAGTCATTGTTTTTGAACACTGAACCCATACGTTTTTGAACATTGACCCAGGCCATAGAGACGTAATGGTTCTTCAAACTGTTCGTGCTGATTGGCAGTTTCACGTAATTTATTTGGCTCAAGCGTCCATCTTTAAAAATTCCGACGACGTGCAAGTCACTTATCAGCCCTTGACTATTATAGGCTTATAATCGACATCGCAGCCTGACTTGAGTTTAGTAACCACGATTTGTTTAATGACCGAATGAGCTTAAGTAATCTGGAGTAGTGGCTCTCGTACCTGCCCCAGGGTCCACCGATATATCGAAAGTAGATCATTCTATGAGAAGATCAGATCCTTATAATGCTCACTGGCGTCGAAAAAGATAAACAAAAGTTAGGTATCACAGCTTTCACAAGAATTCAGGAACTCCGATTCCGATTCATCAGATCATCCGCTTACAATAATAATTCTTGATCTGGACATTGAAACTGGACTCGGATCTTCATCTGACCATCATTTCGAAGAACCTCTGACTTTTATATAGCACCACTCCCTCTGTCTCCCTGGTGGACTACTCAGATTTGGATGTCTGAAACATTATGAATGTGTTCTTCACTGAATCGATTTCAATTAACATGATATTAATTGAGGAAAGTGGAGTGCCTCATGGGCCATGGGCACAAATCGTTTTATGCCAGACTTAAATTAAATGCCTGTTCTGAAAAGTATGTAGCTTACATTATTCTAATTATTGTACGATGTGGAATCGATTTCAATTATGAGGCTTCGTTTTGTATTGAATTGCATTTCATCACATCTTTTCGTATTAAATTTTAGTGTGATACATTGTATTGTGGATCTTACTGCAATGCAATTGCTAAATGGAACAGGTAAATCGCAACGAGACGGGCATCAATGTATATTTAGCCTAGGCCTGAAAATTTCGTGCTCGTCAAACTCGCGATATCTTGGGGCAACGTTTGAATTCTCTTTAGGACGGTACGGCAACTTTATGCATCTTCATAAATCGACAACATTATAAGTAAGTATCAACAAAGTTGCTTTTATTAGAAGCTTTTCAATGTGATGATGCTTACATGAAAATAAAATAATAGACTACATTTTCTACGGAATAAGGATAAATCTGGCCTAACTGGCCATAGTTAGCTACACCGGTAAGCGGCAGCTGCATTCGTCTGTTGGTTACAACGGACTGCGGTTCAAGCCCCGGGCTGGGAGTTGACATTCAGAGATTTAGATATCTCGGGCTAGCACGTGTGGGACGCAGGGGCGCAAGCTCCTGCGGAGCGACCTTGGGCAAGTTGCTTACCCATCATTGTCTGTGAGGAAGGCAACGGAAAACCACCTCACTCATCTCATCCCCAGGGGCGTAAAGCCAATGAACC
This sequence comes from Lumbricus terrestris, assembly GCA_949752735.1. Lineage (NCBI taxonomy): Eukaryota > Metazoa > Annelida > Clitellata > Crassiclitellata > Lumbricidae > Lumbricus > Lumbricus terrestris. The sequence continues at coordinate 37,572,586 of OX457052.1, forward strand.
TGCCTTCGGGCAGAGCACCATCATCATCATCAAGGATAAATCTACGACAAGCACTAAATCAGGTTGACATCAGCATTTTAACGTCAATGGCTTCTGCAGGGCCTTGGTGAAGCCAATAAACTACAACGTGCGTACATTAAAGTACACATAAGAAATTTGTTATCTTCATTTAGCTGCTTGGCTCGCGACTTTTGTGCTACTTTTTGATGTGATTTCAGCGACCAAGCACTTTTGAAAGTCATTTCATTCATTCATTTCGAGAATTTATGTAGCGCCTCTTAACGAAACCTACCCAGAGGCGCTCCCAGCCCAGCCACAGTTAAGAGAATAAGATTTGAGCGACTTTTAAAAAGCAAGTTAGCCTGCATGGATACCAATTGAGTGAAACGGCGGTAAAGCTCTACAATATTATACATATCTGCGAATTTGCACAGAATGGTTTTGGATTTGGCGCAAACGTTCGTCCCTCATGCGATCTTTCTATCCACTGATCCGTGTCTAGATCCCACTGGTATCTGTTTATCTTGGTATGAACCGCAGTTGTGGAACCGGATGTGGGAACAGAAGTGACCGGAAGATCTGACCAATTGTCTGATCGTAATCACACTCTATTCGGAAGTTCTGGATTAGTTTGATCAGGACCAACCGTAGTTCCTGTTCAGCGACTCTTCGCCCTGCAAAGAACAGCAGCGCTTAGGATTACCGGAATCAGCAGAGGTACTCTTCATAATAAATAGCCATTCAATAAATTTTTAGACAATCATGGAGATAGTAGCAACAAAAAAGGTCGTTTAAACAATACTAGAATTATTTCTCAAACTGTTAAAGAGCTATAAAAATTCAATGCATGACGCAAAGTTCAAACGAGAGCTATGTGGTGTCCTTTCAACAAGGCTGATTTCTCAAACCATAATTGTTTGTGTGTTCGTTAATTAATTTGTATGTTCATTGCGTCTTTGGCATTGGACTACAATATTCCTCTTAGCTACAGGCCTACATTCCTTAGATTAAAATTCATTCATTCACTCCATGGATTTCTATGACGCCCCTTCAAGAAAACTACTCAGGGGCGCTCCCAGCCAAGCCACAGTAAAGCATGGTTGACTTGGGAGACTTACGAAACAACGTTTGATTTGTCAGATGTAATTAATGCAGCGTTGAAGGGAGATCATTCTAGAATCGAGAAAGTTTGACTTGTCTGGCATCTAGCAACGAGACCTTGGAAAATCTCAAATTGATGATTTTACTCTATCAACACCGCTACCCTACCTCGCTCCATGGAAAGATGGGACGAATTAGGAAGGACATCGTCGCGAGTACCTATGCACATTCTTGGTCCGAAGCCGAACGGCATGACGAGATACGGATGAATGGTCTCAGTCGATTGTCCTCTGACCCATCGTTCCGGGACGAAGGAATTTGGTTCATCAAAGTACTTTGTTTCACGCAGAACGATGTTGGTATTCAGAGATAAATAGGTCTAGAGACACGACAGAGGTTTGCATAGATTTCTAAGACAAGCTTGTCGTTAAAAAGATCCAATTAAACTTAATTCTATTTATTATTAAAATTAGTGGTCTATAAAATTATGTTGCCAGTCCTTAATACACAAGTCATCGACAAACCAATTCGCAAACAGATCAATATTCAGACGATCAATTCTCAAAGCCAACTCCCTTCGCTGCAGGCTTAGAGCAATCCCGCTATGGCGAGGGTCAGCCACTTTTTTTCCACTTCGTGGGTTGAGAATTATTATAAGTCTCTATGTCCAGAAAGTACAATTAAGAGATATTCCATTTCCATTTTGAAAGTCCAACAATCAATCACACAAACAATAATGAAAATGTTACAAATGTAACTGACGGCTTTAGTTCATTTGTCAATAAAGTAACATAGACAAAAGCCGTAAATAAAACGTGAAACAATTTAATTTTTTTTAAAGAATGCATCACGCTTTAACTCCAGCGTCTTCCCAGTCCCTCGCGTCTTTTCTTCTGTCGTCCCCGGCTGAGACGTCCATAGACTCCATAAAGTCCATAATTATACCTCCGCTTGCATGAAATTTTTCACACAACAATCATCCTCTTTTCTTATTACATGCCCATGCCATCTCAGTCTGGCCGGTCGTACCTTGTCAGTTATACATACTACCCCGAGATCCCTTCTTATGTCCCCATTCCGTTTCCTGACTTTCAGTGAGATTCCTAATATCCATTGCAGAATCCTCATTTATTTTCTTCTTTTCTGCAGCCCTCCATTCCTTTTAGTTGCAGTTCTGGCTTCTGCCTCACATGACATCATCGGCGCTACCATTTTTTCATATTTTTCCTTTAAGCTGGCTGAAATGTTGATTTTACGCAGCACTCCTGTTAATTCCTTCCACTTCAAAGTATACGCTTACCGATCTTCCACATAATTTTATAATGATACCCTATAAAAAGTCAATTACAGCCCCAAAATAAACGGTATAAGCTTACGTAAAGGAGACCCATTATCCTTTTTTAATCATCCCAAACCAAATCCAAAACAGGAGACCCCACAAATTTAAGTAAAAAATATAAATAATAATTAATTATCTTCAACCCTCCTATTTGATCGGTATACAATCAGTAGGTTTATTTACTAACCCCGGATGGTATCTGATAACCGGCGACAACCGTGTCCTGCTGGGTAATTCGTGACACTTCCGTAGCGGGTGGAAAAAGTCTGAAGTAGAAATAGACTGACCGTCAAATGGAGTGAATCTCACCAGGATTTATGAGAACTAATCTGACCACTTCTTTTGCGCCATTTTCCTGATTATCAGCTCAACATGCATGTGCAGGATGGGCCATAAAAAGTACCCCAATATAGTTTTTCGCCAATATCTTGATCAAAAGTAAGAATTTTTCAAACGAAAATTTACAAGATTAAAGGCAATTCATATTCACATACAGTGATCTACTTTCACCAAAATATTTCAAACAGAACAAAAGTTACACCACTTTTAGTGAGACCACCTACTGTTTTTTATCGATTCAAAAACATAACGCAACAAAAAGTTTAAAAACAGAGTTTGATTAAGTATCATCCATACTAATTGTTATCTATTGAACTTGATATTGCCAGATAATCCTTATTATAATTATTTAGAAAAGAAACAGGGTACCAACGTCCCTATGAAGTCACTTAGCAAGATGACGACTAAGCTGATAAGCAAGGAATGTGTCAGATTATTGATTTTGTTATTAAAACAATTAAATTCAAATTTCTATAAATGAAATATGAAAATGCCAAGATGTCAGTGACAGACAAAATTTATATCCAGACACTTTGAGAGCAAGGTCCTATTATTACCGATTAATCTGATAAACAGTGAGAGCGCAGAAATCAAGAGTCAAATTGAGAATTCCTAAATAAGCCGTTGGGGAAAGGAGATCGGTTCAACGTCAATATTATTGTCCTGGTCTCGTTGAGAAGAGACAATTGCCCACACATTTTCTGATTTGAACCCGATGGATCATCAAGTGTGGAGAGTTATGCTGGAGAAAATAATACTAAAATTAGGGGACAAAAAACAACGGCGGTAAGAGAATTGATGGTCGCAATTCATTGAAGTTGATATGGGACGATTAAGCTATGGAACACATCAACAAGACCATCAAGAACTCTACAAAGATAAGCTTACTCAGAGCAAGTGTGTATGGTCATTGGTGGTGGACACATTGAGCACACAATTATTATGAAGCACTATCAAGTTCATTATTTTTATGACAATTCTTTGGGACGTGATTTAATAAAATCACTTTTTTTACTTATCGTTGCGTTATGTTTTTGAACCGTCAAAACACAGTGGGTGATCTCACTAAAAGTGAAGTAACTTTTGTTGTGTTTGAAAGATACAGACAGAGACAGAGACAGAGGAAGAGAGAGACAGACAGGCAGATACAGAGCTACAGAAACAGAAACATATAGAGATAAAGAGACATAATTATAGGAACATATAAATAGAGTGCTGCTTGATCAATGGTCATCATCTCAGGGCCGTGTTTAAAGGTTCTTCGAGTGTCGGTGCAAAGTGTTAGAACAGGGGCAAAGTGTCGTTCGGCAGTCTTACAAAATCAATCATTTTACAAAAATCAGCTGTTCAATAGGCTAGCCTACGTGGTTTCGGTTGTGGCGGGTCTGTAAACAAGCGCGCAACGTCCGTGAACTAACTTAAATTAATGTTTTCTTACATTTACTGATTTTGCAGAAGGTTTAAGCAACACTGAGACTCGCAAAAAACATTTGGCCAATAGCAACAAAACTCGCAAGGCGCAAGGGCATTCGGTGCACCGCACCGAATGGACCTATGTTAAACACGGCCCTGCATCATCTGGAGTCATAGATATCGAACCTGAGACCCTCTTTGATACAGGCGTGAAGGTAACTCGTTTCCTGGAGCATGTCTTCTGTCACGTCTTCATTTCTTTCGGATGCAACCTCCGAGATCTCTTCGTACAGTTTCTGCTGTTTGTCTTCATTGGCAGCCAGACAGTAGAGCTGACCCAGCAGGGCAGGGGTGGTCTTTGAAAGACAGCAATGGCCAAGGTAAGACAATTATTTTACAATAGGTAAAACAGTAATCAAGCAAAGCTGGAAATCAGGTAAACAGTGAAAGAGCAGGTAGAGTAAAAAATAATCAGGACTAAACGTACAACTTAACAAATTGTAAGCAGGACAAAAGGTTAATAGGAAAGAAGGCAAACAGGAAAGAAGTTTAAAAGAATAAAAGGTAAACAGTTTAGAAAGTAAACAGGAATAGGTTAGGTGGGATTGAATGTGACAAAGAAACAAGGCAAACAGGACTAAAATGTTAACAGGATAAATTGAAAACAGTGATAAAAAAAAAACCGGAGAAGCGAAATGGATAAAAAGTTTTAAAAAAATTTAAAGAAAATAGGACAAAGGCAAAAAGGATAAATTTTTACAGGACAAAAGGTAAACAAGATAGAACGATAAAAGTGACAGACAAAGTGGAAATTACCGCGGTCATTCCGTCCGACATGAGACTGACAACAAACATGAGTCGGTCGTTGTAACTGAGCGATTGTTGGCTCAACAGATGAGTCACATAATAGAACTGATCACTTCTGAGTTCATCTTTCGCTTTGAGTTCACTCACTTTGTCACATGTCTCGTCGAATAGTCTCTTCACGTGACTAAAAGCAAAGCAAAGCAACGATCAATAAAATAATTATTGGTTCCAAACTTAATAATTGCTTTACTTTACTCGCGATTTCAACTGATAGTTTGTTTAGTATCTATTGTCAACTGGAATTCAAGCATTATACAATGGAACGCAGAACTTAAAAATTGAAATACAATATGAAATATACCACCGTACGATACAACACGTTGGAGTGTAACGCCACACAATCAATTGGAATCAAATGAAATACAATTTTATTATAATGCAATGGAATATTATGCGGTGCAGTGCGATGAAATGCAGCAATGACAACATCACAATTTACAATCTAATACAATGATCACCTCAGAATCTCCACATGCATTATCTTGTCAAGCATTATTGCCTAGATTAATATTTAAGTATTCAGTCCTAGTATCCACAAAACTCCTAGACCATATAAAAAGGCCTAAAGAGGAAACTGTGTGTGTGTGTCTGTTTGACCAGGATACATTCCCACAGTTCTTAAGATTTTCACTCCAAACCTTCACTACTGTGTCGGTCTCGGCATGGAACACCCCGTGCGGGTTGGCGAATTTCTCACACCATGGAAGCTAGGGTGGGGGCGAAAATACAAGCTTTTGCAATATCCATTCCGTCGCCATAGTTTCACAGCTATATTGACCTGAAACGTTCCACCTAGACCGAGTGGGTGTGTGGGGTGGGGTGGGGTGGGTGGAGGTGGGGTGAGGTGGGGAGTTGGCAGTTTGGGAGCGGGCGATTGGGGAGCCGGAAGTGAGAGTGGGGAAGTAAGGAATTGACCGGGAGCGAGGCGAATTCTGAATTTCCCGGGCAACGCCAGTACCCCAGCTATTACCCAATGAAGAAGTCCTCGTTCTTTACAAATTTCTTCCAGCGGGGGGTGGAAATCCATTTATATAGCGGCACAGTGAAATCCATCCGCGTCGAAAGGTCCATGGCATCGTTCCTGGCGACGATCAGTCGACGTTGCCATGACAACCGGTCGGCTTCTAGGCAACCAATTGTTGTATCGAAGCACATCATTGCAGCCGCTAAAACAATAATTATGGTTATTACATAGGTGATCGCCTTCTGAGATTCCTGTTAAGGCGCTATATAAATGGTCAATTGGTCATATGCATGCATGCATACATACATACGTACATAATACATATATACATGCATGCATGCATACATACATGCATACATGCATACTTACAGACATACATACATACATGCATACATACATACATACATACATACATACATACATACATACATACATACATACATACATACATACATACATACATACATACATACATACATACATACATACATACATACATACATACATACATACATACATACATACATACATACATACATTGGGTATCCAAGGACGTCGTCAGCTACGCTCTGCTGATAGGGGAGTCCTCTTAGTTCCTTTTGCTCGTACTACTACCATGAAGGATCGAGCCTTTTCTGTGGTTGGACCAGTGGTCTGGAATGGCCTTCCTTTTGAGCTACGCCTACACCCTGGGACTCTACCAGGATCCTTCCTTACTAAACTTAAAACTGTTCTTTTTGTGCGCGCTGGAGTTGGGAGCGCTTCTGAGTAGTTTTTCTTGAAGGAGCGCTATATAAATGTCCGAATGAATGAATGAATGAATGAATACATACATACATACATACATACATACATACATACATACATACATACATACATACATACATACATACATACATACATACATACATACATACATACATACATACATACATACATACATACATACATACATACATACATACATACATACATACATACATACATACATACATACATACATACATACATACATACATACATACATACATACATACATACATACATACATACATACATACATACATACATACATACATACATACATACATACATACATACATACATACATACATACATGCTTGCATACAAGATTGAGATTCCAAAATTAAAGTATTTTGGAATTATTCTAGGCTTTGGCTATTGCATAGAATATCGATAGCACGGAATTGTTGATGGTACAAGAAGTTGGCTTCGGTGAGTGTACTCATCTTATCGAATGTAATTTAGTATGATAACTTATTAATATGTATTCTAGTTATGAATGTCTTCCTCATTTGATTGTCTATTTGCGGGTGTTGTCACAAACTTACAATCAAATGAGGAAGACATACATAACTAGAATGTTATTTACATATTAATTTGTTTGTTTATTCTTAATAATTTTTATGCGTTAAATTTATTTGTGATACTTGTTCACCAGAGTATTGTTTGATAGCTGGTTAAGAAATAAAGAATATAAGAACATAACATGATGTGATGAGACTAATGTAATTTGATATTTTAACAGAATAATTACGATGTGATGAGACTAATATAATTTAATTAAATATGATCCAATTATTTCACGGCATTTAGTCTTTTCTATTCTAATCCGATTCAATTCAATATAACATATTCAAATTAAATCCAATCTACATATTATAATCGATGTTTCTCCTACCATCAATCACCCATGCATATAGTTCGTTGTCCAGTTCCGCAATGGATCCAGTCTCTGGATTTCGAATGCGGTAAATATGTTGGACTAAATCGTCGGCCACTTTGTTGCTCCTCGGAAGAAAGACGGTGACTGCCTTTGGAACCATCAGCTGAGGGTTTATTGCTTTACGCAGACGATACCAATCGTCACCGTTACTTGAATGGAAGACACAAAAGTGGGATTCTCTTTTTGTCGCTATGCAGAAGTGCTCATGTTGTTGATAAATTATTTGGCATTCTCTTTTCGTCAGAGTGGTTGTTAAGAATCTCAGTACTCAATTATAAGTATCATGAGTATTATTTAATTTATTTTAATTCATTGGGAAATAAACTGAAACTGAATGCTTTCGTGCAGCCTATTTCGAACTCAGTGGTCTATTGTGGTTTTTTGCGCTTTCATTGTTTTGTGATTATAAAGCAGACGATATTGAATAGTATTTTAACTGGATTAGTAAGAATTTGCAGATCAGAACGGAACACAAACGAAACAAAAAAAATGCAATGGTATAGAATAGAATATGAGAGGATGCAGTGGAACAGAGTCGAATAAAGTGAAGCAGTGTACAGTTGAAGAGAATCGAGGAGAAAGGAGTAAGACATAGAGTAGGCCTAAAAGAAAACGCAGTTCAATCAAATGGAGTAAACATAGGAGAATAGGATGGACCATTGCTAAATTATAGGCCAATACGTACTTGCTCCCGAGCCCAGGTGACAGTCCTTTCCACTTCCGGTAAGTCATTTCCGGTTCCATCAGGGGAGCGATCTTCGGAGATCTTCCGTCGTTCATGTAGACGGTTCGTACATCATCTGGATCGAAGACATGAACCGTCGTTCGACCAGGCATCGTTTCCTTGAAGATGCTTCCGTATCTGTGGTAGTTGTCCCTCATGATCTCGTGGTACTTTAAATACGAATAAGGATCTGGAAACACCGATTTTCATCAGAACTTCGTTAACTTGAGATTCGTGTTTTTTTCTATAGCGCTTCGCTGTGTCTAATAATAAGCGCAGGGCACCAGCTTATTCACGAGCGAATGGGCTTTATGAAGTGTTTTCATACGCCCACACATCGTAGTCTTAAATCTGAGTATCCATTTAAATTGTTTCTTTTCGAAAAAAGACATTTAGATACGCTATTATATAGTTCGTGTAGGCCTGTGACGAAAATACACATAGACATTGCTACGAAAGTAAATCTCACAAGTCAGACGCTTAGTGTGGGTCACTCTGTACAAGAACGCACGTAAGTCAGTCATTCATTCGGTCAGTTAGTCAGGCAGTAAATCAGTGAGGCAATAATAGGTAAATCAGTCTGTCAGGCACTCACCATAAACCAGCCAATCAGTTACTCAAATAAGCCGCTTTCCACTGTTATTCAATCATTCAATCCTTTCGCCACATCAGCCAATGGTGAGAATTGCCGGGTATTTGGGTCAGTGTTTAATCTAGTCCCCCTCCTCTGGGGGGGGAATTGGGGTTTCTGGGGGGGAGACATTTGAACGTCCGAAGGACGCTCGTGATGCGCGTAGCACCGAGACGGGGAGGGGTATGGGGAGGGGGATGTGCCCATCCCCATCAGAAACTTTTTGAATTTCCACATTGCAATGGCAGTATTTTAAGGTGTCGTCTTAACAAAATAGATGTACTTTTTCAGTGACCCATTAGAAAATTTTTGGATTTCCACATTGCAATGGCAGCATTTTAAGGTGTCATCTTAGCACAATAGCTGCACTGTTTCAGTGACCCATTATAAACTTTTTTGGATTTCCACATTGCAATGGCAGCATTTTAAGGTGTCATCTTAGCACAATAGCTGTACTGTTAGAGTGACCCATTAGAAAATTTTTGGATTTCCACATTGCAATGGCAGCATTTTAAGGTGTCATCTTAGCACAATAGCTGTACTGTTTGAGTGACCCATTAGAAAATTTTTGGATTTCCACATTGCAATGGCAGCATTTTAAGGTGTCATCTTAGCACAATAGCTGCACTGTTTCAGTGACCCATTATAAACTTTTTTGAATTTTCACATTGCAATGGCAGAATTTTAAGGTGACGTCTTAACAAAATAGCTGTCCTTTTCAGTGATTTCTTAGAAACTTTTTGAATTTCCACATTGCAATGGCAGCATTTTAAGGTGTCATCTTAACATGATATTATCATATATTGTAGTAGTAAAATAATGTCATTATAATCATATAATAATAAATAATATCACGATATATTATAACACTTCATGTAAAACAATGATGAAACAGTAACTAAAAACCAATATCATCTCGTCAAATTTTTCTGGGGGGGGAAATGTCAATCCTGGGGGGAACTTTCCCCCCCAGAGACGTCTAGATTAAACACTGTATTTGGGTGCTTCAACCCCTATTCTTTCTAAGGAATCAATATCTTCAGCGCTCGTGAATAAGCTGGTGCCCCGAGCTTGGCTTTCAAGTAGCGCTTTAGAAATTTGGAGATTACGATTAAGGATCCAAACAGTAAAGTCTTCTACGCACACCCTAACTTCATGTGGATCAGCGTCTGTCCCCCGGCAATTTTTCTACAATTCTCATAATGCACCAGTCCTGCCGACCTGCAGGCATGGACTAAATTAAATGGCTTGGCCGCTTGGCACTGACAGGCATATTATTACTATCCATTCTAACAATACCCTTTAAAATGTACACCAATTATTACTTACCGAGTCTGTATTGCAGTAGATTACCAAAATAAGGCAATCCTTTAGGACCCGGTATCTGGTCAAACGGCTTTGCTTTCTCGTATTCCGTCTTCAGCTTGTCATCTTCGCTTGCTGTCAGCGTCGAATTTGATCTCCATGACGACGACCATGACGAACGGGTCACCATGGCAACAGAAATGGTACGTATGTTTCGAGGGAATACCATGCGAATTCGTGACGTCATGTCTAATACGTCGGATTTCTTCTAGTTATAATATTATAATTAGGCCTATGTATAACTTTGAAGCTCTCGAATATCTTTACTGTCTTAGGCTATGTTTAGAATATACGAATATTATCTTGAGTATTTTCTGTAAATTCCAAAATAGGCCCTATGGCCTATGTGAAAGTGTGAAGGTTCTCCGATTTCTTCGTTTTCTAAATCTTTTGGAAGGTTTTGATTTAGAAATTCTTCAACTTTGTCTCAATCAGCTGTAAAGGTCTGCGAATTATTCTTCTTGTTGGATATTTCGGGTTTGTTTGTTTTGTTCGAGATCTATGAATAATTATAATCTACTAATCTGTGAATATTATGTCGGATCGACACGAGTTGCAAATCTCTTAAAGGCTCAGGCCTCCGCGAATTGAGAATCCGCAAAGATCTTGGATATTTCAATGCTATATCGTCTATCTACATTGAGCACCGATGATGACTCGAATTTATGAATCTATCGGACACAATAAGTCAGTCATCTGATACCCTTAACCCTTCGGAGGTGAGGTGACGAATTGTAACACCAGAGGTGAGGTGGGGTACGACATACCCCAATACTTATTTTTATTAGCAAATCGCGGTATCAAATGAAAAACATTAATTTGAGTTAAACTATTCTTCTACGGTCGATTATCAACCAAACTGACGATTATCACGAACAAATATTATTTGTTTTAAATCCTTATTAGATGGCCAGATGGTGAACCCACCCAATGTGTACTTAGCCCGTGCAAGTTTGAGTCCTCATGCGCAACGTTGTCAAATGCAAGAATAGCCATATTTATTGTTATACAACATAAAATGTTTTTAATCATCATTGTCGTCAACCTTCTCAAAGCTATGTATCATAACACAATATTGGCGTGTTCAAGGCATACTAGCATGCTAAACAAAATAATGGCCTATAAAATTGACATGTATAATAGTATGTATACGAAAAAATACCATTTAAACATGCAACAAAATATAAAAAAATGGTTCGTCCAAAATGCCTGAAATTGCGGAAAAGTTTTCCTATTTCGTATTCATAAAGGCAGACAAAATTGATCCGAGCTGGCTTCACGTTTTCCGCAAAAAGTTTAAAGTAGGTTAGAATACCTCTGGGTGTGTCATACCCCACCTCACCTCCGGTGGGTTAAGTTGTGAATATAAGAATATTCTGAATTTCCTGCAGCTACCGGTACAGCTCTTGCACAGCACTCCGAGAGAAGTGTGAAGATCTGCACTGTCCGTAAAAACGTCCAATTTTCAAGAATAGTTTGCAATTTGCCATTATATTCAAACACTCAAGTTTGCAGAGCCATAGCTAGACACAATCGAGTGTAAGACCTCGTACCACACTTTCGCGTCTAGAGAAAACGTATATTTTAGGAATAGTCTTGACGATTGCAAGACTGACTACCGGGATTGATTGACGACTAACAGGATCTAGAAAAACATCGTTTGGTTATACTACACACCATTGCCAGGTCAAGGCACACCGAGGGTTTGTAGCCTACAGTTGTGTTTTTGGTTTTAAATGAGGCAAAGGTCCAGGGATGCCACTCATAGCTTTTTCCACCTAGATCTAGGTATTTTCGGTCTTGTCTCGGTTTCTAGGTTTTTTTGGTCAGGATCCAGCTTTTTTCTCACGGCGGTTTTTTCGACTTTTTACATAGGCCTACAAATTTATTTTTTTAAACTGAAAATGCACAAAAGAGTGAAAAAGATCAAAGATTTTGTGAATTTGGACCAAAAATTGCAAATTTTGGAGCGAAAGACTAAAAAGGAGGTCATCAGAATTTTTCAAGAAGGAGAAGATAGCAAATTTTATTCGTCGGACGACTAAAAAAGGTCGTTAGAGATTTGAAGCCTGAAAATTGGAAAAAATCTATGTATTTTACAGGGAAATCGTCAATCTAGCCTTTTCTAGCCTTTTTCTAGCCTTTTTTCACGAAAGCAGAACGCAATAGTTGCAGTTCAGGCTAGCCGACAGCATGTTATGCACAGCGCACAATCAGAAAGGACTTTAGATCTATAGCTGACTCGGATAGGCTACTGACGGTTTATACAGACTATTACAGAGCGCTGATATACAGTTACTGTAGTGACCAAAAGTTTCGACCACCATCATTATTTTAATTTATAAATTCACTGACAAACATGCATCTTTTTCCAACCTTTTATCAGAAGTTATGGTCCAAGGTCATATGGCCGATTGGTCATATGGCTGATCGGTCATATGCCGCAAAAACGAACTTAGTCCTAATCATAGCCTACCGGCATATAAAACAATTTAAACGTACTGGGTGGGGTACGAAAGGACCACATCTTTCTTTTTGCTGTGTAAGGTCAACTTGTTTAATATTTTATGTTCAGAAACGTTCCTTATAGCCCGGCTGACAACTGTAAATGCTCTAATGAAATAAGAAGTTAGAGAAAATAACTTTTTAACACCAAGTAACAACTCTTTTGCCTACTATGCCCCATGGACTTTAATCCCTTTCATCAGTCTGATGCGGGTTTCACGTGCAACTATCACATACAGACGGCTGTACACACAGTGCGTTGGGCAAACAGGTTTGTGACATGCAAAGCAACGGCGATTGACTGCGGTCTGATTCACGCTGAAAAGGTTGACACCTCTGCCTAGTCACGTCCGGTTGTGCTGCAGGATTACAGTGGTTCATTACTGGTGAAAATGCTCATCCAAAAGCAGCATCTGAGTGGCACGTCTCACAGGGGGAGGTTGTGTTGGGAAACTGATGACCTTCGCATGTGAATAACATAAGACATGCTACTAGTGACTCGGTTGAATGCTAGATTACAATTATGCTAAGAAATTTATCAAGAGGCACAACTTACCAAAAATAGCGACTAAACAATTTCCTGTAATGTTGTTACTATGAAGGGAAAACTAAAAAGCTAATAGTGTGGGGGAACGGAAAGTAGCTCACATAACAGGTGAAAATTGATTGGACAAAAAATGACATCACTTGCGAAGTGTCCCAAAGGCCAAAACTACTCATGTGCCTTTGTGAAAGTCGGGCATTTTGCTGTGCAAATTGACGTTACACATTAAGAAATTGCTGGGGTTCAAACGGACCCCAGCAGTCTTTTGAGGACATCATGTAGATAACACAATTCCACTTTTTCCCAATTATCTTCTTTCTAATGCTATATAGTAGTGTGACAAATTCCTAAAATTATTTGAACAAATATGTAATGGTTCAAAAATTATAACAATAATAATAATTATTATATGCGTGGGGTCTCAAGAGCGGAATGTATGGTAGAGGTCTTCTTCTCCTCCTCACATTCTCAATGATATTCAAATCTAGACTGCGACCAGGTCATGGCTCCAGCAGTGGAAAGCCCTTCTGCTTCAGCCAGGATCTGATGGCCTTTGTAACAGTGCTAAGTAGCTCCATCCTGTTGGAAGTGGCTGATGTCATGGATGGTGATTAAGTTTTTGCTGCTTCACTTTCAAAATGTTCAGATACATGGCTCCATTAATTTTATCCTAGTGATATCTGGCATTCAGGCATTTTCCAGAGTCCATTCTTTCCAGCAACCAACACTGCTTCCCACACCATGACATTTGGTGCCTGCTTCGGTACCGGTAAAACATGATTATGGGGTTATGGCTTTGATTAGGTGGTCGTCTCACATAACTGCAGGAATTGTAGAAACCGTTTAGTTGTGTGAATGCGATTTCATCCGGAAACATCAGCCACTTCCAACGGTATGGGGTACCGCCATAGGTGCAATCACGTCCTAAAAGTAGGGGTCCCATAATAATAAAGTTAGGGGACCACTCAAAAGTTGGGGGGACGCGTCCCGTGGGTCCCATAGGGTGGTTGCGCCTATGGGTACCGCATCATGACACAAAGACACAATTTCTGGCTGAAGCAGAAACGTATTCCACTGCTGGAACTATGACCTGGTTTCAGTCCAGACTTGAACATTATTGAGAATGTGTGGGCGGTGCACGTGATGGAGCAAAAGCTCTCTGTTCAAGATCCAACTTCTTACGTTGACTTGATCAGCTGGATCAAGGCTTTGTTGGTGTGGGAGATAACACAAAGTCTTGTGTTCAGCCGAAAACTGGCCCAACCGATACCGTAGCACAGTCAAACTGTTTAAAAAACACAGGTTACCACTGAAAATATTAACTCTCAGTGTTATTTCTTACTGTGGTGACATTAAATGACCAACAGGCAGTCAAAACAATAGACATAAGGATTGATTTTGGGCAGTCTGGATAACTAAGAAAGGGTTTCCGTATTTATTGCTTTAAACACTCGAAAATTGTACTTTTTGCCGCGTGGGAAGAGCTAAAAAAGCCTGTGCACTGGGTTGCTTTGTAGCCTTCTGTACACTGTACACTGTACAGCTCTATCATGTGATGTGATATTTTGTGCTAAGCCTTCTGCGCCGTCTGTTCTGCTAATTTGTCCATTTTGCATACCGCCACCTTTCCTTATTGTACCATTATCCAAGTGGCATATAATATTATTATATTTTTTTATTGTGACCCACCTTATTGTGTATAATTATGTAGTATCTTGAAGGGCCGTGCTGCAGCTTGTCTGATTGCGTTGTATAATAATTGTCTTGTATTTAATCAAAATACCGTAGTGTCGTATTGAAGTTTAGTGCTAGCCATCGCTCGTTAATTAGTGAGACTACTGTGACGAATCGTATTATAATTATTGCTGTGCGATGAGTTGTATTTAGTCGTATTAGAAATAAGATTGCATTGGATTTAGAATGGCATAGATATTGAGAATGTATTGTAGACCGTCTGATATTAGTTCAGAAATTGATAATAGATTATAATAGAGAATAGTTTTGAAATTGAGATCGGATTGTACTGAGAACTCTTCGGAAATTCAGAATAGATTGTATTTCTATTGAGAATAGTTCACTTTTATCGTCGTCTTTGTAGGCTATCCCCGAAAAATTGCACTCATCATTAACCCTTTGAACCCGACAGGCCGGTTTTCCGGCCCGTTATCCATACAGTTACAGGAGACCCGAGTTCAAAGGGTTAAAGTTCGCAGGTCGGTATTAAAAACTTTTGCATCCCTGCTCTGGTATATAAAGCCCATCAATGTTGTTTCAGTGTGCATGACTTAGAACTTCAAGGCAGCTTGTTGTTATAGTGTTAATCACATAGGCTATTAGTAGGCCAATGCTTTCATGGATTTCTTGGCGTAAACTGAAAACGAGGAACGAGGTCAGGTCTGAGAAGCATCGCGTATCGTTGACTTGCGGATTCGACCGGTTGTGGCCAAGTGATGCGAAAGTTCTGCAGAAGTTTGATCAACAGAACTCGCATTTCTTGCTCAGCAAATCGCATTCCTGCCGTAAAAATCAACAGCAATCCGATGAGAAGCAAATTCTATTGAAACATGAATTCAACGTAGATTCTGAAACAATGTTATCTGTGCGCTTTCTATATGCTGAAATGGCCAAACATGTGAAATACATTTCCAGGTTGTATCCTGTATACATCCACGTATATTCAGTTTAAGAAGCTCTATAGCAGTGCTGACCAACAAGCGGCTCGCTTCTAAACTGAATGAGTTTTCAGTGACCCGCCTAAACTAATGAATTTTTATACAAATTGTGGAAATGAAGAAAAGAAATCGCTTGCCAACTTGCAGAGCCATACATTCCTAGCTTGGCGTATTATTTGATAATGCGAGCACAAAATGCATTTGCCACAACGAATTTGTTATGATTATTCCACAGTAAATATTAATAAAGCTTAACAATGTACACTAGAGTATGATTATTGATTTTAAATTCCACGTTACGGTCCTCGGCTTAAAGAAAGAGTTCTTGGGTGGCCCACGATGTCAAAAAGGTTGGAGAGTAACTTACTGTACTGCTCTAGAGTGCTTACTTACTCACATCATGTGATCTTTTATTTTCAGGCTCAAATATCAATCTTCTTATTTGTGAAAATTTAAATGACTTCAATTACTTAACAATTGACTATTCACTGTATTCAGCCATCAAACAGTCTAGTTCAAAGTTGATTCTCTAGTTAAGTTGGTATGCAGCCCTTTCCGGATCCTTTCTGATTCCTTAGCAGGCGCACTGAAATTTCAACTGCTTATAGAATTTTGAAATGCACATTGTTTTTCTTCGCAATGAAAAGTTTGCCATACGCCACTTTGTCCCTGGACCTCTCTGGACATCCTCTCTGAAAAGACTCAGCGCTCTTGAATAAGCAGTTGCCCTCAGAGTTGAATTAGTGCTATAGAAATTCACAGTTTTATCATAGACGATAGAGATATATCATATACCAGCGCAAACTCTTGGTCCGTGACCAAACGGAAGTAGGATGTAGGGATTGATGTCCTGGGCAGATCCGCCCCGAATCCATCTCTCCGGGAGGTATTTCTCCGGATCTTCGAAGTACTCGGGCAGGCGAAGAAGAAGGTTGTTGTTGAGGCTGACGTGGGTCTGCAACGAACAACAAGGGACATAATGAGAAAACACAGAGAATAACAGACATGTATCTTGTATTCGACACGAAGAGACATCCATTAATAATAATAATTTATTCCGCGAACATTTTGGTCATAATCGATTTGTTTACGTAGTCTACATGATTTTGAACATTGTACTTGAATGTTTATTGGTTTGATGCTTGCATATTTGTATGTTTGATGGTTTGTAGAATTTTATAATGTCATGAACATTTCCATGAATGTATGTACGAGTGTAGGATTGAACAGTAGGTAGATAGGTATGTATTCATATGCTTGCATGTTTGTATGTTTGATGATTTGTAGGCTATATTATAATGGATACAATGTCACGTGGATTTCCATGATTGGTTTGTATGTATGAGTGTAGGTAGAGAGGTATGTAATCATGTAGATGAGTGTGACCGTGAGTAGATAGATTAAGACTATTCTGGAACATTTGACCCAAACCATGGTTCAACTTTTCCAAACCACCCATAACCATGGTTCAAAAATATATCGACCCATAACCATGGTTCAAAAATATATCCACCCATAACCATGGTTCAAAAAATAAACCACCCATAACCATGGTTCAACTTTTTCCAACACACAAATTTATTTTTTTTCCTACTTTATAAAATAAACAAAAAAAAATATTTTCTTGATCCGTTGTGCATTCAACCCAAACATGGTTCAACTTCTGCCAATCAACCCAAACCATGGTTCAACTTCTACCAACCACCCCAGCACGCGCCTATGACTCATCATGCGGGGAATTTCCAGTAGTTTCGATGATGAGTCATAGGGTGGTGGGGAAATACTCATCATCACATGACCACTAAGTCTTCATTATTTACCCACGAATTAAAAGACTCTGGATATCCTAACCACTTCACAAGCGATTTCTTCCCACGCTTCCTGATCACTTTTTCAATCCTATATATTTCCTGGGTCGTTTTCTGCAGCTCCTGTTCATAAAAACTACCTTGTATTTCCTCTCCATTTGAATCAGTAATCTTATAAGTTGGCGGAACCGTGTATTGAATCTGGGATACTGTAAATACCTCCTCAGTCCATCTAGGCGTATATCCCTTCTCAAAAATGTTCTTCTTCTTAGTTATTCTGACTTTATCACCAATTGAAAACTTTGGTACAATAGGCTCTGAAATCTCTTTGCCGTTTAAATTCATAAATACGACCCTTTCATTCACTTTCATACTAGCCTTAACGGGTGTCATTTTAATGGAAGAATGCCTTGTATTATTATAATTGTTAACCATTTCATCTAATATATCGATATATCTTCTCGTTGAATTAGCGGTAAAGTACTTGAACATTTTATCTTTCATCGTTCTGTTCCATCTCTCGACGACGCAAGATTTTTCTTCATTCTCAGTAGAGTACAACTCAACCAAATTCTTTACATCCTTATTATAAAATTCTTTCCCTTTATCAACCCATAATTTAACAGGCTTCCTCCCACCCCTGAGTATCTTCACGAAACCACTCGCTGTAGATTTCCCACTCTTATCATTCAATGGTACAATCCAGCCGAACTTTGAAAACACATCTATAACGGTTAATAGGTATTTCACCCCATTATTATCTTTAGCAAATGCCTGCATATCTACAAGATCAGCGGCCCATATCTCATCTATCCCATTAACAATCACCTTTCTCTTTCTAAAATGTTTAACCACTGGTCTATGCAGTTCATTCGCCAACGTATCTGACCACTTTAGCGTTTTTTCTTCCTCCCCGCGACTTTGCCGTTTTTTGAAGGTAAACCCAAACCAAGGCTCGTTTTAGCTGACAAGATTGGTTTAACGATTGCCCTCTCTATACGCTCCCGGATAGTAGGATTAGGAATGTTGTTCAAATCATTAATCATCGCTCTATCTGCGATATTCCTAGAAGCTGTATCGGTGTGTTGATCGTAAGCTAAATCGTGGTGATAAGCCGCGTTATCTACCCTATCCACAGGTTTGCTCCACTCTTTGAAAGTCCCGTCAGGATTCAGTCTCTTGTCTAACCGTGTACCTGGGCCTGTAAAATGGTGGCCTGGCAAATGCATCTCACCGGGAAACTCGGCCCAAGGTAGCTTAATGTTACTAGTAGCTGCATTCAACGAACTAACTAAATCTCCTCCTTTCGTAGCGGAAGCTTTTACGAATTGAGTTTTTGTTTTACCACATACAACGCAAACGCCCCTAAGCATGGATCTTCCGTTATTAGCGACGGCGTTCTGCACATCTCTCGTTTCAGTCTGTGTTTTACATTTTACGCAATACATTTCGCTTTTACTATATATTAAAAATGGAAATCAAAGATCTGAGTTGGGGTTCTGCCCTATCGAAAAGATTTAATAATCCTCTTTTACCTAGAAGTATACGGGGACTCATAATCGGGAAATCGGCGTGCGGTAAAACGACGCTTCTTCTGAATCTATTGCTCAGGTCAGACTGGTTAGACTATAATAACCTCCAGGTATTCGGTACTTCTCTGTTTCAACCTGAATATCGTATTATTAAAAAGGCATTCGAAGAAAAATTACCGAAAGAAGCGATCGTTAGATTATTCGAGCATCAGGAGGAAATCGCTAGACAAAATCTGTCACCAGCCCTCGTTATGGAATTTATGGCAAAAGAATTAAAATCGGAAGCTAAATCAGATATCAATGCCAAGTTTTTTGAAAAAGCTGAAGACGTACCGGACCCGAGAGACCTGAGTAGTGAAAAGAAGAATCTGATGATTTTTGACGATTTACAATTGGAAAAACAAAAAAAGTGTGAAATGTATTATATTCGGGGGAGGCATAGTAATGTGGACTGTTTTTACCTCGCACAGAATTATTTCAAACTACCTCGGCAAACGATCAGAGAGAATGCAAACTTTATTTGTCTGTTCAAACAGGACCAGAAAAATATCGGCCTTATTTACAACGATCATGCTAGTACGGACATGCATAAAGATGAATTTAGAAAACTATGCGAATGGGTTTGGGAGCAACCACACGGATTCCTTGTTATAGACCACAGTAGTGAAAAGGACAATGGCAAATACCGCTGCGGATTCGATCAATTTTATGTAATCGAAGATCCACTGTAGTAAAAATTATTGCATAATCAAAATGGAATCATCGCTTCTCAAACAGATAGCTGATAATACGGAAAAGACGGCTCGTAACACGGAACCAAAAACGTCATTTTACATTCTGCTAAGCGAAAAGAGCACAAAAATCAGAACAAAGTTTAATCCGCCTATTGAACTAGACAAAAATAAAAAATACGAAATGGCCCTCGTAAATCTCGCAACATACTATTCTTTTCCAAATATCGACGCGACAAACAACAACTTTAGGTATTCACCGACTGGCGTGGGCCCTTGGTTTAACATAGAAGTACCGGAGGGAAGCTATGAAATAACAGATATCAACGACCACATACAGAGAATCATGAAGGAGAATGGACATTACGACAGGGTAAATTCAGAGTACTGTATCTCAATAGAACCAAACACCAATACGTTGAAGACTGTGTTAAATATAGCAGAACACTATGCGGTTGACTTTTCATCTCCGAATTCGATTGGAAAGGTTCTAGGTTTTATAGGTTTTGTCTATCATGGAGGATATAACGAATCGAAGAACATAGTAGATATAATGAGTATCAGCAATTTACTACTGACCAACGACATTATCGGGTCTTCGTACATTAACGGAACGACGGTAAACGTAATACATTCTTTTTTCCCGAACGTAGCCCCGGGATACAAAATTATCGAAGTGCCGCATAATTTAATTTATCTCCCCATTACGCTATCTACCATTTCAACGATGACAACGATGCTCACAGACCAAAATGGGAAAGAGGCGAATCTTAGAGGAGAAGAATTGACGATTCGTTTTCATATCAGAGAAGTTTGAAAGTTTTTTTGTAAACTAAAATGAGTCGGTATATAGACTATAAAGTTAATATTTCAGAAGGGCAACGAGACAAAATTCAAAAATCTCTTCAAGCAGGAACTGGTGTGAGTATCAAACTGGCACACGCTGATTTTAACGGCAACGATATGTTTGCTTTCACACAGGCTCAAATCAATAAAATGACAAAGGCGTACCAAAAAGGAACAGGCGTGGTCATCAAAATGAGTAAAACGCAATTGGAACATAATAAGAAAGTCGAGGGAGGATTCATAGGCGCCATTCTTCCGTTTCTAGCAACAGCGGCTAAATTTCTTCTACCTAGTTTAGCTACGGGGGCTTTGGCAGGCTTAGGTTCCGCGGCTACGTCGAAGATTGTAGATAAAATCAGCGGATCTGGCGTAGCGTATGTTAAGGATGATGATAAGTGGTTTAAGATAAGAGCAGCTGGGTCTGGTTTGTACATGTCCCCATGGCCAAAAGGCGCCTCGATAGAAGGATCCGGGTTGTACATGAAAACAGGGTCGGGGTATGTGTCTGTTGGTAAAGGATTTTTACTGGGTCCTAATTCTCCGTTCACCAACACGATTCTTGGTTGGTTATTATAAAAATAAAACGATTATAAAATGTCGGGACCATTACACAAATTTGGAACTAAACCAACTAGGCAGGCCGAGGTTAGAACGCAACCCCTGCAAGTCCATTGGAAGATTACGAGGGGCGTTACCCACAATCCAGTTAGGCTACTAGGTGGCGTAAGGTGGGAGATTTTTGCGCAAAATGTTATAACGATACAACCAAAGACGACAACTACGCTAACTCTTGGACTCGGTGTAGAAATGTCTGCGGGACTTTGTCTCATTTCCCTCAAACAGAGTATCAAAGAACTAAGATGCAGTCTACAAAACGAAGTGGTTTCGGATGATGTGGTTGATGATATCATAGTCACTATTCAAAACAACTCCGATTCAGTGGTAACCATAAACGCGGGAGATTCGCTATGTCGAGTAAATTATCTAATCTAAAAAATATATCGCGTAAATAAAACGAATGGAATACGAAGGCATTAAAACAACACAATCACTCTATCCGAAGCTACCATCAGCACCGGAAGGAGAAATACATATCGTCACAGGGTCCGCGCAAACGTATCGGCTCCAAAAGATCGGCGAAATTAAGAAGGAAATCGAACAAGTACGTGACAAAAGAGCGGCTTTGAGTAAAAAGTACCATAGAAGTGTAAGCGTAATCGGCGCGGTAGGTGGAGTCCTCTCAGTGGTCACGATGGGACTCGGAATTTCAGGAATCGGAGTATTATCCACTATAATCGCAGCACCCATTGCTATGGCTTTGGAAGGAGCGGCATTAGGTGTGGGGCTGCTAAGTATAATGGGTATCTACATCAGTAAAAAGCTTGCGTTGAAGGCTGAGAAGCACGAAAAGATCAAAACGCTAGCCGATGCGAAACTCAACACGATCAGCGACCATATTTCAAAAGCTCTCATGGATGATAACATTTCAGACGATGAATATTCCCTGATCCTAAGCGAGATTGAAAAATTCAACGGCATGAAAGAAGAAATTAGAAGTAATATTAAAGTTGCGATAGACGCGATGGACGAGGTGACGAAACAATCGCTCATCGATCGTGGAAAAGATGAAGCCCGGCAGTACTTTCAATCTATGTTTGAGAAAAATAACGAATCTATCAAAAAAACGACTAACGCAAACATACGTGAAAACATGTAGACGTATGTTGTTACGTCTGGAAATACGTCTAACATACACGAACATACGTGAAAACATGTAGACGTATGTTGTTACGTCGGGAAATACATCCAACTTATGTTTTTCACACGTCAATAAACACGTCTGAAAATTTTTTTTTTCTTACTTAAAATGTCGAATCTAGAAACAAAGAAGAATATTCGTGAATACTTTTCAGAGAGATTAGGCACGGAGCCACAAAATATAATCGACATCTATATCGGTGAAAAGCTTTATTTGGAGACGGAGGAGAACATAAAGATCAAAAAGCTAACTGACGCGACAATCAGCAAGATCTACAACCATATTTCAAGAACTCTCATGAACGATAACATTTCAGATGAGGAATATTCGTTGACGGAGAGCGAGATAGAAGACATTAGGGCTGATATTAAATCCGAGATGGCAAGGGTAGAAAGAAACATGCAATGTATGAGATGTTTATGGAAACAATACTATCAAAACGACATACGTGAAAACATGTAGACATATGTCGTTACGTCTGGAAATACGACCAACTTATGTTTTGAAACATGTCGAAAAACACGTCTGAAAACATTATATTTCTAATTTAAAAATGCCGTTTGTAAAAATAACCGACCCCGCGAAAAGAGACGATTTAGTTGCAGAATATCTGAAAACAAAGAAGAATATTCAACAAAACTTTTTATCAGAGAAATTAGGAGATTCGGGGCTTCAGCAAGATTTAACCAAGTTCTTCAAACCTATCGTCGATTCCCAATCCGCAATTTCCAAAGAGCAAAATGTCTTATTGTCCGCGATCAACCAAAATTCGGTAGCTACTTCAAATGCGCTACAAGCACTTCCTTCGTTACAGGGCCTTCAGCGTCCGGCGATAGAAGCGTATAGCTCCGATCCGACTGAGGATATCAGAACCCTGTATTTAGGAGATATGGCGACTAAGTACCTTCGTCAATACGCCTCCGATAAAAAAATCGCCGACACGACGTTTGGAATAAAAGAAAAAATAACCAATTCTATATCGGTGACACTCCGATTTCGATTCAAGGAGACGATGTGACGGTTGTAAATAAGACATACAGAGGAACAGCAGGGCTTTGGGAGTTGTTGACACTGAAACAGCCGAACGCCACGATATACGATGATAATGACATGGCTGATTACGCCGAGATTCTAGATGTGACGAATGCTATAAGACAGGAAAAAAATCCAAACAGACCTAGATCATCTGTGGGCGACAAATATAATCAAATTATCAACCCGATATGGGGGAAGATTCAAAAGAAGGCCCCAGGTACGGTAGGTAAAGGCGTTGGCGTAATCGTCATCTCCGAAGACCCAAATGTATTAGCGAAACAGCTAGAGCTTAGAATTCAGAGCTACAGGGTGGGTGGCACTGGAGTAAGAAACGAGATCGTGGCGATATGCGACGAGTTACTACGGCAAGAAGCGTTGAGTAAAGATGGTTACAAAAATATAATGTCGACTTTATAAAATGTTGATCATTAAAAGAAGGAGTTACAGGAAGCAATACGTTATCGGTGGATCCGGCATATTCGACACTATTTCCGGATTTGTCAAAAGACTAGTCACATCGAACGCCGCCAAACAGTTAGCGACTAGAGCTCTTAGTGCGGGTAAAGACGTGGCAACAGAAATTGGGAAAAAGGCTATCGATGTTGGAAAAACCACCGCAATCGATGCCGGTAAACGAGTAGTGGAAAAAGTGGCGGCAAAACTGTCGGCTGCTCCTAAGAAACAGGTTACGCAAGAAAGTAGAGATATTATTGATCGACTTAGTAGCATCGGGGCTAATCCGGAGAATATCAATAATCTGATGATGGGGAATGGTTTGAAAAATGTGCCGTCGATTCAAGATTTAGCGCGTAAACTAAACGGCGCGGGAATGAAGGTCGCGTAAAAAAAAAATATCGTATAATAAAATGAAATCAGATATTCTAAACTTTACCGAACAACCTCTGATTGATGAGGGTATCGAGCGCTACCAATACCACCAGTATGAACCGATTCAGGGAACGAATCTAAACACCGCGGGAGGGGAGATAGTAATCAACATTTATTCTCACGATGGTTTCAATCATCCGGCGGAATCTTACCTATTATTCGAGGGTAGATTGACGAAGGCTGACGGCGCCTTCTACGTTAATGCCGATGCCGTAGCCCTTACGAATAATGGACTCATGCATCTTTTCAACAACATTAAATACGAATTAGGAGATAAAGTCGTTGAATCATTACGTAACCCGGGTCAAGCGACTACGATGCTTGGTTTACTCAAATACCCAAATGATTTTCAACTAGCTCAAGGTTTGAATCAGCTGTGGTATAAGGACAGTGGCGCGACTGCTGTTATCGCGGATAATCAAGGTTTCGCCATTCGACAGTCGTATCTAATTAGAAAACCGGGAGATAAAGGCACGTTTAGTTTTATCGTTCCATTGAGCCATATTTTCGGATTTTGTGATGATTACAACAAGGTTATTTTTGGAATGAATCACAAGCTAACTCTTACTCGTAAAGGCGACGATGACGCAATTTTTAGACACGCTGCCACCACTGCGGCTGCTGGGAAAGTCAGATTAGACAAAATCGCGTGGTTTATGCCGCATGTCATTCCGTCCCTTGAGGAGAAGAATGAATTGGCCAAAACGATCGCATCGAAAGTATCGCTACCAGTTGCATACAGGGCTCGCCAATGCGATAATATAGGCGTCCCTCCGTCGACTACTTTTGAATGGTCACTTGGCGTTAAGTCATCGGTTGAGAAACCAAGGTACATCATCATTGGATTTCAAACCGCTCGTGGCGGTGATCAAGAAAAAAACCCATCGGTTTTCGATCATTGCAATCTAACGGACATCTTAGTCATGTTAAACACGGAACAATTCCCAGCTGTCGGCTACAACCTATCATTCCCGAATCAGCAATTCTCACGAGCTTACAGAGAAGCGGCCTTGTTTGGCGAAAAATTCTACGGAACGGACGAACTAGTATCGCAAAGCAATATCACACCGTCAGACTTCAAAGACCTGTTCCCGATTATGGTGATTGATGTAAGCAATCAAGCTGAGCGTCTAAAGTCATCGTTTGTCGATATTAGGATCAAAGCTACTTTTAGTGTTGCTCCGACGGCTGGTACAGATGCGTACGCGGTGCTGATTTACGACAAGTTACTCAATTTTCAATCGGATGGCACGAAATTGACCGCGGTGTATTAAAAAAATATCTTGTACTATAAAAATGAAACTGATAGAATTGAAAACGCTGGTGAAAAAGCACGGTATCAAAAGATGGACTCATCTCAACAAGCCTGAACTTATCGATCTATTGTTTGAGAAGGGTGTACTTTCGCATGATATCGCCGAAAAAGAGAAACAACGACGAGAACCGAAGGTGCCAAGCACGGACCCAAAATATAACAGATTGAAAAAAATCAGAAACCAACCGAGACGAGTAGATATATTAGACCGTGAAACGGGTGAAGTAAGCTCGTATACATCGATTTACAAAGCGGGTAAAGCACACGGGGAAAGCGCGCGAACAATCTTATTTTTCAATGGCCGAGTATGGAGAAATAGATACGAAATTAAAGTTCATGAGAAAGAGGGGGACGCTTTTGTAACGGATTTGGTAGAAATTTAAATTCAAAACTAAATATGGTTTCGAATTTTAAGGTCGTATGAAGGCTGCTGAAAAGTCATGGGCTTCAATGTTTGAGTCAACGTCTGACGCAACAGCTAACTCGAGGTAGTCGGTATTATCTAATCGAACTAGGCAAGTACCCGATACATTATTATTCGCTCCAGCCGTACCTCCACCACCAAAGTCACCTCCGCCACCGGGTATCTTCATATACAACCTCCCCGTTTTCATCAAGGAAACATTACCGCTAGTTCTAGCACTATTAGCGTGAAATTCCACAAAAATATTAACTATATAACATCCGGCTTTCTGAGGAAAGAAACGTTTCGTATCCATGAAACAATTATCCGGATCGAATCTTTTGCTTGGAAATTTTACAATCGCCGCAGTGGTAACGGGGATAGCCTGAGCAGTGAGGGCAAAGGCACTAAACGCCGGGCCAAAGAATCGATTGGTCGAAGCAATTTGTTCGTCGACATATTTTTTATTAGTCAAATGATTATCGTTAGACGGGGTGTTATCGTGATTCGTTATCAAATCATAGGCTTGTCCATAACTTAGAGCCTCATCCATTCCTGCATCCGGATTATTCGTTATAGGAAGACCTTTAATGCATTTACCATTCATATCTAGATCTCCAGTAGCCGCATTCGCTCCATCTCGTCTTAGAAAAGTATTGTTGACTTGGGATAATGTGATACCACCTGCTATTACTCGTGGTGTTGATCCACCATCCATTTGACCAAATATGTTTACAGGCATTTTATTACGCGGTGATATTTTTAGTACAAAAAAATTAGTTATGGTCGTAAGAATGCGAGGGAAAAGTCCTTAGCTACTAAACCTACATCGGCGGTTGAATAAACACCTATCTTGAGGCTATCGTTTTCGGTTAGATAAACTATGGTACTACCTGTTGCATTGATAGTTGAACCTGACGCACCCTCTCCGCCCGCAATTTGCATATGCACCCCTGAATTTTTATACAGGTAAACGAAACCTGAAGTAGCGGCACCGAGGTTGCGAAATTCTATGTGCGTCGAAACAATATAGCAACCGGCTTTACCGGGGTAGATCTCAGCCCCCATCATAGCCTCGATCTCTTTGTTGAGTCTTACTATATTGAAAGAAACGTTTGTGTGAGTTTCAGCGCTTATGGCTTGCGTAGCTGAAGTGTACATGCTAATCAGGGGTCCGATTGCTTTCGTGTTGACATATTTTTCAGCCGTTGCATCGGCGTATTTCTTATTCGAGTCATCGTGTTTCGTTATTAAATCTATAGCCTGTCCTCGACTTAGTGCCTCGTCTTTTCCCGCTTCTGAAGTATTCGTTGTAGGTAGACCTTTTATCACGCGACCATTCATTTCTAGATCTCCAGTAACAGGGTTTGCTCCATCTCGTCTTAGAAAAGTACTGTTTGCTTGAGTTAATGTGACGCCGCCTGCTATTACTCGTGGCGCTGATTCGCTAGCCATTTGTCCAAATATGTTTACAGGCATTTTTATTAGTACAAATTATTTATAACTTCCTGAAATTTACAACCGTCTGACACAGTCTTTTTCAAAACGTACAAACATAGATGGCCACAAAACACTTCGTTGTCGGGTTGAATTCGTTCACTATTGTAGTACACGGGACTGTGTAAATACTTTAGCAATTCTGTAGGTGGTGGTAGACCATAACTATCGAAATATATTTTAAGGTTGCCGTTCTTTAAAAAAGCGCACCAGTGGGTCCCTCTACCG
Source organism: Lumbricus terrestris (assembly GCA_949752735.1). Classification (NCBI taxonomy): domain Eukaryota; kingdom Metazoa; phylum Annelida; class Clitellata; order Crassiclitellata; family Lumbricidae; genus Lumbricus; species Lumbricus terrestris. The sequence goes on from OX457052.1 coordinate 37,600,839, forward strand.
TTCGAGTCATCTAGATTAAGTATCCCACATTCGTTTAGCTTAGGTTTCTTTGGTAGTTCATCTCTGAGAAATACGCCACGGAAGTTTGGGATATTCAACTTCTTCGCGGTGTCAATCAACTGTATGTTGGAAAGTGGAGAATTAGGAAGAACTACGCCTTCAACGCTGATATCTTTGTATGTCTCAAAGCTCATTTTACATTTCGCCTAAATATTTTAGAAAACAATACGCTTTTTCCATCTGTGAGATTTTGTTCGCTTTTTGCATATTTTTTTCCAATAGCACCGGGCATATATTCATCCAATTCACAGCTTTTTGAAGTTCTTTTTCATCGAACGATGATATTGGCAAAACAAAATCGAGATGCCAAACTGACCCGTAATTATCCATATTCATACCCTCCTCAAATTGGAACTCAATCCATTCCGTAAATGTTTTAAGACCGATACCGATTTTACATTTGAGACATGCTGGGATTTCCATTTTTATATTATAAAAAAATTATATTTCATCTAAATGTTTTAAAAAATAATCCGCTTTCACTTCCTGTAAAACATATAACCAGGGATCTATTTTGTTCGATTTTTGCATATTTTTAAGTGGGAGTAAGGGACGTATATTAACCCAATTCATAGCTTTAAAAAGTTCTTCTTCATCGAGTAAGTTAAATGATGATATAGGTAAAACATGATCGAGATGCCAAAGCGAACCGTAATTTGGCATATTCATTTCTTCTTCAAATTGATACTCAATCCACTTAGAGAATGTTTCAAAGTCGATACCGATAAGTTGCTTAGTAGTTTGCGATTTCGACTTGCCTTTTAATGCTAGACCAAGCCTGGCCCTCATGTTTGCAAGTAGTTTAAACTCAGGATCATATAGCTTTCGAGCTTCAGAATACGCGTAATTATGTTTATATTTACATTCTTTACATTCGTTAGTAAACCCGTCTTTACGACATCTATTTTTTGCAAACTCTGAGATGATCTTTTCTTTCTTACAACAACTGCAAACTTTTTTAGATTTTGTTTGCTTAGTCTCTAAAGCCGAGTATTTTTGACTAAGTTCCTTCTGTTTGGTATTATGGCACGTTCTGCAGCTGGAGTGATACCCGTCCTTTTTTGATTTATCTTTATGAAATTCGTTGAAGCTTTTTCCAATTTTACATTGGGGGCACACTTTAGAGTCTTGCATTTTATATTATATTTATTCTTTAAGAGAAAAGTGGCCGTAAGCCAACGTGCTTATACCATCGTTCATTATCGCTCTTTTATCATCTTCAGCGGATAGCGCGATCTTGTTTACCTCTTCTGTGTAAATTTCGTGAAGATGGGACCTAATCACATTCATCTTTCTCGATTGTTCTTTCCTCGTAAACAGGCAATCTCGATAGTCATCGTGGGTGATTGACTTCTTGACAACATTTTTCTTAACGCCCTTGCATTTTTTATGGTCTATGCCTGCTATTTTGTAACTGTACAACTTGGATCTCAACCCCACGAATTCCTCAATCTGTTTACCTGCTGCTTCGTCCTTAAACAAACCTATTACTTTCTTATTCACTCCGGTTTCAATACCGGACGGATGATCTTTTGGATAGTCCGACGTATCAAACATGCTTCGAACATCGGGGGCTATATCGGCATAGAAGTCTTCGGTTCTTATTTCATAGGCTAACGAATCCGTATCTGTGAATAAAAGTTTAGCCCTATCTCCATACTTGTCCTTGATGTAATTATAATGAAAATCATACATGAGCGTTTTACTCAAGTCTAGGATGCACATACCAAGATATATCGGTTTGTTATAGAGCAACGAAGTCTTCTTCATGTGAATGGCAATTAAATTTTCATCAAAAATAGTTCGAGTGTCGTAACTCGTTTTAGCCGCTAGTTTTATGGCTTGCTTCTCGCTTGAAACCAGTTTAATATCTACGCGGGACTCTATATTTTCGCAAGTCTTACCAAACACGCTATTGTTCATAAGTTTGAAAAAGTCTTTCTCGAAATCGTTTGTGGCTTTGGTCCTCAGGTTAGTATTTAGGTCGATATATTTTTTCAACCAGGTGCTTTCTTCAAATTTAATTCCACGATGAATTTTAGTAATCTTCAGGCCTAGACTTTCATACTGCTTCAAATTTTCGTAATGGGTTATGTACTTTACTTTGTCATTCAGATTTGGGATGAGTTTAGGAACCGTTGAAGATTCAGGCGTGATATTCTCAGGGGCAAGAGGGTAGTCGTTGTGAAGGTCGTGTAAATCTTTAGGGTATTCCAAGTCCACCTCCAATATACACGGTATCGATCTCCATGCGTTTAGCTCATCATCAGTCATCCATGCGAACCTATGAGTCGGCAGTGGTTTGCACATTGCCCAACCATACAAGTTGTTAGCGTCTAAATAGGTTATAAATGTTGAAGGTTTGCTATCGTCAAACGTTTGCAAGTACTTATTGTTTGCTTGCCCATAACGATGTGAAATTGTGCTAACACCACCTCTTATCCCATGCTTAACCATTAGTATCATATCGTAATCGCTCAATAATTCTAACTTTACTTCAGTCAACTTTAATGAGGCATCCCATGCTAGTCCAGGAGAAGTGTAATACCAGGCGGGATCCAGGTTGTAGTTCTTCATACAAACGTCTCTAAAATTCTCAAAGACATCAGCTAGTAGGAGAACATCGCTCACGTTATATAAATCATGATATTCTCTGAATGTTTTGAAACCGAATTCGTTCCATACCACCTGTGCGTGGTTGTAGTCTTCATCACTGATACCTGAGTCGTTTAGTTTCGAATAGAATGCTGACTTTGGTGGTAGTTCTGTTTCGTTCAATTGATCGATGGAGCTAACGTGGTCGTACGGATACACCCCTTTTCTAAGCAATAGATCGAGTTGATTACCGGAGTAGTACTTGCTTATATTTTTACACTGGTCTTTGTTTAGGTTCTTCGATAAAGCGTCGAGGCTCGCTGGCATGAATCTAAAACTATCGATGAAACGTAATTCACGCTTGACCACTTTCTCTTTCCCTTCTTTGTTAATAAATTTATCGACTACGATCTCTCTGCTAAATGAGATATACTTTTCTTCGTTGCAGGGAATGCATTTAATCTGTTCATTATCACCACCTCGTAATTTCTTCACGAATAGATGGCTATCGTAGCCGGTTAGATTATGGAATACTACTGGGAAAAACTTGGGGACTCTATACTTTAGATTACAAATCTTATGAGCTGCGCCTCTGAATTCCCCAGTAAGATGGCAGTGGTCTCTTACTCGCATGTTATTGTCATTATCATCATCAACAAAGAACTCACCCCCGCATATATGGCAAACAGTAGCCGAGTTGTATAGCTTACTGTCTTTCTTTCCAAATATCATTTTCTTTGGGAATTTAAATCGATTATAAATATCTTTTATATCCACTATAAGACTGTCAATAAATATCTGCGCTACATCATCGTCTTCGCTCTTCGCTGTAAACGTTACAGGAGCTTGCGAAAATAGGTCATCATCGAAACATTTTATGTAGTAACAAAACGAGCTAGGAGTATGTTTCTGGTATTTATTAGTGTAAGACGTGCTGGGATCGGGTTGGCATGTATCGATCGTTTTAATGAAGGATTCGAAATCCGCATAGATAATAAAGGGTACTCGCATTTTTCGATAATAATTTTTAAAACTCAACATAGTTCCTGGGCTTGGGAGTTCTATTCGTTGGGCGTCATGTTGCGAACAGTACTCGATGTGTTTTTTAAGCGAGTCTTTCGTTCTGTAACCGATTAAACATCTTCTACAATAGTGCATCGAATTTACAGATTTTTCTGTTCGTGCCGCCATCAATCTATTAAAGTTCTTGATCCAACAGTAATGCTTCTTTTCATCGTCGGAAATAAGCAGTAGATCTACACAGGTATCACTTTCATGCTTCGATATGTATAATGGGTATACGCTCTTTTCAAAGCCGAATACGCTAACGCTAATGTTATTACAGCGCTCAAACTTATTTATAATATTAGCATCAGCAGCAACTGGGAACACAATACCACCCCAATCGAGTTTCTTAGATTGTTCTATCAGGTCTTTAGTGATTCTTTGCGGGTTATCTTCAGTTGGATTCAACGCCCTTGTAATACACCATTTGAAACATTCTTCGTCTTCGTTTTTCATATTAATAATAGCCTTTTTATTTACCAAATACTCGGGAAGCTGAATATATGAACTACCTTTCAATGGCTTGTATACTACTGTATCGATATCCAACTTCAAAACAGCCTTGAATCGCCAATTGCTACCCCGCATCTGATAACTAGCCATGCTCTCCTTAATTTTATCCACTGCGTTGGTATATATTTCCTTCACATCGGTTGCTTCTAAAATAATATCAGTCTTTGATTTGAAATTAGGCTCAGCCGTTGCTATTTCACCGGATTTTATATCTACTTTCTCCATTACGCACATGAGATTGAGTTGAACTTTTACCCCTCGATTTTTCGCTAACAGCCTAACTACCCGCGATCTTACAGCCTTGATAAAAGATTCAACATCGACCCTGTTGTTGCCCTCGATCGTGTATCTTTTTGTAAACCCTTTGATAGCCGTCGCAGTCTCTTGAAGTTTGAACCTATGAACAGGTGGTTTGATTTGAGGGGGTAACTGACTAATCTCACTAGTCAACCAATCCGAAAAAGTAGCTTTATTTTTCCCCACAAATTTCCAAATAGTAGACACGTGTGCCTCAAGTTCCTCTCTTCCTAATCTTGAGTATCCTCGTGTGCCTCTCTGTTTCGCAATTTCTCGCAATTCTCGTACAGTGCTCGGAGTACGCGTTGGAACCTTGATGTCTGGAGTCCGAGCGCCTAGTCGATCTCCATGCTTTATGAACGCTATAAGTTCCTCTTTTGGTAGTTTCGTGTATCCTTTTTGTCCTCTTTGTTTAGGAATTTGTTGCAATTGTTTCAGATTATACGTATCGTAGTTCATTTTGTATACAAGATATTATCTTTATATTGATACAAGAAATTTTTTTTTGTTATTTTATATACACAAGAAAAAATTTTTTTATGATCGGGTGACTCATCATCGAAACTACTGGAAATTCCCGCATGATGAGTCATAGGCGTGTGCTGGGGTGGTTGGTAGAAGTTGAACCATGGTTTGGGGTGGTTGGCAAAAGTTTAACCATGTTTGGGTTGAATGCACAACGGATCAAGAAAATATTTTTTTTTGTTTATTTTATAAAGTAGGAAAAAAAATAAATTTGTGTGTTGGAAAAAGTTGAACCATGGTTATGGGTGGTTTATTTTTTGAACCATGGTTATGGGTGGATATATTTTTGAACCATGGTTATGGGTCGATATATTTTTGAACCATGGTTATGGGTCGATATATTTTTGAACCATGGTTATGGGTGGTTTGGAAAAGTTGAACCATGGTTTGGGTCAAATGTTCCAGAATAGTCTTAATCTATCTACTACCGTGTGTACAAGAAGGCATAATTATGTAGATCGGTATAGGATTATGCATACTATGCTGGTATGTATGCCTTACCAGATATTTAAGTATTCATGGATTTGCATTTTCTTTTTGGGGACTACACAGAGGCTCTCCCGGTTCTAACATGGCAAAAATATAGTTTTGAGTTGAAAAAGAAATCCTGTATAAATTATGTCCGTATATAATAATAGGTTTTAAATAGCGCCAGTTTTCGCGATCGTCATCTTACTCCTGCAGGGATACAGTATCCAGCGATGACGATGTCCTTCAACGGAATTCGAGAGACTTCAGTTCCGATTGGAAAGAACCTGGAGCAGACAACAGAAATATCTACAATGAAGCTGTAGCCATGGCAACCGGCTGTCAGATTGACTAGCAACAAAGACAGTTGAATTTCAAATGGAGGCTACTGTAGTTCTTCAGTCATGTTTCCCATTTATCAGATTGCCTAGCAACAGCGACGTACGCACTGGTAATAATTAAGTCGTCATGGTAACCAATTACATTATTGTTATTCAGCATAGACCGTTGTATATTACAAGGAAAGAATTGCCAATCAGTTTAACTAGATGCATATGTAATGTAGCTATGCACTGCGTAGGTAATGTAGCTATGCATTGCATAGGTAATGCAGCGTAGTGACCTGAACCCTTCCTTTATGCATGCCTTGAGATAGGCCGACTCTTGAATGACATCATCCGTGATATTAGCGCCTCTGTCTGGTGCCAACCGATTGATCTCTGCCAGCAGCCGCTCCTGCTTGTCCGGATTTGTGGCCAGACAATACAGCTGACCGACCATACTAGGCACTGTCTGTACAATGAAAACATACCATCTTCATCGTCGTCATCGTCATCATCAGCAACAGAAGCATTATAACATCGTAACACAAATGCTGTTACTTTGTAGTATAATATTGCTACTACTACTAATCTATACCACTATATACAACCACTACTTTGTTGCATGTTTTAATAATTAATACAACTGCTACTTCTTCGAGTTCAATTTATCAAATTACTAAACTATGCTGTGCCACGATGTGCAATGCTATGCTGGTTTTGCTATGCTGTATGCTACAATATGCCATACCAGACAATGCCATGCCATATCCTACTATACATGCCATGCCATGCCATTCAATGCTATGCTATACAAAGCTATGTCATGCTATGCTATACAAAGCTATATCGAGCTATGCTATACAATGTACTGCTATGTCATGCAATGCTATACAAAACTACGTCATGCTATGCTATACAAAGCTATGTCATGCTATGCTATACAAGCTATGCCATGCTATGCTATACAAAGCTATGTCATGCTATGCTATACAAAACTATGGCATGCTATGCTATACAAAACTATGTCATGCTATGCTGTGCCATCCTGCACAGCACTAAAATCAAATAATTTCATATTAAATTACATTTCTTACACAGAACAATAATCATAAAAATAAAATCAATCAATTCAATTCCACCGACCGTGCTTAACCCATCTGTAAATATCGACAGAATGATGACACTCAGATCTGAGTAACTCAGATCTTTTCGGTTCATCAACTGCGTCAGGACGCTGAACCGTCCCTCAAGGTCATGACCGCTGTCGATGACCTCCCTGACCTTCTCCACCGCCTCCTCCACCAGCCTCTGACCTTTGCTGCCAAAGAGAAAAGATGGAATGTATGACCAACTGACGGACCGGTCAGTTTCCCGTCTTTCCACGGATCGATAAGGTATTGATTGATTGGTCTGTGTTTGGATGGATGGATGGATGGATGGATGGTTGGATGGATGGATGGATGGATGGGTCGGTGGGTGGGGGGTGGGTGGGTAGGTGGGTGGGTATGGATGGATGAATAGATGGATGGATGTATGGATGGATGGATGGATGATTGGATGTATGGATGGATGGATGATTGGATGTATGGATGGATGGAAACTGGTGTGATGGTTGGATGGATGGATGAGTTGATTCTTTTATTTGTCCGCCCGTTCGTACGTCTGTCAATCAGGCATTCAGTCGCTCCATTCATTGACAAAGAATATATCACTCTATCTATCATCTATCCATTCAACTTTCCGTCCATCCACGAAAACAAGGATGTAGCAATCCACTTATCCATCCATCCAACCATCCTTCTACTCATCCATCCATCCATTCATCCATCCATCCACCACCCGCCCATTCAGACGTCCTCTCAATTTCCCATCCATCCATCATTGCACCAACCTTCCCTTCAATCAATCCACACATTCATTCATCCATCTCCTCATCCATCCCTCTCATCATACATCCATTCTTCCATCCCATCCATCCGTCCACCAACAATCCACCCATCTATCCACCCACCTTTCCACCTATCCGCCCATCCATCTATCCATTAACAAATCCATTGACCCATCCATCTATCCATTCGTCCATCCATCTATCCATTCACCGCGTCATCCATCCATCCACCTATCCAACTATCAATCCATTAATCCATTCACCTATCTATTCATCTATCTATTCATCTATCCACCCATCCACCCACCCTCCCATCCATCCATCCAACCATCTATCCACCCATCCATCCAACCATCTATCCACCCATCCATCCAACCATCTATCCACCCATCCATCCAATCCATCCATCCACCTATCCATCCGTACATCCATCCATCCACCCATCCATACATGCATACCTATAGAAGAAGTCTTCTGCCTCCATCAGTTTCTTCCAGGTTGGCGTCGGTAGCAGCAGGTGGAGCGGAAGCGAGAACCGCATCTTCAACGTCAGTTGGAAGATGCTGGCGTTGGCATCGATCAGCTTCTGCTGCCAGCTGTCCGCATCGTCCGTCTCTAATGATCCCAGTCTCTTCTCAAAACACGACAGTCCACACGCTGTAGGATGCCACACAACACCACAAGTTTCACTTCCACAAGCAATTTAGTAGCAATGATGATGGTAGTGACAGTATTTTATTTTGTATTGTATTGAATGTAAGCATTTTCAGACCTCCTCTAGTATGGCAAGCCGTTCAGAAGCGCTCCCAGGGTGCACGACCCCGCGATGAGACCGGTTTTGAGATGAGAAACGAAGAATAGAGACTGCTAGACCAGCGTCCCATTGAAAATTGTCTAGCTAAGTTGGTAGCTGTATCCAGTAGCATAGTGTAAAAAGATAGAGTTATAGTAACATATATAAAAAATTATACGTAGGCCAGTGCATATTAAATAGGTCAAGACAACCCAGTACAATATAATTGAAGGCAATATAATACATAAAACACAATGGGTCGAATAGACGCCATTGTGTTGTCCCTACACTCTAGGTTCCATTTGGCGATCTCGTTGTCATAGTTGGCGATTGACCCCGTGACATTGTCTCGAACACGATGCATTCTGTGCATGAAATCCTCGGCCACTTCGTTGACGTGCGGAAGAAATGTGGACGAAACGGATTTCGGAGTGAGCAGAAGTCGGTGAACAGCTGTTCGAAGACGATACCAATCATCTCCGTTGCTGGAAAATGACATTCACACACGCATGCATCAGGAAAATGACATTCACACACTTCCGGGATAACAACAATACGTCCAGGAAATTCTATTCGCACATGTCTGGACATAATACGTCCGGAAAATTCCATTCAAACGCGTATCATACATGCGGAAAATTCCATTCACACATGTCTAAAAAATTTCATTCCCACATATCTGGAAAATTCCATTCACACACGTATCATGCCTCAAAAAATTTCATTCAAACACGTATCATACATGCGGAAAATTCCATTCAAACAAGTCTGGAAAATTCCATTCACACTCGCATCATGCATCAAAATATTTCATTCAAACAGGCGCCGTATGTCCGAAAAATTCAATTTGCACTCGTCCGGAAATTTCCATTCGGCAAAGGCCTGGAAATGTGAATATGAATTAATTAATTAATTAATTAATTAATGAGTGAATGAATGAATAGAAGTCGTCAATTTGAGTCCATTGAAGTCATCATCTCACGTGTTTCCCAGTCCAGAAGACAGGTTCCTGTGTTTCCGGTACATCTTGATCGTCTCAAGGAGTGGCACGATGTGCGGATTCTTTCCTTCGTTCTGGTACATTATCTTCACGTAATCCGGATCGAGGAGATGGACTGTCGTCTCGCCGTTTATTGTCTCCTTGAAGATCTTGCCGTACTTCCGGTATCGGTCCTGGAGAGCCACGTGGTAGCGATCACCACGGTATGGACCTGGTTTTAACAAGAAGAAATACTAATGAACTTCTGTAATGCTCTGTCTTTTTATGGACCAGTGTGCCTTGTCAAACTCAGATCAGAGTGTCCATTTCTATTGTTCCTCGTTAAAAAAACACAATTTGATGAGCTCCAGTCCGTGTATGTTGGAAACACATGAAAATTGCTCCGAAAGAGAATCTCACAACCAGTCAGACGCTTAGTGTGGGTCACTCTGTTGGTAAGTTAACAGGAACGTGAGTAGACCTAGGTTGGTCTTTCATTCATTCATTCATTATAATTCATTCATCCATTCAGTCATTCAATAAGTTAGTCAGTTAATTAGGCAGTAGATCAGAGTGTCAGTAAGTAAATCAGAAAATCAGGAGTAAATCAGGCACCACTGTAAACCAGTCAATCAGCTAGTCAGTTAAGCACACATTCTTCGTATAGGCAATCAAGCCCTACGACACACCTGCCCAGGGTGAGAATTGACCGAGGCTTGGGTGTTTCACCCCACCCCCACCAATCTTTCTAAGGACCAAGCAGTAAAGTCTTTTATGCACACACCCGAACCCCCACGTCAATCAAAGTCTGACCCCCGGCAATTTTCTAAAATTCTACATCTGCCGACTTGCAGTCATGGCCCAATGGATTTTATATTCAGATGCATATATTTATTCTAGCATACGCATGTTTCGAGGGAATAACAATGACTTACCTAGTCTGTATTGGTGCAGAGTACCAAAATAAGGCAATCCTTTAGGACCCGGTATCTGGTCAAACGGCTTTGCTCTCTCGTATTCCGTCTCTAACTTGTCATCTTCGGATGCAGCTGAGAGCTTCGAATTTGATCTCCATGACGACGACCATGACGAACGGGTCACCATGGCAACAGAAATGGCACGCATGTTTCGAGGGAATATCATGCGAAATTGCGACATCATGTTTGACGAGTTGAATCTCTTCTAGTTATAATATTATTTGTATAAATTTGAAAGTCTCGAATAGGCTATCCGAAGTGTCTGGGGCTATGAAAATAGGCCAATCGTGAGTTCTTCAAACTCCAAATCTGTTAAATTGGGAAAGTTCTTCAACTTCTTCGATTTGTAAATCTCTTTGAGTTTGAGACGTTTCAGATGGAAAAATTCTTCAACGTTATCCCAAATTAAGATTATGAAGGCTGTCTGGAGTGTTGGAATCCCGTAGGTGTTTCGTTCTAAATCTGTGAATATTAATTTTAGGACTGATACAAGTTTTTTTTTAAATTAAAAAATTAATATAAGAAAAGACTTTTAGTTTCTTCGAAATTCTAAAATTATTACATGTAGTTAAGTTTCGAATCTTGGAAGCTCTCAGTCATATCCGCAAACTTCGCACAGATCTTAGATTGCTCAATGTCATGTCGTCTATCTAGGATTCTAGGCCATAGGCCTGTTGAACATCTTTGATTTCGAGACCCTCTGAATCTGTCAGAAACCTCAGTTAATAATTATTCTTATCTTCAAGTTGTGAATATCAGAATATCCAGAGGCGTAGCGACCGCCCTCCGTACCCTCCGACCGAAGGGGGCCCCGCAAGGAAAGGGGCCCCTAAATGTGTAAAATATGTAAGGCATCACTAAGTGACTTTTTTGACGCTATTGCACGATCCATATTGGTTTTACTGACAATGTCGTGAAGTAAATGCGGAATACATGCATACTGCAGGCCTATGTATGCATATTATTACATGACCCCGGAAATAATGTATATAGTAAATACTGTTTCCATTTTCTGCATTGTAAGGGGCCCCGCCGCCTTGTACATAACAATTATGTTCGGAGGGGGCCACGTTCTTTGTTGCTACGGCCCTGAGAATATCTCTAATTTCACGCAGCTGTAGGCTAACTCTTACAAAACACACACCGACAGAAGTAGGCAGATCTACACAGTCCATATTATTCTCAGGAATTGTCGAAATTTCTAAATCCCAACAAAGAAACAAGTTCGCAGAGGCATAGCCTACTGTAGTTAACCTTTATCGCTCGTAGTTCCGACTGTAGAGAAAGCGTCTAGACCAATAGGCAGAGCGTCGATGATTGTACAACAGTTACTGGTGTATAGACATCGGTTAGACACGGCTGCCATGCCAGGGTACGCCGACCGTCTGTACACTGCGTGCGTTTTTGTTGTTGTATACGGGGCAATGGTATAGGTCATTGCTGTTCACAAAAGCAGAGCACAGTACAGGCTATACAATGGTAGACACGGCGCACATGCAGGAAGAACTTTGAATCGAGTTGGCGTAGCTACGGCGCTCCGTTCGGGCCATCGAGTCATAACAAAATTTAAAAAGTCGTTATTATGACTTTAGTCTCGTCATTACGAGTTTTTCGTTTGTACGACTTTTCGGTGCTAAAAATAGCAAATAAAATTTCCCAACTCCATCTATGAATAGACTAAACTGGCTACGTTTTAGGTGGTTATAGGTCCTATGATTAGGCCTTGTTTATATCGGTTAGTAAGTAGCCTGCTTAGACATCATTTGTGAAATTAAATATTTGATTGTAGAGTAGGCCTACAACTACTCCCAGTTCCAGGTACAACTTACAAAAGAGGTTTTAGTTGCTACACGGCTGTTATTGCTTTTGTATTTTAGTGAAAGAACCCACAATAACACGTGTTTATAATCTAGGCCTATATGGAGCGGCTACCTATAATTATATAGGGCTGATTAGTTATAGGCTTTTGTTTAAATATCCAGGGCTATAATTATTTACGAATATAGCCCTCTGCCGCCACATTTATAGTAATTTTATTATAAAATAAACTTACATAGGCCTAATGAATTTATGCAATTGTTAGCATACGTTATTTATAGGCCTACGGAATCCGGATGTCTCCAAACTGTGTTCCGCGCAATCGAAGGTTGACGAGAGGATACCTGGCGGAGGATCTCAGTAGGCCTTTAGGCCTAATATTTATTGTATTGAATTTATTGTATTCGACCACTTGTAGGCCTATTCGACCATCGCTGCAACGCATGCAATGGTGAATAATATACGACGCTAAGCTACTGTAATGCGTTTACCACTCTTAGGCCTACTATTATTATTCATATATTATTATTAATTTATTACTATTTTGAGTCCTTGCTATTAAACGTAAAGCACAAAGACTGTATGTGCACAATGAAGCTGATAAACACGAAAGAAGACGCAAATAAACACGTGTTTAGAACAAATTTAAAGTTTCCATTCTATTTTTAGCACAAAAGTCGTATAAACGAAAAAGTCGTTATAACGAGATTAAAGTCGTTATAACGACTTTTAATTTTTTTTTACTCGATGGCCCGAACGGAGCGCCGTAAGTAGCGAACTTTGACGGCTTATAATACAGAGCATCGTATGCGCCAAAAATTTAATGTCATGTAGAAATCATCATCATCTTCATTATCTTGTACTATAAGTCTGAGATTCTGTGTGTATGGATGTCCGTCGCAAGAAAGGCTCAGAGACCGATTCATTTCGCAACACTAAACAATTTTTTAGCTTCTCATGCGAATTTGTGGGTCAGGACGACTATTTTCAGCTCTCAACTCACCTTAAAAACCGAAATATCAACATTTTAATTTTGCGCGTGTTTAGCCTTAGAAGCGTTACAGATTTAATCCGCCATTGTTGCCATTCATTGGACGAACCACATCAGACTACAGTTCGAATGAGTTCGCCATGTCTTGACGTCATTCTTGCTTATCGCACGTATAATAATAAATCCGGTTGACAAAACCGCAACCGGTTCCAGTGTAGGAGGGGAAGGAATGGGAGGGAATGGGAGGTGGAGGGGAGGAGAGGGCGAGAGGATGGGGGATGGGGAGGGGATGGGGAGGGAAAAGGAGGGGAGGGAAGCGGAGGAGGAGAGGGAGGGGAAGGAGAGGGGATCCTAAAATTTCCGGGCAACGCCGGGTAACACATCTAGTCTATTATATTCATATCGTCGTCATCTTAGAAATTCATTATTTCACCATCACCACCACCACCATCGACATTTTACCATCGTCATCAATATCATCATCAGCGGCAGCAGCGGCAGCATCAGTTCTTGACTCCAGCCATTTTTTGTGAAGACAGGTGCAAATAAAATCATCTCGAATGACCCTTGTCGTTTGTCAGGTCCATTTCTACCCGTGCTGTACAGTGTCCCAGGTTAAGTTATGTTTGCATTGAAGAACCGTGACTTAGACAAATTTAAAGGCTGTTGCTGTAGTAGGCACCATAAGATAACTTACGTGTAAGTCATTGGTGCTGTCAAATATTATATAGCAAAAGGGACACGATTTAAAGGTATGTATGTGTCAGCTTAGGTAATCTCTTAAAAGTTCAGCACATGGGACCATCATATTATGTTGTTAAACATAATTGGCGTCACGGTTTCTTTTTAACCCTCAGGCTACCATGCTTTTTTTGTAACACTGACTACCAAGGGGGGGTGGTTACCACCCCCTGGATTTTGGGTTTGGTTTGAGATATCATAACTTGTAATACACCATTGGATTCAGCATTCATTTCTGCACAAAATGGTAAATTTAGGTTTATAAAATATGAATGCACCCCGAAATTATGAATTTTTTACCATGGGTACCCGTCGATTCCACAAAACGTATACTTACGCATAAGGAATATATTAGATTCTGTGTGTTTTAAACATGATATAATTATATATAAAAAATAGTTAACATATAATAAAGTCCAATGTTCAACTATAAAAACTAGTAATAAGTCTGTTTTATGTTAAATCAAAAAAACAACATGTTTTAACCGCTGAAAAACGTTTACGCAGACATATCGGCTTGCGTTGTAAAAAAAACCCAACATTTTCACACATTTAATTTTATTTTGAGCACTTCCGGTCATCAAAAGACAAATTATTTAGTATTAGAAAATAGCCCTAAATGCCCTCTACAGAATGGCATAATTTATTTCTATCAAAAAATAAATTATGGATAAGTTATAATAGCAAAAACATGACAATTTTATGAAAATAAAACACCTTTATTTATATTTTAATTTATTTTGAGCACTTCCGGTTGTCAAAAGACAACTCAGTGAGCATGGAAATGTAGCCCCACATTCCCTCTATAGAATGGTATAATTTGTGTCTCTTTATATTAAAGGGCGGAAAAGTTACAGACGATATTCTAGGGGGGGGGTGGTATCCACCCCTCTGGTACCTTGGGTATATCGGGTGTAACTTTTGAACAGTAGGGGGCATCATCAAACATTTTAGCTCAAAATGTGTCCCAATGAACCCTCTACAGCTACCAATTTTTTCAGAATTTTATTCCAGACGGAACGCGTTTGATTTGCGAAAAACCTAGGGGGTGGCAACCACCCCCCCTTGGTAGCCCGAGGGTTAAGCGACCTTTATATCGTGTCTCCTTTTTGCTATATATTTAACAGTTGCGCAATTGAACCTATTTTAATCACGGTACATGATGTCATAAGGCATAATATTACAACTAAGGTGCATGTGATTAGTAACAGAAATTTAATCGAGAAAACTGTTCAAAGAAAGTATTTCATAATGACATCAGTGCCTTTAAAGCACTATTGCTTAAGCTAGACGCCAACTAGTTAAATACTTAACTTATCATTGTTATTATTATTATTATTATTGTTGTTGTTGTTGTTGTTGTTGTTGTTGTTGTTATTTTTTTATTCTTACTTTTGGCCCCGATGTATACAGGATCCCTCAGGGACTTCACTACCACCTAATATAAAATCACAGTCTGGAAAGGCCCTATTCATATTCCGTGTTCTGATCGGTGAAAGTGCCCCTAAATTATTATTATTATTATTATTACACATAAGTTTAAAGCCATCTTATAGCAACGTAGGTTGTTGACGTCTTTGAAATGTTTTCAATTTATCTCAGTTTATTTTCTCTCAATTTTCATCCGTTTGTTTCTTTACTTCAGTTCATTTATTCCTACCTTTTCCAGGTTTTTTTCGTTTTCTTTTTCTTTTCGTGTATGATAAGCTTCTCAGGCGGCAATGTTTGGCAAGTGGTTGCTGTCGATCAGAGGCTGTTGACGTCTTTAGAGTTTTCAATTCCTTCTTCATTAACGTTTTAACATTTTCTTTCACTTTCTCGACAATAATTGCTCCGTGTTTGATAGGAACTCAAGAGGTGGTTATAGTGTCGGTCTTTAAGCATTTGAATAATTGTTCAATATACATGTAAACTTATCAGTGGCGTAGACAAGAGGGTTTCGGAGGTTAAAATCCCCCAATTGGCCTTGAAAAAGTTTTTTCTAATTTTATTTATTCACTTAAATAAGAAAAACAAAACAATTGCTTGTAGTTGTTTCTCTTACCTTATTCCCTTTGTTACTTTATTCCCTTTTTTATTTACTGTAATACTGACGGGTTGGTGTCAGAAAGGGCATTCGACGAGGCCATAAAAAAACAATTGCCGTTGGATTGAGGGAATCTAAGCCCTGGTTCCTTTTAGGGCCACAAAATAGTGCTCTTCCACGTGTATCACAGTCTGACCCTAAGTTATTTTTCTACAATTTTGACACCGGATTCATGGTGATTGTAGTACATAGCGCAAAACTTCATGACGGGCACGGGTCACGGGATTAATCACTTCTACCCTCCTCACCCTCCCCCAAGGTCGACTTATCATTTTTCGCCAGATGGCGTAAGTAAACAGTATAATAGGACATTTTGAAAGTCTTGCATGGCTGCCAAGCAATTCGACTCATGTAAGAACTTGTGGTCATTTATTTATTTAAGAATTATAACCATACTGCGCATTTGTGAGTTTTAATTTAACAAACGAAGATAAAATTACTCACGATTCGCGAATCGAATTCACGAGCGCCATCTACACAAATTAATCCTTATGACTCTGGTGTTATCTTCGTACCAGTAGTGGTCCAGTACACCTTGACCAACGCGGCCAATGATTGAATATCTGAGTGGTGCATTCAACTGTATCTGACTGTGCGCTTTGAATATTTGGAGTACGGTTATGCTTTTATAAAGGTGTTCAAAGACATAATTATGGCGCATGGGACAATATAATAACAAGTGTTTAGCGATATCTATAGGCTGGCAAACCCGTTCACGTCAAACAGACTGACGCCTTGCACCACTTGTGGAAAGATAAAGATGCGAAAACTGTTCGTTAGATCAACATTTTAATGACATCCATGACATAAAAAGCCGACAATATTATCATTAGGAAAAATACACTAACAATTTACAGCCGAACACTTTTAAAAAGGGTCTTACTGCTATAATTATATGATTAGTATGCGCATACTTTAGTCATTTAATACTAAGTGTCATCAATGACCTGACCTAATTCTGCCACATTATTGATTGACCATCAAAACTAAACTGAGAATTTTTGAAAATATTTTTTCCTGTTTACATTGATGTCTTGAAAAAACCCGATTTAACCAGATTTCGTTTTAGACACCTTTGTGACGCTGTAACTTCAACGATATAATTTAAAATGATTCAATTGCAGATAACAGAGGTCGTTGCCGTCCAATATGCCCTTTGGACATTGTAACGCAAATCAATGTTTGCAAAGCAGATTTTCTGCTTGTGAAAAAAGAAATGCTGTCTTCTCAACTCACGTTCTAGAGTGGTGCTAGACTCAAGGCTGGAGAATGGAGGAAGGTGCTGTAAGTCATCTTTGTTACCGTGCAACGTTGCTTAAAGCAACTAGACATTATTATTTTAGTCACTATATATCTTCGTTTCAAGCTGCAGTCGCTAACTCTGCCACTATTCTGCTGGTGCCAGTCTCAATACTCAATAAAATAGGAAGGCGACGCGTTGACAGTTGCGGCAAGCATCACATGCGACACCGGGCAAAAACAGGAACCACTCACTTATCAAGTTATATATATGCAGATTTTCCCCCAACACATGATTATTGACTTCTGCATACATAATGATTCAACTGCACCTTTGGCTCACCGTTTCATAAACAATATTACGCCACCTGGTGTATGAAGCTCATACGCGTGCTTTTTTGCATCATGTATAACCTGCTAAGTATTTATTAGCGACATGACGTCAAATGATTTTTACGCCTTCATTTTAGATGGGCGTAAATTTTGAACCAAACGTCCTAACAAATTCCAAGACTTTCTTATGATAATTATCAGGGACGTCATTTCAGTTTTTTTCAGGGGGGGGCAAAAAAATTTGCGGGTCAAGACTCCACAAGCTTCTTAAGTTCTGTCTTGGGCCAACATTTGCAAAACTGCAGCTAAATGAGATGTTTTATTCTTGCTCTTATTTA
>OX457052.1:37623867-37646367 GCA_949752735.1 Lumbricus terrestris
TGATAACGATTAATAATATCTTATTAATTTTTATGGTTTTCTTATAAATTATTATCAAGATCTTTGGCCACGCTTAAAAGGTGTATAAGCTTAGGTTCACTAATTCGCAGCGAAGCAGTTGTTAATTATGTTCGCGTTCTGTTTTTATTATGGAATCAAACCGTTTCAAAGGTGTCGAAGCTTAGTTACGTTCACATCGTTATTTAGACAATTATAGGAGTTAGAAATGGATGAAATTTCAGTGTGTCGCGTCCGTTAATATATATAACGATAGCTCAAAAAGCTTAAAAGGTGTTTAAATTGCGCTTTGATCAAGTGAGCATAATACAGACGTTTGGAGATGACCCACTGTAAATTCGTTTTGGACTATCTTTGCGCACAGTCAAAAAATCGCGGATAGTTTTAATATTTAAACACAGGTCAAAAGTTTTTCCGATGAGGCAAAACGTTTCTTCGACTACAATATTTTACAGCGGCTCAAAAAAGCGGAGTTGACCGCGTTACAGTTAAGTAAAAGTATGGTAAGTCAGTGATAAAATAATTGTTTCGCAACAAGATGGCTGACAATGTCCAGCAAATCACTCACGAGTAGACGAAAGATGAAAGACTCAAAGGTTGCCATGAGCAACAGTCACTGTCGTACGGCGCAACAAGATGGCGGCGGTCGAGCGATGACGTCAGCGCCGCTTCTGCTATACAGCATCGTTGTTGCCATGGTTGCGGTGGGGGCAACATCGAGGGAGGGAGAAAGCATCGTCGAGAGGTTGAGGGTGGAGGATATGCGACGGGGGTCTGGAGGAGGGTCAGGCGGGACCCCCATCGGTTGGGGTCTGGTCGACACCACTGCCATCGTTGGAAGGCTGTTCGAGTATCGCCTGCCAGGAACCTCGTTCACGTTGTACCAAGTAAGGACTGCTGAATATGACAGTAAATATTGTTATCATTATCGTCGTCGTCATCATTATCATCGTAATCACCATCGTCATCATCATCATCGTCGTCGTCATCGTCATCATCTTATTCGGATTTTAATAAGATTACTATCAACTAGATAATTTTATTATTGCATGTAGGCCTATACTTAGAAACTGTTCTTTTGGAAATTGGTTTCCATCTTCATATGAATGACTTAATTATCGTGGTAACCTATAATAGATAACCATCTATTTCTTCTAATTCTCAATCAACCAGTCAGGATTCATATAGCGCCCCTTCAGGATACCTACTCAGAGGCGCTCTCGGCCGAGATCAAGCGAAAAAACAGTCTTCAACAGTTAGTGAAATTGAGAACAGTTTGGTAAGACTTGGTGTCGCCTTGTCAAGGGAAGTCCATTCCAGGTTGTTGGACCAACCACAAAGAACGAACGCCTCTGCATTGTTGCAGAGCGAGTGAAAGGAACCATTAAGTCACCACAGACAGCAGAGCGCAGTGCGCGGCGGCCTATGCAAGTGGAAAGAGGGAGGCAAAGCTCACACAGATAAAAGGGTCCTGTAGCCATAGGCGCAACCACCCTATGGGACCCACGGGACGCGTCCCCCCCAACTTTTGAGTGGTCCCCTAGCTTTATTACTATGGTCCCCCCCAACTTTTAGGACGTGATTCATTATGGTCTCCCCCAACTTTTAGGACGTGATTGCGCCTATGCCTGTAGCCTAATAAGCAAGACCTCGCGCATATATTGAGATACACGGTCGGCCTTGGTGAACCAGTTCTCTGCCAGTGCCAGTCTAAAGCCAGGATAAGAGAGGAGGGCGACGCTATAACCATCTTTGATATGGCAGTGTCGTCAAACATGTAACTTAGTGATAAGTGGCGCGACATCCCGGTGTTTTTAGACCGATCTGCCCTTAACAGACGATGATGATAGCTTTCGTATCATTTAGAGACCCATCTAGTGAGCCTGTGCTCTGAGCAGTGGCGGTGAAAACGATGGCTTCAAATCAAATTATAATTAAAGATTATAGTCATAACTTTTTCATCTATCTTAAACACATCTAATAACGTAATTTTCTAGCCATGCGTTGTGACAGTCTCCGTGGGTGCCATGTAAAATATCGTCTGCTTAAGTTGCGTCTGTGTTAGCGTCGTTCTTCATATAAACGAATCGATTGATTTATTGACTAACTGACTGATTGACTGATTGTTTGATCGATTGAATGAATGAATGATTGATTGATCGTTTAATTGATTGATTGACTGATTGATTGAGTGACTGACTGGTCGACTAATTGATCGATCGATCGATTGATTGAATGATTGATTGGCTTACTGACTGACTGTCTGATTGATTGATTGACTGACTGACTGACTGACTGACCGATCAATCGATCGATCGTATGATTGATTGATTGATTGATTGATTGATTGATTGATTGATTGATTGATTGATTGATTGATTGATTGATTGATTGATTGATTGATTGATTGATTGATTGATTGATTGATTGATTTTTTCACATTGATCCAATTTCTTCAAGCTTTAGACATGCACTGCCGAATTACAGTGCACTATCTCCCAATTCTTTGTGTTCAAATTGTTGTCAACGAAAAAATTGATTATCAGCGTGTGATGAATACATTTATAATTTTTATATATCTCAGTGAGTATCTATGATAATGGTGTCGGAAATTAACTTCAATTTTAAACGATAATTTTCGGTGTGTGGCGACATCTCGTTGCTGCTGACGTTGAAAATAAAAGGCATAATTACGCTGACTTATGAATCGTGGTTGGAATGGGTGCAAAATGTCACCGAACTATGAATGCTGACAAAGGCTTCTGATCTTTATTAGAAAAAATCACGCAGTTTTTAAACTTTGGAAGATTATGCGTAGGATTGTTTGACAATTTGAAACTGATACATAGCGAAGTTGATCATCAAGGGTGCCTCCTTGCTCACGGCTTTGGATTGGCACCGCTAGAGCACGGGTATATTTGTGATCTTTTTAGTACTATTCTGAGCACTTATGTAGACGTAAGGCATCAAACGTTGTTCATTATATTTTTGGATTGCCGCGTATTCAGAGTTAATAATATAATATGAAAGCTTTTATGTGAACTTATATGGTCTGCAAAATGCCATTTAAAGGTGTGCATGCAGGATCGTGCAGTATCACTAATTGATAGCAAAATCCTTTTTTATTGACATAGTATTCACTACGGACACACTCATTATACTGTGTTGTTGCAAGTAACTTGGATTGTCTGCTGACTTGAAATGCGCGGCTTGGTCTTTAGTTAAGATTGTTCTATCCGCTCTTTAAAGGTGTTTAGTTTAGACATGATATAATACACAAAATTCAGAGCAAACGGCTAGGCTACTTTGGACATGACATTGTAACCAGAATACGGGACGAGAGATATCCAAAGTTAGCTGTCAACGGATATGTGCATAGAAAAAGAAAAAAGGGAAGACCAAAGAAGAGATGGTTCGACAAGATACGAGAGGACTGTCGGGAGATGGGTTGGTCCGTACAGGAGGCTACACACAAAGCTGAAGAAAGAGAGAAGTTGAGATTTTCCATAGCTGGGTGGCTGTCACGTGCGAAAGCATCGTCAAAGCCATAAGTCAAGTAAGTCAGTTTAGACTACTTAAGTATGTTGACTCAAAAGACTGTACTGGTACCTTCGGGCGCTACTCTGCGGGACCATGAGATCCCGCTCAGGACCCCAGTGTTGATGCACAATCTATTTAATTGGATACCATTCTTGGTAAACCAGCGAATAAATTATTTGAGTTGATTGGCAATCAACAAGTCGCGAAAAACATTTTAGTCACTGTATATAAAACCCATTAAATAATTTGGTGCACAACCTATGAATATTTCACAATAACACAATTATAGTTAAGCATTAAACATGTGCAGATTCGGACACAAAATAAAGTGATCATAGCAATAAATAAATGGAGATTTAAATAATTATTATGGCATCATATTCCTTTTCAATTTTGAAATCTTACGTGAATAAATTCTCTGATTAATGTGAGGAAGACTGTACTATCGAATAATAATATTTTCTTAGACAGCATTCAGGTTAATTGAAGAATATGTCGATCAACAACCGTCAATGATGAGCTGCTTACGAATTTAAAAAAACCTCGAGCATAAAGGATATTGAAGAACAAAACACATCACATCTTGTGGCATTGTTTCATGTTTGAATCTTATCTATAATAAGTTAATGTAAGCTTGTAAGCGCATAATTTTCTTAGGGGATTATTTATTTATTTAACGAACGTTTAAAGTCGTCTTTTGACAAAAAGGCCGTTGACGACAATTTACAGCTTATACAGTGCAGTTACAATGAATTCATGGAGTCCAAAATACACCATATAACGTTGTCATAACTATAATCATTGTTCGTTGCCTCAGTTTTAACATAATAGGGGCCTATCATTGTTCAATGTCATTAGTATTCAATGTTTAACAGCAAGATGGTTAACAGTTAATAACATCAACTATACAAGTTATGTCAATTCTTATGCTTGTTCAAAATTTAATTCATTATTATTCTGCAGTGATTGTCACATGCAAGAAATGTCACAAACTTTTCTTGATTACCATTCTTAATACAAATTTGATTCATAACTTCTACATTTCAGTAAACGAAATCCTTAAACAGGTTAATATGATATATAGTTTTGCTTAAACAAGCGCAAAGACGACAAACAATATTCCAACACAATCATGTTGCAATGTTATTAACAACAACAACAACAACAACAACAACAACAACAACAACAACAACAAAGCCCACTCACGAACCAGATTTTGAATACATTGTCGCATAAATTAAATATTTTTAAATCATATTTTGTTATACTAAACAACTGTGTTTCAAAATTCAATATGTTGATTCATAATAATCCTTGATAACCAACCATCATATGAATTTTGTTCCATTATATAATTAGACTCATATAATTAATGAGAAATTAAACAGAATATTGTTTAACTTTAAAAGAAAAAATATGACACTCAGAAATAAAGCAGAGCTTCCAAGCCCATGAGATATGCACATTTTTAATAAGTTGACTCAAAAACAATGTATAAACGTTTTACACGGGCTTATAAATGACAGCACTTATACAATTTTTTCTTTAGTTATTCGATTTATATAGGCCTATGAACTACGCTTTGCATATAACCGTCATCAAGTATTTTTTGTATTGACGTCTCATTTAAATGAAACACATATATTTCTTAGTACGTTAGATATATTCTCTTTTTTATAAGTTAATACTAAATTATTTATATTATCTGTGACTTTACATAAATAGCAAAGACCACTTTCATGCTTCTTCATAAGAAAAGTCTTTCATTTAAATTTATGTTTCCTAATCTTAATCTTGAAATCTGTACCTCTTTCTTTCTATTAAGGTCAGTAAATTTCAGGCTTGTGTTCACCATTGCACATAATTATATATTTATAGAGATGACCCTTGTGATCACTGTCATAATAGCTCTTATGGATGGATGGATGGATGGGTGGATGGATGGATGGATGGATGGATGGATGAATGGATGATGGATGGATGGATCAATCTAATTTGGCGAGGGTTTATGACAAGAGAGCAGGACTTTTTTAACGTGCAGTTGTACACAAAATGTGCAGTTCTAAACGGATTTGTGCAGTTGCAGAAGCACTTCTGTTCAGTTAAAACTAGCAAAAAGGGTCATTGTTCTCCGATTGAAAGTTATTTACCATGGAAGATAGGAAAGAAAAGAAAGGTTTGTGCAGTTATAAAAATTCCTTAAAAACAGCCCTGCAACAGAGGCCGTTACTCTTGAAAAAATTTGTTTCGGTATAATATAGTTAGCTCTCTTTTCTTAGTGCAATATTTAACGTCGTCATATGACATCAATGGTCGTTGACTACAAATGAAATTATATACAGTATATTGAAAACATAAATCATAATTATGCAGTTTTCAAAAGACATGTCTGTAACAGAATGCTAAGACCACACTATGGCTCAATAGTTTGGGTGGTATTATATTCCAGATCTCAGAGCTGAGATCAAGTTACTCATTTGCATACTATATTCCTATTCGCTGTAATGTGGGTTATTGCCCTATATGTCATCAACAAGTCGAGTGTTTAATATAAAAATAATATTAGCATATGAATATTAATATATGTCAACATGTACAGCACACAAACCTTTCTCTAAGGGTTTGGGACAATGTCTGATTTAACTCAATCTTCTGTTAAATAGCCTTACTTAACCAGTACTGATTAAAGTAATTTTAAGGGATATAACTTTAATATCTACCCTCCCGCGTTGAATTCTTTTGCTCTTGTAGTTGTTTACCACCGGCCAGTCTTCATCGTATTCTCATCAATGGCTGACGTCCAGATTGTAGTTTTCATTTCTCTGTTGCGGTTCACTGTCGGACGTTTCTTCTCAAATGTCGAATTTCTTTGGTGCCGCTGTTTACGATTTGAACACTTCCTGTTCCGTATCGAATTTACCAACTATTGCGACTTTCATTTACAGTTCGAAGTAACCTTTGTAGATTATTTATCACTTCGCAATGTCACGAGAAGTAACTTTGTAGATCTAAGGTATACGCTGTAAACTGCAACGCATACACGCTTTTACCGGTAAGTAAAGCGCTATTCCGATCGTTCGTTACACTCTTCGACCTTCGATATAGTCCACACTTTAGGACACTAAATGTTCGTTACTCCGTCTTACAATCGTCCCGAATGTCAAGGAAACCACACGATAATATCCGACAACAATTATCAACAACTTGCGACCGTTCAAACATCTGCCATTACGTTCATCCTCTCCAGCCACTAGATGCTCAACGCGCAGGCGCAGCAGCCGATCCTTTTATCCGCCTCCCATTGGCTGATGCCGTGACTGATCATTGCTATACTCCGCAATGTTTGCCCCTGTTTAATATATATTTTGCCCCTAAGTACTGGTTATAGCACTGGTCAATTAATTAAACAGAGCAATGTGAAAGTTCTCAATCTAATTATTAACTAGGGCCTCTTCCTAACTTAACATGTGTAATTAACATTCAACAATATATATAGCAGGGTAAGAACGTATGGGTGGGATCAAGGATATCGCTACAACATCAAATATCATCTACGAAAATTCTAGAAAGTTACCAATACTCGCTGTATTATAGCTTGAAATACCAGAGTAAATAATGTCAATCAAACTCAAAACATTTTAAAACGGATCCTTGAGACAAAATCATGCAATAGTCCTTGGCACAATCATTTGTAAATGAAAACTGCTATAGTTGAAAACATTCATAATGTACATGTATTTATCCATGTTATTAAAACAGCTTTTGCTGCATGCTTGCAAAACATTGTTTACTTTGATTCTCTAACAATCCGTCAAAGTAATTTATGTTTTTGATAAGTCTCGACCCAGACTACAGAGTACTTGCCACCGTAACGTTAAGTCGACGCCAAGACTTTCACGACAAACTTTGTCGGACAAAGTATCTATAAATCCCAACGACGAATGTCTTTCAAAGTTTCTGCTGATACATAGTCCAACGCTATGGTTTCAACTGCCCTTAAATCAACCACAGATAACTCTAAGGCTATGTAGAAATTAGGCAAATAGCTCTGTAAATAACCGCTAGCTCTCTTGGGTCTTGATGGATGAATCCGATTTGACCAGGGTCTATGACAACAGAGGCAGTTACCCTGGACAGAAAATTTAATTTGCTCGGCATATATTACGCCCTTAAGAGCTTGAATCATTGAGCTTTTTCGGAATCTTATTAGCTAGCTGTCTTAGAGCACTTTCAAGTACATATTTGGCCGATTATAAACGTTTAAGTGGTGTCTGAATGGTCCATAGTATATTATCAAATTTCTCGTTGTTGGCATCTAGTAGTGTAACTGTAATCCATCCTTCTCAATTTCTTTTCTCAAAACCTATAGTATTTTTTTGCTCTCGTGGCTTTGCGCACTGGGTGCGACTCAGAACGGTTTATCCAGGTTATCCTACAAGAGGCGCTTTATAAATGCTTTAATACAATTCAATGCAGCAGTTACTAGAACAGCTTAAAGCGGTCTAAAAGCGGTTTTATATTTCTTGATCTATAGAGACACTTCCGGTGATAATTATTTTCATTGAAAAACGTAAAGCTGCAGATTTTAACGATTAATAAACTGATTTATCGTTTGAAAATTCGGTCTATTCACTCGTGGTTTTTTCGATCAATTTTCGATTAACCTTTATATTTATTACATTATGTTAGGTGGCAATTTTAAGATAAAACAACGTAAAATGATGATTTAAAACTTCAATGATGATGATGAAAAATATTAAAAATAATATTAAAAATAAAATAAGAATAAAACATATAAAATAATGATGGAACAATTAAGCGATCATTCGCAGAATTATAATGAGGTGATAACTGAGTGAAAAATCCAAGTTGGCTAACAAATAAATCATTGTTTTCATTGTTTTAACCAGTCATAATTTATTAGCGCGCTTTTTGTAGGCTACAAAGATAGTAGTAGCAATCTCGGTGACTATATTTTTGGTCTATTAATCGCGATTAAATTTTGGAGATTAATCGCTTGAAGTGATTTTTATAGTTATAGGTCCTAGCGATAATTATTAGCACTGCTCTTTTTTTGTTTGTGGTTTGGATTGTAACTGTTTTAACGAGACCGTACGATGATTGGTAGACGTGAGCCTGTCGTTGATTTTTATTTCTCCAAGGTTTAACGTCGTCGTATGACATCAAAGGCCGTTGACGACAATTTACAGCATATACAGTGGAGTAAAACTGAAATAATCGTGTCCAATATACATCGTTCAATGTTGTCTTAACATAACGTTCCAATGTCAATAGTGTTCATTGCTAAACAGAAAATGCTGTTCAGTTAATAACCTCAACCACATATTTTAAGATACAATTTATCTTTTGGTTTTGCAAATTCATTAATTATATGTTTCACTTCTCGTAATTGTCACATGCAGCAAATGTCACAATCTTTTCTTAATGACTAATCTGAGTATTCAATCGATCATCAATCTCTTCATTTGAGTATAAGAAATTCTTAAACAAATTAATAACAGATATAAGTTTGACATGCAATTTTTGTCGCACATTTGCATATCCAATAGGCTATAAGTTAACAAAATCAAACATTATTTATCTACACAAATTCAAAAAGGTGAATATATTCTTTGAATCATAAAATGACACATTTGTAGTAATACAGATATTTCAGCAGATTGTTCTCAACAAATATATATGGTCCAAACTCTTTAGTACATTTCAATTGATATTTTTGTCATGCATGCCAGCACAAAATAAAGTTGGCATTTCATTTGTATACGTTCAGATAGGTATTTAACCATTACAATCAGACATCCCAATAGAAATATATGCATTTAGTTATCAAATAACATTAACATATTTACACATTTCAGCCGTCAACTAAAAGCCTAAACAAGAGCAAAAACCATAAACATCATTCTAACAAAATTATTTTACAATAGAATTGAACTCAATATTAATAAACAACACTTATCGTCATTTTCATCACATTGGCATATAAATGAAATCCTATTTTATTTCATATTTTGTTATTTGAAACAACCGTGCTCGAAAATGTTTCTTCATTTTTTTTTATTTCGCCATAGCTTTGATAATCAACCATCGTGTTATAATCAGGCACAAAATAATGATTAATGAGAAAATCAAACAATATTATCATGAATAGAAATAAACATTCAGAAACAAAGCCCAGGGAAAATGCACATCTTTAATAAATCAATTAATTCACAATAAACTTCTTAGGCTATACATGGGCTTATAAACGATAGTGTTTACACAACTTTTCCTTTAACAAAGACCATTAGCGACGCCCTCCTCCTTTATCCAGGCTTCGGACTGGCACTGGCAGAGTGCGACCAGTGGCGGAGTTATTTGAAAGATGTCTGATTATAGTCTCTGCAGAGACATCTCGCGGTTACTGATGTGGTATTTATTTTTCCTGTCGTTGATTGAGCGCTTTCAAAAAGATATAGCTTCGAATGCAATTGTTTTAAAGGTGTTTTAATGTACTTTTCTAATCAATAATTCGTTCATTGTTGGCAGTTAGGCTACTGTAGCGGTTCAGCGCTGTATCATAATACAGTTGAATGGCGTCGCCCTCCCTTTAACCAGACTTTCGACTGGCACTACTGGAATTCAAGAAATAACGAAGTATTGTATTTATAGTCATGCAGCTTAAGTTTAACGACGCTCGTTGATGACAAAGACCATACACGCCGCCCTCCTCTTTGTACTGGCTTGAGACTGGCACCACTGCCAGAGTGGAAGCAGTTGCGGAGTTATAATATTATAGTGTTGACTTCAGTTTAACGACAGTATACATATCATAAGCATCACCCTCCTCCTTCGCCCATGCTTTGGACTGGCTCTTATAAAGTAATGGTGAAGTTCGGCAATAGGTTTATTAGGCCTATAGAAGCTGCTGTACATATTATGGCGTTGTCCGTAGCGTTTAAAAGATGCAGTAGTATAGTAGTAGCAGTTTAACGTCACTGTGTGGTAACAAAGACCATTAGCGACGCCCTCCTCCTTTATCCAGGCTTCGGACTGGCACTGGCAGAGTGCAACCAGTGGCGGAGTTATTTGAAAGATGTCTGATTATAGTATCTGCAGAGACATCTCGCGGTTACTGATGTGGTATTTATTATGGTGTCCACGTATAGCCTACTTCTGACCAAACTGTATAGCGACTCATTATGGCTGTACACGAATTAGTTTTGAGGAGAGACAACGGTGACCCGTTGAACGGTGGATCGCAATTCGGCGCCTTCCTATTGTGTCCATTGCTTAGCGAAATCTTGTGGCTCCTCTTCCACCATCTGCTTAACAACACATTTATTGCTGCGAAGATCGTTGTTTTAAGTTGTTGGAAGTATTTTAAGCTGATTATTTTGCTTACAAGCCTTTAGTTTGGTGGTTACTATTACTCGGACCATAATATATAGTCCACTCCGTTTAATTAGGCGGGCGTTAATAATAAAAGAGGTGTGCATTTATTAATAGCAGTTCTTGCTGTTTCTTTGACACGGTGAAATTAAAAAGACTTGGGGTGTCATCGAATTGGGTTGTGTTTGTTCCAATGTTAACGTTGTCATAATAATGACATCAAAGGCCGTTGACGTCAATCTTTTTATATGCAGTACAGTGAAAGCAGCATTGTACCGTTTTAGAGTAACACCAAATAAATATTATGCCCAAACAGCTTTTATAATTTCACCAATAACCATTGATTAAGATCACGAACTAATATACATGTTAATATCCATAAAACTCGAGTAATTATTGTCAGAATGATCTGCTTGATGAAATGTATAATATTATTGGCGTCGTCCTTCTTTTCTCATTTTGACTTGAGGCTGGCGCTCCCGGGGTATGAGCAGGGCACAGTCTGTTATCAAGGAGTTTATACGGCAAATAATATTCGCTTTATCGAGTTAATAAGTGCTGTAATACGCCAAAGAAATTTCTATCCAGGGCAACGGCCTCTGTTGTCATAGGCCCTGATCAAATCTGGATCCATTCATCGTTCTATTATATGGAGTAAGTCTTAAATGAATTAAATGAAATCAAGTTGATTAGCTTATATTGCGTCGCTCAATATCTTATAAAAGGTGTATAAATTATGCGTTTTTACACATTCCAATGGATATTTTGATGTGTTTTATAACGCTTGCTGTCAACAATGTATAGTTCAATTCAATTCAATTTTCGTTTATTCGTTCTCTCTTCTCCTATTGTGATTTTGTTTCACCCAGCTTATACCTCCCTCTGTCTAGTTGTCCCTCACAATATATCTTTCCCTATCCCTCTATGTTTCTCTCTGTCTCTCTGTCTTTTCCCTTTCTTCCTCCCGCTATCTTCCTTCCTCTGTATATAGATCGATTGAGAGATAGATGGCTGTAGGGTGGGTTGGTGGGTGGTTGGTTGGACGGACGGACTGACGGATTGATAAACGGATTATCGTATGGACCGAACTGCAATCGGATTGACAAACAGATTGACAAACGAATCAATAGATCATCAGACAGATAAAGACGAAGTGACACATGCCTTGAAAGAGACACACAGACAAACAGATAGACAGACAAACAGACAGCAGCCTGCTAGTGTCTTGCTTTTGCAGCACCACCGCTTGTTCTATGGAGCGCCATTTTCTCCATAACCGTCTGACCTGTTATCCGCCGTCATAATAATTTATCGATCGCAACATTAACCGCGGGTTGAACAACCGCCACTCAAGATGACTGGTGGCGTGGCCCAGTATTCCGAGCGCGTGCATCTCATATCGTCCCCGAGTACACGCACAGCGAACGGGGAGGCTCGGCGTATTTATGAACGGCTCGATGCCGTCAATAATTGATTGATGCTTGAGGCATCCTGTCATGTTTTGAGGGTAACTGTAAGGGAAGAATGGGTTGCCTGTGCGTTAACTGGATTAGGTGATGGTTGTGTTTGTTGTGGACTGATATGTTTTTTGTGGGGGTAATGAATAATAAT
Source organism: Lumbricus terrestris (assembly GCA_949752735.1). Taxonomy (NCBI): domain Eukaryota; kingdom Metazoa; phylum Annelida; class Clitellata; order Crassiclitellata; family Lumbricidae; genus Lumbricus; species Lumbricus terrestris. The sequence goes on from OX457052.1 coordinate 37,636,429, forward strand.
AATGTGCAGTTGAATTGAATTGATCTAATTTATGATATTAGATTCGTGTGCAGTGTTTAGTGAAGACGTGTTGATGCCAGATCTATTGTGACGCCCTCATCTTTTTTAAGGCTTGATATTGACGCTACTTCGCACTATTGTATTCGTAATCGTAATCTCCAAATGTCATGTCTTTCATCGCTCATACAGCTACTGTCTTCTGTTTTAAGTGTCATGCTCATCAAACTGCTAATGTTACTGAGATAATTTAGCTGCAATGTGTTCATCGCTCATTCTTGTAGCACTGTAACGCAATATTTATGAAGTGCGTGACATAATTATTTGGATATTATGGGTAAAAAGATGCTTACGGTATTATACATGGCGTAGTCTAATGTAGGCCTACAAAATGACATAGCAAGATGTCTCGCGTAGTGGTGATATCAATGGCGAGTCGCGTGGCAAAATCGTCGCCAAAACAGTTATTTTTTGACACAATTTATATGCCCCACATGCGCTCCATAACAAATTCAGCCATAATGAGAACATAGGAGGATGGGACGGTAAAGAAGGGGTATAGTCATGATACAAGACCTCCGATTTCAATGACCGCCTTTGAAGAAAGGAAGTCTCATTGTTAATGATAAAAATACTCTTGTTATATTTTATTGTTTGTATTGTATCGTATCGTATCATACTGTGTATTGTACTGCATTGTATTGCATTGTATTGCACCTATAAATTTATTAAGCTCCTTTCACAGTGCGCACCAATTACAGGCGCTCCCAGTACGATAGACCCAGAGAAAGTGAAAGAAGTGTTAAGACTGCAGGAAGATGCGATTCGTGTACCAGTTAGTAACAAAGAACGTGTCTACAGGGTGGCTAAAAAAAAAATGTACCACCGGGGAAAATGCGATATCTTCGCAGCCGATCGAACTTTTTCTGCGAAATTTTCCCAATTTGTAGGGGAATGAATTTCCAACAATCCCTGAAAGTTTCATTTGAAACTTTTCAGGTTTGAAAAAGTTACAGCTGTCCAAACTTAAAATTTCGTTTTTTCAAATATCCCCGGAAAATTGACGTCACTTGTAGATTTCCAAGTCAAATGATATCACTTTTCACTACGACCTCATCATTCCGTTTTGCAGTTTATTGTAAGGTATAATGAGAGTGTCCACTCCCTGCCTTAACACAAGCTCAAATTCTTTTTGTGAAGCTCAGTATGGCCTTGTTGGTCGGGTCCTGCGGCAACTGACCCCACATTAGCAGCAAGACTTGCTTCAGCTGGCCAATGTTCTCCAACTTGGGATTAAATGTCTTGCAGCGTTCCAGCATAGCTCACCAGACGTGATAAGCAAGAGGGCTAAGGTCTGACGAGTTTGCAAGTCATCATTGCCGATGCATTTACTTCAGTTGATGGCAATAAGGTAGCGCCATCACAAACAACTTTGCCGTGCGAGCAAACAGGCGTACCGTCCTGCTAGAAAATAAAACCAGATGTTAGAGCATACCTGGTCTTCAATGAGTCTGGGTAAGAGAGTTCAAAGATGAATTTGACATCTAACCTACTGAATGGGATTAAATGCAGTCTTTTCTTGCAGCTGTAACAAACGCCAGCATACCTGATGCCGAAGCCACGATGTGCTTTGCAAACTTGACCTTTCGATTACCCATCGAATCTCTTGAAAATCGTGTTTTTTTCATCAGGCCAAGCGACCACTTCCTGCCTCTCTTCCGACATCTGATCTTCGTTACATAAACATGGTTGCAGATAGCATTCAATGTGTTCAGGCTCCACTTTTCACTGGGTATTTTGCTATGATCACGCGATGTCCCAGTCTCTGCTCATGCAAAGTCCGAGTTCCCATTTTATCTTTCGCTGAAACTTTGCCCGTGACGTTCAGTAATGGGTTCACGAATTGAGACCTTAATCTATAAAACATCACCAAATACCAGCAGATTGCTTCATAAACAGCTTCTTTACAGCTCATAGTGAGGTCGTATGACATCATCATCAATTTGTGTGTTGTAATTTGCCAAAAATATTAATGAAATCACATGTATTGGAGCATGATTCTCAGGATAATTGAAAAAACGAAATTTTAAGTTTGAACAGCTGTAACTTTTGCAAACAGGAAAATTTTCAAATGAAACTTTCAGGGATTGTTGGATATTCATTCCCCTTCAAATTGCGAAATTTTCGCAGAAAAACCTCAATCGGCTGCGAAGATATCGCATTTTCCCCGGTGGTACATTTTTTTTTGAGCCACCCTGTATATGGAGAGAGCAGATTCCAAAGCGCAGGACCAATTATATATCACTTTCATCTTAAACTTCAAAAACAATTTCGCTGACACTCTATTAGGATGGTGAGTCTCAAGTTGACATAAAACAGAAGGGCGACGACGATAATAAATATTTGTTTCGTTAATTATCTGCCTCAACTAGCGAAACAAATGCTTTATGTTTGTGGCCAAGGTCAATTTACCACAGGAACAGCAGTTCATACTAAACACCTTTTTATACCGTGATTTTGAACTACATGTAACTGCACTGCAATAATTTCTTGCTTAGTAGTTCCCAATCCCAATCAGTTTACTATTATAATAGGAACAACGTATGATGCTAAACACCATTATAACAAGGTTATTTTGCGCTACATATAATCGCAGTTCAACAATCATTATCTTGATGGTTGAGGCTAGAGCTAAAAATGCTATTAAAAGACCTTTATAATCATTTTTATATTACGCTGACTATAAGCGCACTTAAGTAAATAACATAGGACTAACTCCGCCGCTGGTTGCACTCCGCTAGTGCCAGTGCCAAGCCTGGAGAAAGGAGGAGGGTGTCGCTGATGGTCTTTGTTACCACACAGTGACGTTAAACTGCAATTACTACTAACATAGGACTATGCGGAATAGTAAATATTAGAAAAGTGGTGAGCGACTCATTTTGTTATGATGAGTCCCATAATTATTACATGTAGAATTATTGTAGATATAACTGTAATACGGACATTTTGTACAAACGAGACTCTAACTAATAATTCATCTATTTATATAGCGCTATGCATTTCATATTGCGCATAATTATGGTCACTATAAACTCCGCCACTAGTTGCACTCTGTCGGTGCCAGTCCCAAGCCTGGATAAAGGAGGAGGGCGTCGCTAATGATCTTCGCCATCAGACAGTGACGTTCAACAGAAACTACCCCCACCATTGTCGCTACCTGCGATAGGCATATTGCCAAACTGAAACTACTACTGCTACCAAGAACGGCAATAACAATAGCGTGAACAATAGGCACATTGTCAAACTGAAACTACTATAGACTGCTACTAAGAACTGCTATGATAATAACGTGAACAACCTATTTCGACGGCAAAGTGCTCTGTTGTCAAAAGCTGTCGTTAAAATCTATTTCCATTTGCATGAACTGCTGTTACCTTGTGAAGCGTGTGATCATCTTTGAGGTAAGAACGGACCTGGTTAGGCTAAACTCTGCCACATTCTCACAGCGCCAGTCCAGGCCTCGTTAAATTAAGTCATTTGGGGTCGTCAAACTGAAGATGCTGCTGCTGCTGCTGCTATTACTAATACTTCTACTACTACTACTGCTACTGCTACTGCTACTGCTACTGCTACTACTTCTACTACTACTACTGCTACTGCTACTGCTACTACTACTGCTACTGCTACTACTGCTACTGCTACTACTACTACTACTACTACTACTACTACTACTACTACTACTAATACTACTACTACTACCACTACTACTACTACTACTACTACTACTACTACTACTACTACTACTACTACTACTACTACTACTACTAGGCCTACTACTACTGCTACTACTACTGCTGCTTCTGCTGCGATTGCTACTACTGCTGCTATTACTACTGCTACAGCTGCTGCTGCGACTGCCACTGCTATAGTATACTAACTACTATTACTGCTACTAGTAGTAGTAGGCACCTTAAATAACGCATCCAAATGACCATATATGAACGTACTTTCTCTCCCGTTATCTTTGACTCTGCGCTGTGCTCGTGAATGAGCTGGTGCCCTGCGCCAGTTATAATTGACTTCACTAGAGCTTTAGTAATTTAGAGTTTACTATTACGATTACGATCACTTCGTATATAGATGTTTCGTGTGATTATAATTGGAGGAGAAGCCATATCTCTCAACGAAAATGTTTGCATCATCGCGCATTATTGTAATTGGTTGCAGCAGATGGGAAAGCGGTGTTGCTGTAGGCGTGTTGAAAATAAGCAACTAATGGCTGGGCTGTAGTATAAGAATCTCTCCGTCTCTGTCTCTGCCTCTGTCTCTGTCTCTGACTGTCTGTCTGTCTGTCTGTCTGCCTGTCCGGTCTGCCGATATCTCTCTCTGTCCGTCTGTCTGTCTTTGTGTGTCTTTCTGTCTGTCCGTCTGTCCCTCTGTATGCATGTATGTCTGGGTGTATGTGTATCTGTGTGTCTGTGTGTATCTGTTTGTCTTTCTGTCTGTCTGTCTGTCTGCCTGTGTGTCTGTGTGTCTGTGTGTGTGTGTGTCTGTCTGTCTGCATGTCCCTCTCAGATGGATATCTTCCTTCTGGTTAGCCGATTGTGTCCTTGCTAAAATCAACTCCAATTAGATTATGTGAATTCTTTTATATTTATTTCCGTTTGTGCTTGTCGTTTTGAGAGAAATAAATTTGAAAATATGTAAGCAAAATAAACAAATAAATGAATAAATTTATCCTCCATTTAACTTAACCGTTCTTTAGTTAATTTTTTGGTCAAAACCGGTTTCAAGGTGTATGTCGCTAAATCGCGAGTGGAATCTTATTATAGCGACTCTCTGGCTCTTTGGCTTTCTGTTGCTGATGCACGTACATGTATGTAGCTCCAGTGCAACGAGTTCAGTGACTGCGTCTTGTGCGCAGAGAGAGAGAAATCAATATGAGATTATTATGAAGAGCAGACATGAAATTCCAAACAACAGAAACTCTTCCCTCGCTGCAAAACATTTAATCATATTACGATATCGCGCAGAACTGACATTGTCGGTCTGATTATCTGACTGTATGTATGCTTGTCCGTCCGTCCGTCTGCCTGCCTGCCTCCCTGCCTGCCTGCCTGCCTGCCTGCCTGCCTGCATACTATCTCGGAAGCCCTTGAGCTTGTCCGTATCTATGTCAATAAGACACATGTAATCATGCCTTTGGTATCTGTTTGCATGAATGTCTGTCTTCTCTACAGAGAAAAATCAACAGACAGATCAGCAGACAGACAGACAGACAGATTAGCAGACAGATAAATACTCGGACAGACCGCAGAGAAGGACAGAGAGGCAGACAGATAAAAGGACAGACAATGCAGATAAGCCAGCATTCATGTGGCTTAGCTGCATTCCACGGTGACCGTTTGACGTCGATAGAAATTCTCCAGAGACTGCGAAGCTATAATACGGAACAGGATGCAATACAGAGAGAGTGCTTTCATAGGAAGAGAAGAGTCGGCGATGGATGGATGGAAGGATGGGTGGATGGATAAAGAGGATGGGTGGGTGGATGGCGGGTGGATGGAAGGGTAGGTGGATGGATGGATGGATGAATGGAATGATTGATGGATGGATTGATAAATGGGTGTGTGGATGGATGGGTGGATGGAAGGATGGTGGATGGAAGGATGGTGGATGGATGGATGGATGGATGGATGGATGGATGGATGGATGGATGGATGGATGGATGGATGGATGGGAAGGTGAATGGATGGATGGATTGATGGATGAATGGAGTAATGGATGGACAGATGGATGGATGGACGGAATGAAGAATGGACGGATGAATGGATGGACGGATGAATGGATGGATGGGTGGATGGTTCGATGGATGGATGGGTTTGTGGTGGGTGGGTTGAAGTTGGCTGGTGGATGGATGTACGTACGGAAGAATGAACGAGCTGGATGTTGCATCCATCCATGGGTGAATCGATCCATTGATTATGTTGTCAATTGATTACCGGTTTCGATGACCGTAAAGTCTGTATCGATGTATGAAAGAATTGACAGCAGCGCGTCCGAGGTTATTTACCGAGCGATCCCATCCATTTCGCCCGAAGGGACCTGAGGCTCCATGGTCCACAGACTTGTACCTCGAACGGGCAAACCATCGCTGCCCACGGGACATTGCAGACTTAATAAACATGGACTGATCAACCGACCAGTGGCGCCGCCAACCGTTCGGCGGTCACACATTTCTGGCTTCGTTCGGGCTTCGGGCAACCAGACCGGTTCGAACAAGTTCCATGATCAGATATGGTATACTAAGCCATCCACCATAGCATGTACAACAAGGGAGACGCTATGATACTTTGCTGTGCGACAAGACGTCACTAAACTAATTCTCTTGTGCATTGACCGCGCGTGATGTAAACCTCTAAAATGGTACCAGAAGTGAGGTCACTTGATGGAGCGTTTCCACAAGACGTCTCTAGACTTATTACATTGCGCATTTTTGCATGGCCGTTAAAGACTGGGTCATTGGTTTTTTAAGAGTATTGGTTTGGTGCATTGCCTAGTGTGCTGGGCTGTCAACTTGGAAATTTAGAGGTTCAAATCCCAGTCGGGGCAGAAATTTGCTTTGAGATTTCTGTTCCATTGACATGTCAGCTAAAATGACTGCACACTGACAATAAGATGTCGTATGGGAAGGTGAGACGGCGAGGGAGAAGGCATGCTTTTTTGCGCACTTCTAATATGAATTCTTCTTATTGTCGGTTTTTGAATTCTTCTTTTCCTTCCCGTCATCATCATCTCCTTCTTTTTCCGCTCCTCCTTTTCTTCTTACTCTTCTTCCTTTTCGTCATCTTCATCATCATCCATTATCATCATCACGTTCTTGTGCTTCCGCCTCCTCTTCCTCTCTTCATCCTCCTCGTCTTCCTCTCCTAGTCCTCCTCCTCCTCCGTCTTCTCGTTCTATTTACTCGTATTTCTTTATATATTGCCATCATCAACATCGACATCATTATCATTGGTTGCTTACTCTCTAATCCCCGATGGTTATGATCCTGAAAATTATATCACATGACCTTCGCTATGGTAGAGAAGGCATCCGAATGATGCTTGAGATAAATCGATGACGCTTCTTCTTCTCATTGACTACCGTCTCTAAATTTCTGTCTCAATTGATGCGTGGTTAATTAGATCTTGGTAGGACTCAATGGCAGGGATACCCGAAGACTCCGAAGTCCTTAATTTCCTGATTGTCGTCGCCATCTTGATTAAAAATATTCACGCTGCTAAGTCCATTAATTATGGATTCGATAGAGTTTCCAGATTATCGCGCTCATAACTCATCCGTCAAGACCCTAATACCGCTGGGAATTTGCAACTGCCATCGGTGTTAGACACTCTTGCAGACGCTCAAGGGAGCACACAGGCTGAAATCTTCTCTCGATAATAAAATTATCATCACAATTTTCCCATTCTTTATCTAATACCCATTGAGATTTTTTTTAAATGCAACAATAGTACCGGTATAAAACTTCATTCCAAAATGTTATCTTTCTAAATTTCACAATCTCGGCGTTACGACTATAATGTTCAAGAGCTTTTTCCTTTCTTTTCCACTCAATCGTCTCATACCTCTATCACAACCTTCACAACCTCCTCTCCTCCCGTAAGGTCACTCCATACAATACTTGCGCCCGGCCACACGATCTCTCCCTGCCTAGACTTGATGACTATGACAAAAGAAGTTTTATCATCAGAATGTTGCATGGCTTTGCATGAACTTTTCTATTATAGACTTTTCTATAAATAATTATTAATGTACGTTTACTAGTAGTCCAAGAAAATCTTAAAGCTCTTAATTTAAATGCTGTAATACGCCGAGCAAATTTCTGTTACTCTATAGGGTAACGGCCTCTGTTGTCATAGACCCTGGTCAAATCGGATCCACCAGTAGGCCAAGAAATAACATTTCTTCATTTCTGACTTTAAAGAATATCGACAGCGATGTGTAAAGACGAGCAAATGTTGTGAAGACTTTTTCAGTGTTCCTCGCAGTGTATAGGTACTTTATGGGGGCAGTTTCAAACCCGTTTTCTTCAATTAAGTCATTTGTTCATCTTCCATTGCTTTCAATTTTAGGTCAAGGAAGCCGGAACTGATCGTCTGCCTCGCTGGTTGAACTTCGATCCGACCCAGAACATTCTCGAAGGTGTTGCCGGTCCAGCCGAATCAGGTCGACTCATCTACATCGAGGTGACAGCCCACAATCACCTCCAGACCTCGAAGGACATCTTCGTCGTCCATCTCAATGAGGACGATGCCGTCGCTAACAGCGCCAGCGCCAAACCGCTAAAAGATCTCCATGGCAGTGGATCAAACGCAATCACGTGCAAACCGGGGTCAGCTGTCACAAAGGCAACCGTTATCGTGGACGCGGACTTCGACGCGATGTCCGGTTCCGTCCGAGCGAAGATCCTCCGAGAATTTGCTCGCCATCTCAACCTGGCCGTCGATTCGCTGCGGATGCAAGCCGCCGGCGTTGCCAGGCAACAGCTGGATAACAGCGCCCTCGTTGCCGGACCTGGAAACGTTATCAAACCGCGACATGGAGACGGCGTTCTGGTCCAGTGGATCGTCGGATGTGGCAGCGTCCAAGGTCGGCACATGAAGATCCTGCAGAACCTGGAACTGGCCGCCCGTGACGGAACGCTCGCAAATGCAACCGGAAGTGGGGTGACCGGATGGCACGTGACGAATTCAAAGACACTCGGGACTTCCCGGCGCCGTCGTGTGGTCCCTCACCCGACCGCCACTCTGCAGCCGACGTTGAGACCTCCTGTCGGCCAGCCGACTGCCACCAGGGTCCTGCTTCCGACCGAAGGACCGGACACGAGGATCGTCCCGTCGCTCGCCTCACCTGTCCCGTCCGTCACTTCCGAGAAACCGCACAGGTCGAAGACGAGAGGGCGCCACAATCACAAAACGAAGGGTCAAAAACAGCCGACATATTCGACGAAGCTGCCGGAAGATTGGCAGAGCAGACAACCTCCTGAAACGTCTGCCACCTTCGTCCCTACTCCAGTCCTCCCCGTCATCCCTACCCAGAGTGCTTCGGTTGAACGTGCAACAACCGTTCACACCCCAAGATCGCCAGATGCTCTCGAACCATCCCTCGTTTTCCCAGTCGCCAGTCAGGCCACCACTCCCACCAGACAGCTCTCGACTTCCGTCTTCATGCCTGTTGCCCTTACTTCACCACCTCCACGGGCTGAGAGGACTCCGCCGCTTACAACAGCCGCCAGTCCTACGCCGCCTATTCCTCCAACAGCCGTCGAGACTCCCGTTATCGATGAATTCAACTACCCACCGCTGCAGAAGAACGACATCTACCAGCTGCCCGTGGCGGTCGGTGAGGTCTTCAAGTACACCATTCCAAATGACACATTCTTCGACGAAGAGGACGGATCCACGCGAAACCTCAAGCTGATCTTCCTCACGGTCGACGGTCTCTCGATGGCCCCCAACTCGTGGATAAAGTTCAACGAGACGACGCAGACGCTGTACGGGATGCCCCTCGAGGAGCACGCCGGAAAGCAGGACTACGTTCTGGCGGCCATCGACAGCGGAGGCAAACTGGCCAGAGACAGCTTCGAGACGATCATCCAACGACGCTTCCTCGAGCGCAAGGTCAATCACGAGGTCACCGTCTGTCTGAACGTCGACTTCAACATGTTCATGATGAACGTAGACTTGAGGGTGGACGTCGCTCAGAGGATCGCGCATGCGCACGGCGACGTCAACGTCACCAACATGGCGGTGACCCGCATTCTTGAAGGTTCAGTCAAATTTTCGTGGACGAACCTCAGTCTGGCGCACGTCGATCCGTGCCCGGCCGCGCCGCTGCTCCGACTGACGGACAGCATGATCCAGCCGGACGGTACTCTCA
>OX457052.1:37651367-37683867 GCA_949752735.1 Lumbricus terrestris
GAGTATGGCTGTGACTAGACATCATTAGAGACCCAGTTTGTTATCCGTATAGGTAGACAATAACACTCCCCATCCTGTCAGTGTCTTCCACTAACTGCAGTTCACTTGGGCATCCTATACGGACGAGTTCATTATTTTGTGTTCGCATAATAGAAACTCGTCACGATATCAAACTAAGTTGAGTGTTTCAACAACTGCGGACTCCGATAAGCTTATAGCCTAACGGTTGTTGACTCTAAATAGGAGATGAATGTAACGAGATAGAATCGGGACAAGTCAAAGATTTCAATCATAAACGTCTTAATCTCACTCTTGACCGCCAATGAATGGCACGGCTAACGAATTGCAACTACATCTGAAGACTCAACTCTCTCCTGAAAATGTTTCAAGTCTGTTGCGCTATGATTATGTTCCTTGTCATCGGATTTTTAAATCCAACCGCCGGTAAGTACAAAGCTCTTCATTAGAACTCATAGGCTGCTATTATAACATAATGATGCGAGACAATTAACCTACTTTCTTCTTGACTGACGAAATATTATTTATGCAATGACACGAATAATATTTTTTTGGCCTATCATACGTGATAGGCTGCGTGTCGCCTTGATAAAATAGCACAAAATTAATGAGCAACAAACTACAACATTTTTGTTCCAGCGTATCTCGCTGATGGTTTAATGCTACAATGCCGTTGCCTTTACGGGCACTTCCGCCGACCAGAAAACAGAATATGAATAGGGTATTTCCAGACTTTGATTTTAAAGTAGTCGATAATGAAGTCCTTGAGGAATCCTGTAGGCCTATATCTCATGTTCAGAGTCCCCACTTCTAACTACGCGTCGAATTAAAACGCTCTCAACTCGGGTTTTGAAGTGAATTGAGAGCCGAAAATAGTTGACGTGACCTACAAATTTGGGTAAGAATCAATTGCAAAAATTTTCGTAAACCGATACTCTGTCATTTCAGAGAGGTTCTTGGGACAAAAATTCAAAATATATTTGGACATACATTCATACATACACACTGAAGGACAAACATTGAGAAATATATTTTAGATAACCTATGCATCTATAATTTTGGTAGATTAAAATTAATTTATTGCTCATCAACACAATCTTCTGCAAATGAGTCACTGTTGTGGAAATATTATATTTGCGACAAATGTTTTTTTATTTATCGAATTTGCGGCTTTGAATAAAATAGATTGCATTAACCACAGGCAAAAACCTCAAATGTAGGCTAATAAAACTTTTTGGGCATTTTTTGCTGTAGGCGACCAAGATTCATTGAGTTATGCAAACTGTCAACTGACGAACACTTGCTATGAAAGAACGATCGACGACATGGCAAATGGAAGATCACCGACATCAGAGATCATTGACAAAGAAGATGCCTCAAACACTCAAACTAAATCTACAACTACACAACATGCAATAGACACAACGGCACAGGTTTTATTACACACCACAGAAACTATATCTGACGATTGCACTGCGCAAGACGCTTTCATCACATCTTACATAACACAACATTTCTCAACCGACAAGCAACTCAATGAAGTTACACACAGAAAATCTCAAGCAACAAATGAAATAGCGGAGGAATCCACTGTCGCCATGACAACAGATGACGCAATGAAATCAACCAATGACTCGAAATCGTCAAAAGGTAAATATGCTAAAAATGACTAAAATAGTATAATAGTAAAAAAAAGAAGCGTTTGTCGAATGCAATGTTATATTGTATTCTGAGTCATCTTAAGAGTAATATCATTGGCTTTAATGATTAGGACCTGCTGTGGAAATGGCTCTGAATCACAGCAGGATAGTAGTTATGAGAACAATAATTATATGATCGTTTATCTGAACAACCTTTCAGTTTACATTCGGCGTGATAAAGTGGTACTGTCGGCCATAATCACTTTCCACGTAGATTGATAAAAAAAACCAGTCCAATGAGATGCATATTCACTAATGGCACCGTGCATTGACTGATATCAAGAATTGACAACAACCAGCTTTGCGAGACTTCAATCCCAACCTGTTCGCATTAGATTCATGATCAATGTCGCTGATACTCGTTATATTTATAGGCTGCCGACTGCGAATAAATGAATGCGCGCATGACATTCTAGCAAGTAGGAATATATATTATATTGAAATATTGCATTTCCAAAGGAACTTAAAATTGCTACTTCTGAGAGGGGTCTACCAGTAGTCGATTGAGAATTCGATTGTGTTAGTCAATACTGAATCCAGTACCGTAGTCTTTAAATGGCGATGCTTCGTAAAAGTTTTTCTCACCTTATGATATGAACACTTCGCATTATTTTAAAGTCTTGAAGGTGGACGCCTGTAAAAAATTTCGTAGGTTTCCTACTAGGCCTACTTATTACCAAAACGGCGATGAAAATTAAAGATCTTTACACATGATAGCCTATTGACTGCTAAGAATTAACATCAGTGCCAGGGGCTTCAATTAGACACACGATTGCAGTTGGCTTTAGTACTTAAAATGTTTTTACTTCATGCTTAATGCTTTTTCAGCAGCAGAAAACAGAGTCAGTTTGGTTTGGAAGTTCGACCAGTCTCGCCTTTTCTATGTTCTTGGTGTGGTCATCGGTAAGGATATTATCTACGTACTGTGTCGGATCTTCCATGAAGGAAAGGGCACCAGCGTGACGCTTTTATTCACTCACGAGAATTCAATACCATATGACCTTCTAATGATAACTATTGCAGAGGAGATTGAATGGCCAGCAAACATGGTCTTAATTGAGGGCATGCACGAACCATTTATACGTTCATGACTCTGACAGCAGTTGCATCTGGAAGATAGACACGGTTAAGAATAGAGTTGACAAATGGTTGACAGTAGGCCTATCCGGTTATTGGCCAGCTTTTTCTGTTGCCAATGACAACCATTTACTGGTGTTGGATGAGCTTGATGACCTCCTGTATATCGGTATTTACGATCAAGACGCGAGACTCATTAGAAGTATTTCACTTCCCAGAGACTTCAGTCGCCCGATCGATGTGATTCAGAAACCTAATGGAGAATTCGTCGTCAGTCACATATCGAAAGAGACCCGTGGCACGACTATCAGTTTCATAAGCAATGACGGACAAGTTAATAGTCAGCTAATGCTCAAAGATATCGCTGCTTTCATTGATGCGCAAGTGTCTTACGTTGTTAACTATAATTATGGTAGTCATAGACGTCTTGCGGTTGACGTGTTCAGTGGAAACGTTTACATTGAAGGCTTCTTGACAGATGAATGGAACTTAATATCTGATCTTATTGTCGACATCGTCGGAGACCCAGTAGAGGCTGCTATAAAAATAATAAGTTTTCGAGACACCGATGGTCGTACTATCCAACAGTGCAAAAGATGGGTCCATAGGCAGCCTGTGCGATTGTTTCTGGATTCGGAAAACGATGAAATTTTTGTTGAGGAGTATTACATCAATGACGTAATATTATTTCTATCTGATGCAACGTCCTTCAAATCGAGTGACAGAGGTCGATATAATATATTGTACTACGACACAAAGAATAAACAGATCTTTAACGAAATTAACGGAGTTGTGCATATTTGGACATTCGTCAGACGATAACCTAAGATTCAACGATGACTCTATGGTTATGCGATGCATTTTTGAATTTCTTAGACTCCACATTTGCGAACGCGTATTTAACAACCGTCTGACTTTTCGGTAGTTCGGTAGTATTAAGCATTCTCTTGTAGGCTAGTTAAGATTCTAGTTAAGTTTGTGGCAAAAATTTTTATCTAGCACATTGTCCAAATTTGAATTGACTATGTTTAGTTGATTGCTTTGAGTCGAACGAGCTTTAAGATTCATCATTGCATCATTATATTCTGTCATTGTTCTTGTTTTTCCTGTTGTTGGATTCCTTGTGAAATTGAGGTATTAGAGTGATCCTCTCCAAGGAATGTTTATCGCTTCTTAATCTCTTTTTTGCTTGGTAGAGTAGTCTTGCTTTATATCTAATTGTCCTGATGCCATTTATTTTGCTGCAATAAAAGAAGATGTGATTTGGATTTGCGTTCACTTGGGTTGTGGGACAGGTTTCGAATGACAGCACAGATTAAAGCCGGACTCCGAAGATTTACACTTGCATGAGATGAAATAGAGAATAATCCGACGCTAACAGTTGATACGCCGCTGGGCTTCCTCTTTCCGGAGCTTCCGTCACCATGTTAAAATTATGACCGAGTTTAATTTCCGTGATTCAGCGATGGGCAAAACGACACACGGCTATGCATCCAGGTGCTTCATTCCAGGAATAGTTTTCCGAGGCCATCCGACCATCCAACCTTTATACAAATGCTTACATATACTAATACATAGGTGCTACTGCGAACTGTATTATGGGAGACCGTTCAGTGTCTAGCCGATGTCTTTGACCCATGTGGGTGCGTCTTGGTTAGCTATAACACTTGCAATTAGTTATGTCTATACCACTACACCACCGCGCTCCACTTTTTACTTTGTCATCTCCTGTCATGACCACGTGGAACTCACCAGAATAAAAACCAAATATGACCCACGTGGGATAGATGGATTGCCCTGGCAATACTTTATTATTATGATTATTATTATTATTATTATTATTATTATTATTATTATTATTATTATTATTATTATTATTATTATTATTATTATTATTATTATTATTACTATTATTATTATTATTATACAGTTACGATTTAGTTTTTACATATAAATTTTAGTTTGTTTAGGGTGGCCGGTCCATGGCCCCGGGAAATCCAGACAAGGTGCCCTGGAAGGCAACAGCGTTGTAGCGCTGGATATATTATTATTATTATTTATTTTTATTTTTATTTTTTTTGCCCTGAGGTACTTCATTCCCCCAGGGGCTTATGGACTATTATTAACTAAAGAATGTATGTCTGGTGGGTCAGGCCTCGTCTTCTTCTTCTTCTTATTATTATTATTATTATTATTATTATTATTATTATTATTATTATTATTATTATTATTATTATTATTATTATTACCTAAATTTATTACGCGCGCAAGGTCACACCTAAGTGTGAATCTGAGGCGCGGATAGTTAGCCGCCAGAGGAAGATGCAGTTAAAGGTCCATGTGCTTGAAAGCCAAAGATGTACAACTTGCATACAATTATTACTATGCCCATCGGTACAAACCAAAAGAAAACCCAGTATATTCAGACTATGGGTTTTTATGGGATTTCCATGGCACCATATAGCTGCTTATTCCAATAAAGGACCTTTCATTGAGTGTACTCAGGCACGGAATAAATTTTACTTGTCTACAACCAGACAGATTGGCGCCTGCTTATGGCTGCCGCTACTTTATTGTTTTTAAAAACTTTATTATTACTATTGCCTACTTTACTATTATTTTTACTGTGTTTTGTTTTACATTTTTGACATGTAAGCGGGTGCGGTGTGTCACCAGGAATTGTCTGATTTTTAAATGAAGTGAATAAGCAAGCAATCATTTGCCGCGCATCACATAATTTATTTATTATTAGTTTAATTTTTATTATGCCAAGTCTAACTATAACAAGAATTTGTGTCCACTTCGGTTTATTTCATTCATGTTACACGACTATTGCCTGCGCGAGTTTAGTTGCTCCACGGAATCCTATTCGACTCCCCCTTCCGTTCTGTGTAGATGGTCTTAATGCTCTTAGTTCTATTCGCATGAACTGCAACTATGCAGAATCGAACATTGTCTGTGGTTGGCACAGTGGTCAGGAATTGGTTCCCCACAAGAGCTACGTCTGCTTCGTGGGTATCTTACTGAAACTTTTTTATATCTAAATATACTGTGCTTTTTACGTGCGTTTTTCACGAGAGCGCTTCTGGGTAACCTCCTTGAAGAAGCGCTATATAAATTCTGTAGTGAATGAATGAATAATGCGAGCAATGATACACCGCTGCTTCAACTATGGCGTTATAATTTATAGTGACGTCACTTTATTTAGCACCGCTACCAAAAGACCGACTATCAATCGCTGTGAATGAGCATCTGTGAGTAAAGAACTTGCTCGAGTGCCTTGAAACAACCACTTCAGCGGGAGGAGTCTCACTCTACTTTACGAGAACCAATCAGAAATCGGCTCCCTCGATGCACCAACAGTCACTGAAAGCGATATATCATTGTTCGAAACGATGCTTGCGAACAATTGAAGACTTTGTATGTTTAGGATGCCATAACATGGCGAGATCTCTAATAATTGATTCTGATTGCGGGTAAAACGACCATTGTTTGACTGGTGAAAGTTGACACTAAACGAATACACATTGCGTGCGTGCTTGGAATTGTGAAATGACACTGCGTCATAGGCCTACAGCTAGTGTCTGATGGTCGCAGACAGTAGGCTAATAACCAAATTAAACAACTGTTCATATTAACTATTCGTAATGCTGAATTTTTTTAAAGCGCATCTCGATAGTCAAATGCATTGGTTCCAGCTAATTCGCGAGCGTTTTAATATCGTCATAGAGAATCGTTTCAATAATTTGAACACTTTGACAGATGAGTGTGTGCCAGAGCGACTTTGAAACCAATGCAGCAAGTGGTAGAATTGTTGAATAACGATTAGAAGCAGCCGATAGCTGATGCAGAATCTTTTCATGATATCAAACGAAGTCGAATCTATCCACTGGGTGACCCAGTATTTTGTTCACTTCTTCTTCTTTCTTTTCCGTGCTATGCCCTTAGGCAGGTTCGAATGTTTGACGTCTCCAATCTTATTTTTGTTCACAGGATACGGAAATTGTAACGGAAGAGATCAAGGCCAAGTCGATGATTTCAGTCGTGAACGTCTTGCACTAACTTGCTAATTCGAATCGTTACAGTTTCCCGATACTAGTCTTGTTAAGACTCTGCTCTCTGCGGAAAATGTTAAAAGTGATTTGCAGAACGAATGTGCTCATAGTCATTGGATTTTTAAATCTGATAATCGGTAAGCATAGAAAGTTCTTCATTAGATAGGCAACTCATAGTCTGCTCTAGCATGGTGTTGATATCAATGGCTTCTACACTTCCTAAGCAATATTGTTCAATTCTATCCTTCCATCATCCGAGGCCGCCATCCCCTCATTTTGTTTTTCACTGGACGCAAGATGTGCCATCCTGAAAATGATAGAACTCCTGGTTGATAGTAACTTCATACCTTGCTTTATAATTGATAATTATACACTTTTATTTAATAAGCCACTCATAATTTACATAATAATTATAATTATTACATAAGCTCAGGCTTAATATACTGTGGCCTATATTCACGTGATACCAGTCATTTAGATAAGATTGCGTTAATGAGCCAAAAAATATTTATTATCATTATTATTAAGTTTTTATATAGCGCACCTTCCAGGTAAACTATTCAGAAGCGCTCCCAGTCCAAACACGGCAAGATAAGGCAGCGTTTAAGTGAGAAAGAAACATTGCTGTGTTACCTCTAGGCCCAAGGCGGAGTGCAACAGTTCTAGAGGCCAGGCATTGAGAAAGAGCGCCGCTGCATTATAGCAGATCGATAGCGAGAGACTAAGAGTTCGGCTTGATCAGCCAATCGGTGAGCACATGTATCTGCTGGACAGCATATTTCTCGCTGGTACATTGGAGCCAGACTAATGCCGAAGCCCTATAGGCGATCCGCTTTTGAATAAGAAGCATTCCGCATGAAGTCCGTTACTTGGCAAAATTTAGAGATAATTATGGTCACTGTAAGACTGCCGCTGTGCGGAAAACTCGGTCAAGACGATAATTTTATACACGTATAATATATACGACAAAATGTTTGATGAGTCTTGATTCCGCAATCCAAGACATCAAACGCGAAAATATTTCTTAATGTATTTATTTTTTTGCTGTAGGTGACCAGAAGACATCGAGTTATGTAGCCTAAACTATCCGTTGACAAACAGTGACTCTTGGAGAACGGCAGACAATTTTGCAAATGAAAGACAATCGACACCAAAGATCACCGGCAAAGAAGACGCTTCAAACACTCTCCATGTAACGACATTCTCGATCTCAGATACTACGAGAGCTACAAAAATGCAGAATTCACTACACACCACAAAGGAATCCTCAGTGGAAGATATATTTAGCATTTGCACCTCACTAGACTTCATCACAACATCTTACACAGTAGCAACAACCTCAACAGACAAACGACTCATTAAAACTGCAAACGGAAAATCCCCGGCAAAGGGTGAAGTCGCTGAGGAATCCAATGTCACCTTGACAACACTTGGCGCAATGAAATCAGCCAATGGCTCGAAACCGTTAAAAGGTGAATTCCAAAATAATATAATTTTATTATTAGTACCAATACGGTATTACAGTAAAACTAAGCGTTTGTAAAATGTAATATTATATTATTGTTATAGTCGTGTTATTATTGATAGGGACTACCACTGAGCTTTATCGTCGTAAATTACTGCTTAACCCTTGAACGGTAACCTGCAGGGGGTAATTTCTACCCCCAGACTGTTGTAACTGCTGTTATTAAAGGAAGTACTAGAAATTTTTACAATCGCTTTGGTGACTTTTCCTAATATTGACCATCCTTCAATTTCTTTTTAAAAAAGTATGCATAGGGCCCCCCCGGGCTACTGTCAACATATTTTCAATAATTATTATGGTGGCGAAAAACGATATGTTATGAAGAAAACCTAATTGCAAAGGAGAATCTAAAATTCTTAGTCCATATCCAAACAAATAACATATGGTATCTTTACACCTAGATAACATACAAAACAAAAACTCAAGTGATATTATCTTTTATGCTAAGACATCTTCAATTGTAGGCCTACAGCTCTTGCATATTAGCTTCTTTTCAGCATGCTGCCGACAAACAAATTGTTCACATTCAATGCATTGATTTTCAACTTTGTTATCTTTTTTCTGGGGCATGCATGACATCGACCACGCTTTCTCGACTTCTGCGACTCCGGTTTGAGTAACACGGGTTGCACCCCAACAGACAACATTGCACGAGCAACAGACGGCTGATGTGATATTGTTGGCACATTGGCACGAATTTCTATGAAAGGACGAATTAGTTTTTCGCTAGCTTCAGTCAGAAACAGACGGCGCCTATTGACTCGTTTGTTTGGCTTCTGTGATGTCAACTTCCATAGCACAAAGGCATTGTAGCAGGCACCATCGATTAGAAAGAAAAAAAGGCGCATTGGCCAACGCCGTGTTTGACGAGCACAAGTGTAATATGAAATGCACTGGTCAAAAGCATCTACGGCGCCTTTAGTGGCATTATAATCCAATATCATGTAAGGCTTGCGTCCTCGACCATCAGTGTCTACTTCCGGTTTGTTATGCATTGTCGACATCAGAATTACCGACCTATTCTTCTTTGGTGCATATGAAACTAATGTTGTGTCTGCAGTGAAAGCAAATATTGATTCATGTTCTGGGCGCTTAGCGACAAGCACTGAATGTGGAAGCTCTGTTTTGTTCTTGCGGATCGTCCCTAAGATAGTCAGATTCTTCGACAGCAAAGTCTGCCCAAGAGCATTTGAAGTGAAGAAGTTGTCAACCGTTACATTCCTGCCTGAACCGAACAGTGGTTCAGCTAAGTCAGTCACAACACGAGCGCCCTGATGACGCATGAATAATAGCAAAAACGACTGTTGGTTTTATGTCAATAACGCAATGACGTCATAGTAATGACGTCAGTCCTCTACATAGAATACCTAATACAAAGAATATTATCAAACTATGATGTAGGCCTACTGTATCGTTTAGAAAAATTCGTTCCTACCTCACAAACAACAGCAGTTACCCCCGGGGGTAGAAAACACCCCCAGGTTACCGAGGACCGGTGTAAAAAAAAAGGTTACCGTTCAAGGGTTAATGAGCATTTTTGGCAATAATATGTTAATGTGACGTCTTTAAAATTCCAAGGTTTTCAACTAGGCCTACTTAGGTATATAATAACTGACCATAATACAGCTGATGCAATGACGCATGACCAAACGGCGATGAAAACGATCTTTACAAAGGAAATTGGCTGCAACGTATTGGCTTGACTACCAAGGATTCCAATCATAGGCGCATGTACAATTTGCTAAAAAAATGGTTCTTGTTTGTAACATTTTATTACCGCTTCAATTACTGATTGAATCTGCTTAAAATTTCCCGGTATGAAACATTTGCGGTAAAGGCTGAAGCATTTTGATTTCATGGTTAATACATCTTCAGTTGCAGAAAAGACAATCAGTTTGGTCTGGAAGTTCGACCAGTCGGGTTTATGCAGCGGTAGGGATGTGGTCATCGCAAAGGATCTAGTCTACGTTCTATGCGGTATCGTGAATAAAGAAACTCGTCGATACATGATGAATGTATTCGTCCACGAGAATAGAATACCTTATGATCTTCTAACGATTACTATAGCCGAAGAGATTGGAGATGGTAATATAAACATGGTGGCCACGGAAGACACGGGCCTTTTATACATCCATGACCCGTCTTGCAAATGCATCTGGAAGATAGACACGGTTAAGAATAGAGTAGACACATGGTTGACAGTATCCGGCGATTGGTCAACTTTATCTGTTGCCAATGACAATCATCTACTGGTGTTGAATGGCTTTGATAACTTGCAGCATCTCATGATCTACGATCAAGACGCGAAACTCATTAGAAGTATTTCACTTCCCAGAGACTTCAGCCATCCATTCGATGCGATTCAGAAACCTAATGGAGAATTCGTCGTCAGTCACATATCGAAACAGACCCGTGGCACGACTATCAGTTTCCTAAGCAATGTCGGGCAAGTTACAAGTCAATATCAGCTAAAAGATGTAGCGGGCTTCATTGATGCGCAAATGTTTTACTCTAAAGACAGACATAGCATTCTTTCGTCTTACGTGAGAGCCTACATGGGCATTCTTGCGGCTGACGTGTTCAATGGGAACGTATATGTACTTGACTACTCTAATATGCAATTGAAATGGAACTTAACTGATCTTAGTGTCGACATCAACGACGACTCAAAAGAGAATAACAAACAGATAACGAATTTCAGAAACGCTGATGGCCGTATTATCCAACAGTGTAAAGGAATGGTACATAGACTGCGTGTGAGGTTGTTTGTGGATACGGAAAACGATGAACTTTTTGTTCAAGAGGATTACTTGAATAGCATGATATTATTTCTAACTGATACAAAAACCTTCAAGTCCAGTCAAATAAGTCATATATCGTTTGATAGTCATATATCGTATTACGACTCAAAGAAAAAGCAGTTTTTTAGCGATCTTGACGGAATTGTGCAAATTTGGACATAGCCTATTTGCATAAACTTACCTAAGATTCAAAGATGACTGCATACATACGATGCATAAATTTTCGAATTCCTTATACTACAATGTTGTGTTGGCCTATGTTAAGCTGTTAGCGCATAACTGCTTAATAGCCGTCCTTTCCGTCGCGTCCTGACAAGCAATAATTATTATTGACATTGACGGTCATGCCTAACTGAATCAACAGTAATTAGTTGATCGTCTGCTTAGAGTGCAATGCATTTAGCACTCTAAACAGACGATTATATGCATATATAGGCCTACATATATATATATGCGTATATGCATATATATAATTATATATAGGCCTATACATATATCTGAGATCTGCTGACCTCAGCTGCTTCCTTGAGCATCACACCAAAAGTTACGCAACACAATCAGACATTGAGTTTTCATTAAAAATTTGCGTCCGTGACCCAACTCTGGAACACTCGTACAGTGGCGGGGGCAATGTGCAGGAGCATTCATACTGTAGTAGGCCTATTCAAATTCATTCTGAAGTTCATACGTAGCCTACTTTACTAGGAACTTCGCACTATGATAGTCTACAATATTATAGTACTGACCTCTTGCAGCTTGTTCTATGCACGAGGTTTTTCTATTGTATATTTTGGTATCAGATACGGAATAAAATATGCTTCATCAATTATAGTCTACTGGCTGACTTTTAAAATGTTGTTTGCTACAATACTGTTTTCTTTCACCTTGTAAAAAATTACTTTTTGGAAGTGTACATAAATTCTATATTATAGACTTGCAGTCAACGCAGTAGCGCATAGATAAGTTCTTAGCTAAGAACAATTATCTAGATTCTTGTCTCAATTTCAAAGTTGATTGTCAATTACTACGTTTAAATCAGTTGATTCATTGAGCCGAATTAATTTACCAAGTTCATCATTTATATGCTGTCATTATTCTTGCGTTAGACACCTTAGTTCTATTCTTTGTGAAATAGATGTGTTAAAGTGAACCACACTGAGGACTGTTTCGCGCTTGTTAGCCTTTCCTTTGTTTGCCATTGTAAATTCCATTTATATCTGATGATTTTGATGTCATTTACTTCTCGTGCAATAAAAGAAGATATGATTTGGATTTGGGATAACTTGCGATGTGTGTCAAGTTTCTAACGAATGCAGAGATTAAGGCTAGGGTCCGAAGATTTGCACTTGCACTAGATCAAAATTAATAGGCAATGATCTAGCTTGGCTTTCCGACGCAAACGGTTCATACGCCGATGGGGTTCTTCTTCCGGAGTTTCCAATAACATGTTATATATGACTGAGTTTAATTTCCGTGATTTCGGCGGTGGGCAAAACGACACACGGCTGCGCATGCGCGGTCTTCATTCCAGCGACATTTATCCGAGGCCATCCCGCCATCCAACCTTTACCCAAATGTCTTGCGAAGTTACTACTGCGAAGTATGGGAGACCGTGGAGGAACGTAAAAAAATCGAATTTCACATGTAATTCTTGAATTTGTAAGGACAATTACAATCTTCTTGCATCAAGCTATAGCCTAACATGTTTGCTATATACCGGTAAAGCTTTGCCTACCATTCGAAAAGTGAGTCCCACTGGATGTTCTTTTTTTAGCCAAGTTACGGGGTAGTATTTATCATTAACAGGGGCAGGTTTCAACAATATTTAGGAAAGTAAGAAATTTAACACTTTTGCATAATCATCGTTGTAATGTTCGATTCGGACCAGAGCTAGGCCTGCAGTAACTGTCGCTTATTGACCATGTCTTTGGCCTATATAGGTGCATTTTTGTTAGCCAAATCACTTGCAATTAGTTATTTCTATGATAGCCTTGCTGACTTCTTTAAATTGAGGTCAATTTCCTTAGGTTCAATTTGACATTTTCTGTACTCGAACTTCCTTCAATGGTGCTGACTCTTGTCTACCACTGATGGCACTTGACATTTCTTTGGCACCTGCTATGAACTTTCCTTTGCATTGGCGGCATTTGACTTTGCATCCTGTCATGACCACATGCAGCCTAACTCACCAGAATGAGATCCAAAAGGAAGCAACTTTGCATCGTTGTATTGACCACGCAACAGCTAGAAGACAATGATGCATTGTACTAAAAACAAATTTGAAACATCTGGAATTACTAGAAACATTGAGCTGCATTGTACGATCGAAATTGTAGACATCCTAAGTTGACGCCTTTGGTTTCAACTGCGATTGATTATAATAAATTATGCGAGACAAGTATACATGTATAGGGAATCATGTATCTGGTAGGCTACAAGTCAACTGATTGAACACTCGCTGAGACCAAACCAAGCAAGAATCATCACTTTTAAAGCCGTTTGACATCTGTTTGCAACATAAGCTTACTCTAGCGCTTGCAATAAGCAGTTAATCTTGCGGTAATATCGTAAGATTGACTGCTTTTGCAAATAATATTATTTCCAATTTACCAATGACAGAACTGATATAAAATTAATTGGAAGCACAAAGAAAAATAATCTTAATAACATTTTTGCCGTGCGCAATGTAATTTCTGTCTTTCCACTAAATTATAGGCCTATAGTCTAATGCTTCGTTCAACCAAAACCGGAATAATATTTTCTCCACGTGGTTTTAATATTCCTGTTACATGAATATGCGAATAATCATTGTACTTCAACTTTTAATATTCATTCAAAATGTGACGCCACCTCGTGACTTTATCTAGCGCCGCCTCCCAACGATCAACTATCAATCGATGACGCTGAGAAACTGCGAGCAAAAAACTTCATCAAGTGTCGAACAGCAACCACTTCGGAGGAGGAGTTCTCTTTGCGCTATGCAACCAATCAGAAATCATTGCCCTCAAGACACATTCTCAAAGTCTATCAAACTCACATCTTGTACGATACGATACGTTTGAAGACACAAGTCATGTGAACAGTTGTATACATTGTATGTAAATGATGTCGTATTTCGACTTCAAAATTACGAGGTCGTCTAATGGTTTTAGACAGCAAGAACAAAAGTCACTGTTTGAATGCTGCGGATAAACGAAGACACATGGCATGTCTGTAATATATTATTGGTAACCAGCAATTCGTCATACAGCTAGTCTCTGGTGGTCGCAGACACTAGTGCACATTTTTAATCCATGAAACATGTGTCAAGTCAAGTCAAGTTTTTTTTATTGATCCCATCAACAACTTAAAACGTACAAGAAATTAAGATCACATAGTAAGCAAAATAACATACATGGCTTACACTTCTTCTTGTCCAAAGGTTTAATGTCATCATGTGGTAACGTGGACCGTCGACGACTTTGTTGATTTTATTCTTTTGTCTTTAATTTTCCGGTCTGTTTGTGTTTACTCTTGTTCTTATCCTTGTTTTTTTCCCGCTGGTTCTGTGGTTCTCTTGTATATTTGTCGCTAAAACAGCTCCCTCCAGAGCCACCCTCCTTTTTTTTTTTTTTTTTTTTCGCCATTTCAGATTTTTTGGCATTATTTAATTCCTCTTTTTTGTCCTCTTTCGGATCTTTTTTGGCCTTCGTTGGCTCTTTTTGGGTTTTCCTTTTTATGGCTTACACAGTAATGTAATGTAATGTAAATCTTCGAGAATTTCTCAGCGCTCACAAAAGCCACGTCAGGGAGACCTGCTTATTCACCGGCGCTATATCAAATCAAGTCCGTAATAGCCAGAGCTGCCGTTTTCGTTCCGGTGCCAGGTCAAAATCCGGGGAGGTCAAGCCGAGGAGACAGCGTGGTGCGACGGTGGTTGTCGGTGATGGTGGTAGTTGGGTGATGTAACCTGATTGGAATCTGGATAGGATAGCTTGAAGAGTTCGGTTTTCAGTCGTGAATGGAATGCAGCAAAGGAGAGTGCAAGCGGAGGAGAGGTTGAATTTGTAGGGGAGACTGGAGAGATAGGAGGATGAGCGAACAGGCGGAGGTATGTTGGGAGTCCGTTCCAAAGAGCTGGTGCAGCATAGACTAAGGAGCGGTTGCAGAATTTCAGAGAAGATGATACTATAGAGGCCGAGAGAGAGAAAGATATGATGATGAGCGAGTAGACCTGGGCGGTTGGATGGTGATTAGTTGACGAATGTAGGAGGGCTGAGAGGTTTGAAGAGCGTTGTAGGTTAGAGAAACAATTTTGTAATGGATGCGCTGAGGGACTTTTAGCCAATGAAGAGACTTGAGAACAGTAGTTATGTGGTGATGTTTGGGAGTCTTAGTGACTGCGCGGGCAAGAGCATTCTGGATAGTTTGCAGACGTTTAATTTGAAGAGAATCTATTTTATGGAAGAGCGAATTGCAGTAGTCGAGTTTGGAATGAACTATTGAGGTGGCTATTGTGCAGGCGGTCTGGTAATTGAGAATTGGGCGCAATCGACGGAGGGTCGCGGATGTGCATGTAGCAGGTGCGGAATAGCTGGGTGATGTGGTAAGAAAAAGTAAGGTTTTTGTCGAAAATGACTCCGAGATTGCGGACAGGAGAAGAGTATGGCGTAGGAAAAGTTGGGTCTGTTTCAGAAAAGTCAGGAGGATAGTCTAGTTTGTTTAACACAGTGATGCAGTGAGAAAATTAACTAGGAAATTAAACTAAGTGAGCCAGCAGATTAGTCAAACAAATGGCAATCATAGCAAAGGATTGGGGAACAACAAGCCCACCAAATGGACAAAGTCCCACTAAGAGGGGGCCTACTGTATTTAGCTAGTTAGCATTAAAAAGTTAAAGATGACAAAGACTTACAGAACGAAAAGATCACAAACATTAGTGACAGCAATAACTGATAGAGAAAGCCCACACTCAAGCGTGTGTGTGCTCTTAAAGTACGCTTAAAGCGAGAGATATTATTGGAGGTACGGACAACATTAACTGATCGTAATCGTAATCTCCGCATTTCTTTTAAACGCACCAGGGCAGTGAAAATCTAAATGCAGGCCTGAAACCAATTCGGAAGCGTTGAAAAAATTCCATCGCGATTCGTTTCAACACTTGGATCAATGCAGACGAAAAGTTTGTGCGCAAAGCAAATAATTATTAGATAAGAAATGCGGCAGGTTATTTAAATAATTTATTGAGTGATGGTCAGAACAAACTGTCTGACGTCATAGTCGATACACTCATCAACACCCAACGATGGCAATAAACTTTCTTAGAATTCTTATTAATAATAATAAGTAAGTAAGTAACTATATTCTTTAATGCAACCAGTTGCAAAACAGCACTCTGGTGAACAAGTATTACATATAGAAACTTCACTTACGACATCAAAAAAGACTATCGACAAAACAAAGTAACTAGTATGTAAAAAGCATTCTAGTTACAAATGTTTTCCTCATCTGATTATCTGTTCTTGGTAACAATAATAATAATAATAATAATAATAATAATAATAATAATAATAATAATAATAATAATAATAATAATAATAATAATAATAATAATAATAATAATAATAATAATAATAATGTAGCGGATCACTAGGGCTGGGCAAATGACACCAGGAACCGAACCCCAAACCCTAGTCGCTCAGGCGTGATGTCCGTCCGTGTAGTCCGGCGTCAACTGGGGATTGACGACTAGCCAGTCAGGCTTGAAACGCATTTATTCGACGATCAAACAGAAACTCACAATGCAGTCCACAGCCAACTTCTATAGCGCCAGTGTTCGGAGCAAGTTCGGAGCAATGTTCGGAGCAATGTTCGGAGCTATTCGTGTAGCGCCACTGTCCCAAAACCACTGCACCACTGTTCACAGCAATTGTCAATGCAGAGCGCCGAATCGTCGTCGTGTTGATCACCGCTGCCTCGCCAGCGCACGCAGAGAATCTGTGTAGCGGGTCAGGTTTCGAACCCGAGTCGGCGTCGTCGAAGACAGGAACTGAACCACTGCGCTCACCCGATCGGAAGCGTAGGCAGGTCCGGCGTTGAATTCTGTTCGTCGCGGCACAGCGACGATCACCAGTCCTTCCGTCGTCTGTAGGCGTCGGATTTCCGAAGAGCACGACCGCGGGTCAAGAATCGAACCGCAGCCGACAGCGTTGCACAGCAAAGGCCTCCAAACCTTTCCGTCGTCGACAGCGTCGGATCCCAATCGAATACGTCGGTAGCAGCGGCGTCGAACTCCAAATCGTCGGCGTTGCACAGCGGAGATCACCAGACCTTCCGTCGACAGGCGCTGAATTTCGGCAGCGTCGTCAAATCGTCGTCGCGCTCTCCAAAGCGTTTTCCTTCGGACGATCACCCGCTGACTGTACTGCGATTCGATCCCGCAACAGCCGACCGACGCGTCTTTCCACTGTTCCACGGCGACTTCTTCTCGCTGACGTGACTGTTCGATGACAACTGACGTCTGCTGATGACTGCCTGTGACTGCGATATATATACACACGCCAAGCCACACCCATGCATAAATTAAGTAGACGCCTGTCAGGCCCAGGTAGACGCTTGGCCACGCCCATGCATGAATTAAGTAGACGCCTGTCAGGCCCAGGTAGACGCTTGGCCACGCCCATGCATAAATTAAGTAGACACCAGGTAGACGCTAGACCACGCCTATGCATGAATTAAGTAGACACCAGGTAGACGGCTAGACCACGCCTATGCATAAATTAAGTAGACACCATGTATACGGCTAAGTTTTAACGATACACAGGCAGACAGGGACACGGACAATTAATTAAAACAATCTTCAGGGGCCTATTTTCACAACAATAATAATAATAATAATAATAATAATAATAATAATAATAATAATAATAATAATAAAATAATAATAATAATAATAATAATAATAATAATAATAATAATAATAATAATAATAATAATAATAATAATAATAATAATATAATAATAATTACTGCTTACTCAAAATCTATGTCTGTGTTGACATCCCCGTTTGGGATGACGCCACATTGCGTCATTGACCACACTAAGAGTAGCCTACGACTGCGAGTAAATAATATTAAAGGATCAATATTCCGTTTCAGCATGGGTAGTCGTCGTTTTCTGTATGCCGCTTACTGTGTTGACCACTGGAGCGCCATTATAAGGCCAAGACCACACATGGGCATTATCAGAATCTCTTCATTATGAACAGGTTCAGTGCATCCCCAGAGTAACCCACTACTGCGGACCCATTGAAATCGGTGCAAGTCAAAGACTTCTATCGTAGACATCTGAACGAATCTGCTGTTGACCGCAGCCTACTTGGACCGTTGAGGATTCACCATAGGCCTTCGTGACTCAACTCTCTCCTGAAAATGTTTCAAGTCTCTTGCAGTATGATATTGTTCCTGGTCATCTGGTTTCTAAATCTAACAGTCGGTAATTAGAAAGTTCTTCAATAAAATTTCAAGGCCGTCAATATGTTCTGGTAAAAGCAAATTAATTTATTGATTATCAAAACAATCTTATGAAGCTAATGAAGGCAAGTCGCCATCGCGTAATATGTACTCTGAGCATGTCCTTAACTTGCAATAATATTGCTTAACCCTCAGGCTACCAAGCTTTTTTGTAACACTGACTACCAAGGAGGGGTGGTTACCACCCCCCCTGGATTTTGGGTTTGGCTTGAGATATCATAACTTGTAATACACCATTGGATTCAGCATTCATTTCTGCACAAATTGGTATATTTAGGTTCAGAAAATATGAATGCCCCTCGAAATTATGAATTTTTTACCATGGGTACCCGTCGATTCCACAAATTGTATACTTACGCATAAGGAATATATTAGATTCTGTGTGTTTTATACATGATTTATATAAAAAAAAGTAGTTTACATATAATAAAGTCCAATATTCAACTATAAAAACTAGTAATAAGTCTGTTTTATGTTCAATCAAAACAAAAAAACATGTTTTAGCCGCTGAAAAACGTTTACGCAGACATATCGGCTTGCGTTGTAAAAAACCCAACATTTTCACACATTTTAATTTATTTTGAGCACTTCCGCTCATCAAAAGACAAATTATGTAGTATCAGAAAATAGCCCTAAATGCCCTCTACAGAATGGCATAATTTATTTCTATTAAAAAATAAATTATGGATAAGTTATAATAGCAAAAACATGACAATTTTATGAAAATAAAACACCTTTATTTATATTTTAATTTATTTTGAGCACTTCCGGTTGTCAAGAGACAACTCAGTGAGCATGGAAATGTAGCCCCACATTCCCTCTATAGAATGGTATAATTTGTGTCTCTTAATATTAAAGGGCGGAAAAGTTACAGACGATATTCTAGGGGGGGATGGTATCCATCCCCCCCTGGTACCTTGGGTATATCGGGTGTAACTTTTGAATGGTAGGGGGCATCATCAAAATTTTAGCTCAAAATGTGTCCCAATGAACCCTCTACAGCTACCATTTTTTTCAAAATTTTATTCCAGACGGAACGCGTTTGATTTGCGAAAAACCTAGGGGGGTGGCAACCACCCCCTTGGTAGCCCGAGGGTTAAAGTTCCTGCGCTTCGCCGTGAAGCTTCGACTCAGTGTCCGCTCTGTATAGTCAGGAGCGCCTCTGAGTAGTTTTCTTGAAGGGTCACTATGACAAGTTCTCATACGTGCATATGAATGATATCAACGACGTATGTTTTTCCGATTTACCGCTTCATATGTTTTTTGGATAGAAACGACGGTTCCATTATCCAAAATCCACAATCTCAAACGTTATGAATAATGTTTAGATAAATTTTTACTGGTTTCTTTCTTTCCGACTAGGTACTAGATACATTTCTTGTGCGGCCAAACATTATATTTCTCTGCTGAAATAAATAATATTGTCACTTTATGCTTTTCAAATGTCAAAATGGCGTCAAGATAATTATGGCCTAATAGGCCTACCATTTTGTCCCACATTGTACAAGGACAATAGTTTCTAAGATAACAACAATTAGTGCAATGTCAAATATCCACTTTGACACACTGGAACATTATCATTACCGCCTTTCCACGTGGAATGAATCACCGGAAGACCACAAATTGTTATCTATCAATTATCCATTCTATTTGACGGTAAGCCGTTTTTGACATCCAGTTTATTGCAGAAGAAGAAGAAAATCAATTGCTTAATAATTTATTAAAGTGGATTATTATGACGTGTTGATCATATTTCTAACAGTTGCTTTTAGCAAGTGGTGAGCAAACGTCTGTCAATGTTGCATTCCACACCAATTCCGTGCAGCTGCTAGGAGTCTATGGAATCTAAAAGTGCAAATCATATCAATTCCTTAGTAACAAGAACTAATTGATTCTTAAAGATCTAGCAGCTAATCAATTTGTAAATATGATTTTCGTATCGGATACTTGAGGGATCCATTTTGCATAAAGGTATGATCAAGGAGCAGACGGAAGTGGACTCTAATCTCGCGCAGTGTCAAACATGGGTTTCTCGAAATCCTATAAACTGGACACCGAGGACATTTTGCCAATGCATGTTGATGTGGTTCCAAATGGACATTTCTAACTTCACACCCCGTTACGCGTTCCGCAAGAGATAATTATATTGCCTCTGTGTATGAATCCTTAAGAGGCCTATATAAATTCTCGGGAAAGTTGATATCGAGATGCATTTTCAAATTTCTCCGTCTGGAGAATTGTTTTTCAACACCCATGACATCCATCTCTGCTCAATTATACTGAAGCGATCGACCTGACGCCATTCTGCTTTGACGTCAAAGTTTGATTCATGTGAAAATTAACTGGCATTATCTAGCTTTCAGAATATGAATCAGTATAATTATGGCGGTATACGACACCCACCTCAGAGAGAGGAGTCTTTGTGCGTTGTATGTACCATGGGTTTGTACGTTCAACAAATAATAAATAATAAAGAGCCGTAGAGGTCCAGAGTGGCTAAACCCCTAAGCAGGGTTAGGCCATTCCCTATTCGCCAGCGTATAAGCTGGTGCCCTGCGCTTGGCTTTCGACTGGCGCTTTAGAAATCTCGTGTTGAGTTCAGGGTAGCTGCATTGGAATGGCGATGTTGTCAGGGCCTCGCCCCAAGTTACCTACGAGAGCTATGCAGCTTTACATTGGGTATCCAAGGACGTCGTCAGCTACGCTCTGCTGATAAGTGAGTTCTCTTAGTTCCTTTTGCTCGCACATGAAGAGTGGAGCCTTTTCTGTGCTTGGTCCAGTCGTCTGGAATGGCCTTCCTTCTGAGCCACCGCTACACCCTGAGATTCTACCAGGATCCTTCCTTACAAAACTTAAAACTGTTCTTTTTGGGCGCGCTGGAGTCGGGAGCGCCTCTGAGTAGCTTTTTACTTGAAGGAGCGCTATATAAATGTCAGAATGAATGAATGAATTCTGGCGCTCAACGCCTCGTTTGCAGGAACGAATTTGCCCCAAGGTACTCAAAGTCTATCAAAGACACACGTTGTATGATACGTCACATGACTTGTGAACATAATATTATGCAGACGTATAAGTGTAGGATGTCAGTCCTTGCGGCTTTACAAAACGAAGTCTTCCAATAATATTGTTTTCGCCATCAAGTACAATGGACATTGTTTGACTGGTGAACGCCAAAACTTAGCGCATACACATTGCTTGTTCGAAATTTGTTACCTAGCACAAACCTAAACCACTGGTCACCGCAGACACTAGTGAGTAGGTAGATAATGAAACGTGTATTCCCATTCCCAAATCAAACGAAGAAGTATTGAAGAAGGTGGCAGAGGAAAGATCCTTGATGAATACAATTAGAACAAGGCAGAAGAACTGGATGGGACATAATTATACTGAGAGGCAACTCCTTGCAAAGAGACATAGTGGAGGGCAAAATGGAGGGGAAGAGGGGAAGAGGAAGACCTAGGGAAACGTTCTTGGACTGGATGATGGAGGATGGATATGGGAAACTTAAAGAAAAGGCACAACACCGAGAAGAGTGGCGTCGTTGGGCATCTGGACCTGCCGAAAGGCAGCAGACCTAAAGAAGAAGTATTCCCATTAACTCAGCGTATTCGTAGACCCCACATTTCTAATAACGCCAACTAAAAACATCAAATGCAGGGCTTCAGTTCATTCACGAGCGTTGCAACAGCTTCATCGACTTTTTAGACAACGTTTTGACCAACAAACCATAGCTCCATAATTGTGGATCGCTTCGACACCTAAATAATTGTGCTGAAAATCTATCTCTGTAATAGCAGCTGGTTGTGGGTTCACCGTTGACGACGAATTGTGGTTTCGGCCACGTTCAGAATGTGAGTGTATGTAAATATTGTTAGTGGCTCAGTTGTCAGTATTCATGTGGGTACAGGCCTACCGAGTAAGACGTCGCTTCCTGTATGCCACTATTGCCACTAGTCTTGCTGTGGTCCACTGGATAATTCACAATCGACAATGAAAATACCAAATACAAGGCACCGACTGCTACACTAAAACAATGCGCCCAATATGTAAGTTTACGTCTTAAGACTAATCTCTCTCCGGAAAATATGTCAAGACTTTCGCATTATGAGCAGTGGCGGCGCTACGCCAGGGCATGGTAGGGCAAATGCCCTGGTAAAAAAGCCTTTGCCCTGGCTGTTGCCCTGGTCGTTGCCTTGCCAGAAATTTTACCCTGGGATAATTTGTTCGGGCATATTGCTTCTTACTGTTCACGTCCGTCCGCTCTCTTGCAGGGCAAAAGTTCTGGCTGGCAAAATGCTGGCAGGGCAAAAGTTCATGAAGAGAAAAAATCTGGCAGGGCAATTTTCTGGTAGGGCAAAAATTCTGGCAGGGCAAACATTCTGGCAGGGTAAAAACCGTAAAATTTTTGTAGGGCAAACGTTCTGACAGGGAAAAATTCTGGCAGGGCAAAAGTTCTGGTGGGGCAAAGTTCCTGCATGGAAAAATTCTGTTGCTGTTTATCCACATTGCCGTAAACAACAAACAAGCCTAGCTGTCGCTTTATTGATTTTCAAATGAAGCGTAAGCATTTGCGTAGACAATAGACCTATAGGCCTATATCTGACTCCGTTACTTTATTTGCTGAACGCTTTGATTTCGAAATGCTACTCGAAAGAGGATTTGCAATGCTTCACTAAGTCACAGGGATTGGTCTACAGGTTGGGCCATAAAATGACCCTAAAGTTTTTTGCCCATAATCTTGGCCAGAGGTAGTAATTTTAAATGAAATTTTACAGCCTTAAAGACAATTCATATAGTCTACACATGATGGCCAGATTTAATTAAAATATTCAGACAAAAGAAAAATTATATCACTTTTAGTGAGACCACTCACTGTTATATGACGATTCAGAAATATGACGCAGCAAAAAGTAACAAAAAACCAATTTATTAAGCAACATCTCAAAAAATTGGTGTCAATTAAGCTTCTTATTGGCAGAAAATCGTTATTATTATTTAGAAAAAGCAGGTACCAAAATAGCCGCACGTCGCTGTGACATCATTTAGCAAGATGATTGTTAAGTTGGTAAATAAAGAATTTTTCTGAGTAGTAATTTTGTTTTTAAAATAATAAAATCGAAATTTCTATCAAATTAAAATTCCCAAGGTGTCGATGGCACGCACAATTTTTATTCTTACACTTCATGAGCTAGGCCTTGGAGATAAAGCTATTATACTCGGCGCTTAATCTGATAAACAGTGATTAGCCTATATACAGAGAAATGAAGAGCTAAATTGAAATAGAGAGCTAAGAAATGTGCCGTTTATGAGAGGAAGATCGGTTCAACGTCAATATTACTGTAGGCCTACTGGTTTCATTGAGAAGAACCAATGGTTCCAAATATCCGGATTTGAACCTGATGATTTTGTCAACTGTGGCCCCAGAGCTATTGCTCGAGAAATACCGCAATCTGCAGCCAACACCAAGAACGATAAGAGACTGAAAATTGATGGTCGCATTGGAGTTTATTGGGAAGATTTGTCTCTGGAACACAACACCAAGTCCATCAAAACTGTGCAAAGGACTCAAAACAAGTGTGGGCATTGAACACAGGATATGTGATGTACTATCACGTTAATTTGATGACAAGCAGTATTGTTCTTTGAGATGAGACATAAAAAATCGCTTTGTTGCTACTTTTTGGTGCATTATGTTTTTGATTCGTCAAAAAGTTGGTTGTCTCACTAAAAGTGATATGACGTCTTGTTCTGTTTGAAATATTGCGGTGAAATCTGGCCACTCTGCGTAAATATGAATTGTCTTTAAGTCTGTAAAATTTTATTAATTTTTTACTTCTAGCCAAGATATTGGCAAACACTTTAGGGAGGATCTTTTTATGGCCCACACTGTATAAGGTTTCTAAGATTTGCTTTTCAAATGTCAAAGTGCTCGGCTTTATGGCTTCGCCCATTTGATCCTCTTACAATATTTTCAACCAACCGTAATAGTGTCGGGTGGGTGATTTATGGCATGCACGGTAGCGCAAAATTATAAGCCTATGTAAGCCCGTACTACCGAGTACGCGACTCGCCCTCTGCCCTGCAGGTTACTTCAATACTTGTGTGACTGCCCTGGCTATGCCCTGGCTACAAAAAGTGTCTGGCGCCACCACTGATTATGAGTATATTCCTAGTCTTCGGATTTTTAAATCTTACAGTCGGTATGCAGAAGGTTCTTCATTAGATACTCATATCCTGCCATTATAATTTATGGCGTAGTTCAAAGGCGCTTTTCAGTCCCTCCTAAGCAAACGTTCTTCCCCTCCCGGGTAGTTTTACGTCAGTTATAGCTCATATGTAATTGCTCTGTCTTTCACTGGGATAAAGATGCGCCTTCCCTAAATCCATATCTATAAGGAAGGATGTGACTATGTATGTTTGTATGTATGTATGTTTGTGACTTTGTCCAGAATGCACGCTCACAGTTTTTGAGCTTTTCACTCCAAACCTTCACTACTGTGTAGGTCTCGGCACGAGACGCAAAGGCGAGGGGTTGGCGATTCTCTACCACCATGGGGGCCAGGGTGGGGGGCGAAACCCCCCAATTTTTTTCAAAAAAACGCAGCTATTTTTTTATTATTTTTCCTAGATAGAGGTCCATCAGAACCCCCCGGATCAGTGGTTGGAAAATCTCCACCACCAGGGGGGCCAGGGTGCGGAGGGTCAAAAACACTGATTTTCGCTAAAAATTTTCATTCGCTTGCCACGTATAAATGCAGTAATTTTAACCGTTTTAGAGGTGTCTAAAGTGGAGTGGAGGGGTGGGATGGAGGTGAAGGGTGGAGGTGGTGGGGTGGGGTGGCGTAGGGGTCGAGGGGTGGGGTTGGGGATGGGGTGGGGGGTTGGGGTGGGGTGGAGTGAGGGAGTGGGTTGAGGTGGGGTGGAGGGGTGGGGATGGGGTGGGGTGGAGGGGGATGGAGTGGGAGGTAGGGTGGGTGGAGTGGGGGTGGTGGGGGTGGGAGGGGGTTGGGGGTGGAGGGGGTGGGGTGGGGTGGGATGGGGTGAAAATTTTCGTCAAACCCAAATTTCTCCGGTGGCGTACTGGTGTAGAGGTCGCAGTTTGGTGGGGTGTTGTGTGGTGGGGTTGTGGCCGGAGCGGATCGAATCCTAAATTTCCCGGGCAACGCCGGGTTCCCCAGCTAGTTTAAAATAATAGAAGTCCCTGGTTGATAATTTATGAACTCAATGCGTTGTTTATTGACACAACAGACGATGGATCCACCATTTGCACATCAGTAGACTTTCTCACTGCTGCACCTTACACAACAACAATCTCAATCCCACAGGCAACGACAGAAGTCGCAGAGGAATCCACTGTCGATTTGACAACACATGACGCAATGAAATCAACTTACGATTTGAAATCATCAAAAGGTAAAATTAGAAATAGGGCCAATGACATATATTACCAATATTATGGAATTGCAGTAAAATGAATGGTTTGTATAGACCTAATGTTGTTAGAATAGCCTAATATCAGCCCATAAGTAATAGGTCTATCGTTGAGTCTTCTGTGGAAACCATAGCTTATTATGCTGTTCTTAAATCCCACCAGTTCTGTTTAGATTCATGGTCAGTGCATCTGACACGATCTATGCATATGGCTACGAAAGAATGAATGCGCACAAGACGACTAATGAGTCGACGTTATCAAATTGCGTTTCCGTAGGTACTTGAAAGTTATGATTAGCGTCTACTAGAGTTAATAATAGGTCTATTATTGTCAATTCGATTATATTTGACTGTTAACCCTTTAGTGCCCATGGCGGAAAAACTTTATGAAATTTCTTGGTGTGATAGACAATATGGATGGTATAACGGGGAAAATGTGGAAAACATTTGCAAACATCAGGTAAAACAAATTCGGCATTTAAATTCTTGTCCCTAAAAAGGGACAGTGGGCACTACAGGGCACAGGTTTTTATAAATGGAAATTCTTGAAATATGAAAGGATTATTTCACTTGCACGTTATTAAAATAAGAAATTAAACATATCAATGAAAAATAACATACAGATAGATGAAATGCAGCATATAGAAATATCAAAACCAGTTATTAGGGGCCGTCCATAAATGACGAAACGTAATTTTTTTACGATTTTCACCCTCCTCGCCACACTTCAGCACAAATGTCATATGATATCTAGTTAGAGACCATCACACATCGTCACATAATATGTATGACCCCAACCCTAGGTGCATGACGTCATTTATGGACGGTCCCTTAACCACTCTTCCGGCTATCCCGACTATATGTCCGTCCTTAGCAATTGACTTTTATAGGGCAGACCCGGTCATACTCGTCCAACTGATATTATGAACTACAGTGCAAGGCAAAGCGTTGTTACGGTGCACGTAGATGGTTGAATACGAGCATACATACGTACACACGCACGCACGAACGTGCATACATAAATAAATAGGTATGTATGTACATACGCACATACATACCTACGTACATACACACTTGTACTACGTACCGGCGTACGTGCTTGTGTACGTCCGTACATACATAGGTACATTCACACATACTACCTACCTACGCACGTGCGTGCGTGGTACCTACATACAAACATGCATACATACAATGTATACATACATACATACATACATACATACATACATACATACATACAACCATACATACATACATACATACATACATACATACATACATACATACATACATACATACGTGCATGTGCACATACGCACCTGCATACGTGCCTGCGTGCGTATACGTACATACATACATCCATACATACATACATATATACAATTATACATACATACATACACGTAATTTACATGCTTCGTGCGCGTGTGCGTTCGTACGTACGTACACGCACTTACATACATGCGTACATACTTGCATACCTACATAATACTCACGTACGCACGTACGTGTACGTACGTCGGCACGAACGTACGTTGCGGTGCGTAGTACAAGTATGTATGTACGTGTACGCACGTATGTACGTGCAATGTCGTGCATGCATATTTACTTATGCATACGTGTGTACGTAATACGTATGTATGCTCGTATTCAACCATCTACGTGCACCGTACGTACACATGCATGTACGTACGTACTATGTGCGTACATACACACATATGTGCATACGTACATACATACGTATGTACGTACGTACGTACATAGTCCATACGTCGATACATACATACATACATACATACATACATACCTATATACATGCATACATTCATTCATAGATACATAGGCCTACACACACGTACATTCGTACCTGTATACGTGCGTTCGTTCGTGCATTGCGTTCGTACGTACGTGCGCACATACGTACGTGCATACATACATGCATACACACATATATACCTACATATGTACAAACATGCATGCATACACACATACATACATGGATATATACATACATACATACATAAATACACACATGTATAAATGCATACATACATACAGGCATGCATGCATACATACATGCACGCATACATACATACGCACATACATACATGCATACATTCATTCATACATATATACATACATTCAAGCATTAGGATGGTACAGAAATATGCCATAACGATTGTATCTAATAAGCTCCAGTGGTCAAAAACCCATACACACAGCTATTTTTGCCTGTACGAAAATAGTGTACCCTATAATGCCCACAGTCCCTTTTTAGGGACACAAATTCAACTCAGCACAGCAATTACAACGCTCGCAAGAAACATGGAACAAAAGTATTCCTGCACAAGCAAAGTAGTTGTACTACATAGGCATGATTCACTTTATTCAATTTACTGAGGTCATTTAATAGAAAAACACCCCCCTTTGAGCATGAATTCGTTATATGTGAAATTTCTCGCAGTCGATGTTCATAAGGAAATATTATGCACATAATGTTTATGCACATACAAATAAAATGCTCCGAAAAATACTAGAGACATTGGTAGTAACAGCAAAAAGAGAAACTGCAAACTTGTGGCTCATTTATGATAGACTGCACGTGCTTAACTTTGTGTCCCTAAAAAGGGACTGTGGGCACTAATGGGTTAAGAATAGCTCTTATAATTATTGTGGCACATCGAAGGTTATCTTCGAAAAAATTATGAACATCTTCGAATTAGTTTTGCAGTGTTGAATGTGGACGCCCTACCCTTTCGCTGACCGGAGAAATATTTGAAAATTCGACTTTTATCTTTTTCGACGGTAGTGATTATAATGAGCTGTTCGTATGCTGCATTTTTACTGATGATCATAAAGGTTATGCAAAAACAAAAGTTAATCGTACTTTTCATTTATATAGCGCCTCTTCAAAGACAACTATTCAACTCAAAATAATAGAACCATACGATGTTATGGCAATAGTTCAAGTTTGCATTACGTGTCCACAATGCAGATGGCTAAATGTAAGCTTTGTCAGGGGCGCCAAATGTAGGCTTTGTCAGAGGCGCCAAATGTAAGCTTTGCCAGGGGAGCCAAATGCATGCTTTGCCTGGGTCGCCAAATGTATGCTTTGCCAGAGGCGTCAAATGTATGCTTTGCCAGGGGCGCCAAATGTAAGCTTTGCCATGGGCGATATATCCGGCGTTGAGGGCATACGATTTATTTCCTCGGCCGGATATATCCGGCGTCCTAGGTATCGAATGGGTTAACATTCGTTGTTTTACTGCAACTCGTAGACCAAAATACGGCTGATGCGACTAGATACGGTGGGAAAATGTCTTTGCATAATTATGCTAAGAATTCACAGGTCAACCGAGGATTCCAATCAGAGACACAAGCACTGCTGGTCTGCAGACTTTAGTTCTTAGAACATTTTGACTGTTCATCTTTGATGCGTGGGGGTAGATTGAGGGTCGGGCATGGAGGGACAGTCCTCTCCCAATGTTTGTGGGGGGACGGAGATGCTTAGTTGCTTATATCCCCAACATTTAATAAATATTCATAAAATAATATCATCCTAAATTTGGATAAACTGTGGTCAAA
This sequence comes from Lumbricus terrestris, assembly GCA_949752735.1. Lineage (NCBI taxonomy): Eukaryota > Metazoa > Annelida > Clitellata > Crassiclitellata > Lumbricidae > Lumbricus > Lumbricus terrestris. The sequence continues at coordinate 37,681,074 of OX457052.1, forward strand.
TAGAAAGAAAGGCTAAAAGAAGGTTATCAAATATTTTGGCAGAGCGAAAATTGTATTTTCACGAATTGACGACCAAATGAATGAATAATAGGTCGTAAGAAAAGTTGGCACAAAGAAATTGGTATATTTTAACGAGTTTGGAACAAATGGCAAATAAAGGTCGTCAGAAAATTTGAACTATGTCCATGTCGTCGGCGCTCCAGGTGTCCGCCAAAAAACGTCGCATCTCGGCGATCGTCCTTCGGCCACTAGATCGTCCCTCTATTTCTGATACTGGTTTTGCGGACGTTTCGTCAGCGGACGTTTCGTCATGGACGGTTCTTCATGGACGATCCGTCAAGCGGACGATTCGTCACACGGACGATTCGTCACACGGACGATTCGTCAAGCGGGCGATTCGTCAAGCGGGCGATTCGTCAAGCGGGCGATTCGTCAAGCGGGCGATTCGTCAGTGGACGATTCGTCACACGGACGATTCGTCAAGCGGAGGATTAGTCTATGGACGATTCGTCCGCCCGTGGTGGATTACAAAACGAGCTGACCAAAAGAATTCTTGTTAGGTCTACACGGATGTCTTCTTCTTCTTCTTCTTCTTCATTGTCCATGGGCTGATAGCCCGTAGGTGTCCACTGCGCACTTGACTACTCTCTTCCATGATTCCCTGTCCCGTGCTCGGTGTGTCAGCTCCTGCGCATTCATTCCACACCACTCTTCCATGTCCTGCAACCATTCTCTGCATGGTCTTCTTCTTCTGAGCGCGGGAGAAGTCGACCGCATTGAAAGGTACCTGGGACGTGTCAGACGAGCTGGATTCCTCCCCTTAGACTCCCCAAAAGCAGACATTATGGCTGAGACTTCTGATGCTGCCCTCTTCAAAGTTATAGTTAAAGACAACGATCATGTTCTTCATAATTTTTTCTTAATTTTTCTTTTATAGACGTCCTGGTAAATACAATCTGCGCCCTAAGCCGCATCCATTTGAACTAACCAATAAAAACATTTTAAAAAACTTCATAACACGGATGCTGTGTAAAAACGTTTATTAGGCTTTATTCGCTGCTCCTTTGTGCTTGTTAACTGTCGCGTTATGTCGACCGGTTATTCTTTCAATAAAACGAATATTATTATATCTCCACGATCTCTCCATGATTCCCGTCATTATGCTCTTTATCTTTCTATCATCACTCGTTCTTTGGATGTGTCCGAATAGTTTCAGTTTCCTTTTCATTATGGTTTCCATCATATCTGATTTGCTGTTAAGTCTTCTTCGCACCTCTACGTCAGTTATTTTTTTGTGTCCAGTTTATCTGCAGTATTCTCCTGTAAGAGTACATTTCGAATGCTATTCTCATCTGTTTGTCCTCCTTTCTTTGTGTCCAGGTTTCACATGCATACAGCACCGTGCTGAATACGCATGTTTCTAGTATTCTTTTCTTTGTGCCATGTGATATTGTTTTGCTCCTCCATATGTTGTCTCAGGCTTTACATGTTTTCAGAAAACATAATCAGTTTGGTCTGGAAGTTTGAACAGTATGACCTTTACAAAATTATTCATGATGTGGTGGTCGCAAAGAATCTAATCTACGTACTATGTGATATCTATATCGGAACAGGACTTATTCATAGCAGTATGACGCTCTTATTGGCTCACGAGAACTCAATACCTTATGATCTTCTAATGATAACTAATGCAGTGGAGATAGTAGATCCCGAAAACATGATCTTCATTGAGGACACGAACCTTCTATTCGTTCAAGACAGATCCCGAAAATCCAAATGCATCTGGAAAATAGACACGGTAAAGAATAGAGTTGACAAATGGTTAGCAGTATCGGGCGATTGGTCAACTTTATCTGCTGCCCATGACAATCATCTGCTGATGTTCAATGACTTGGAGGACGGACCGCATATAGAAATTTACGATCAAGACGCGAAACTCATTAGAAGTATTATACTTCCCAGAGACTTCAGTCATCCATTTGATGTGATTCAGAAACCTAATGGAGAATTCATCGTCAGCCATATATCGAAAAAGAACCATGGCACGTGTGTGAGTATTCTAAGCAGTGACGTTCAAATATTAAGTCAATTCAAGCTCAAAGATATAGTTGGTTTCATTGATGCGCATGAGTACCTCGTTATCGAAATAGAATGCATTCTTGACGCTTGCGTTGTAGCCAATAGATATGATCTCGATTGCACGATTGCGATTGAGTTGTTCAGTGGTAACTTATACGTACAAGTATATGACTACCATAATTGGAAATGGAACTTAACTGATCTTAGTATCGACTTCACCGACGACTCACGCACTGTATTGAGACACATAATGAATATCCGAAACGCCAAAGGGCGCATTGTCCAAGAATGCGGAGGAATGGTAGCCAAGCTTCCTGCAGGCCTACAACTGTTTCTGGATACGGAAAACGATGAAATTTTTTTCAAGGAGAGCGTGAATGATATAATATTTTTTCTATCTGATTCGAAATTCTTCAAATCGAGTCAAATAGGTGGGAGGCATATTCCCATTATGCACTACGACCCAACAAATAAACAGATCTTTAACTATCTTGATGGAGTTCTGCATATTTGGACATTTGACCAAAAGCTAACTTGACATTCAATGAAGCTGTAGTTTCGCTGTATGCGATGCATTTTCGATTTTCTTAAGCTCCACATTTGAGAGCGCATAGCCATCATTCAATAACCATCATTTGCGTCGTAGCCTATCCTTGCAAGCAATATTATGTCAGAAGTGCAAACCGATGGTCTAACTGCATCAATATAAAATGAT